>SAYR01004239.1:614583-995858 GCA_004382745.1 Argopecten irradians irradians
AAGGCCCGACTTTGTACACAGGTATGATGTCATTATTTATCTCACTCTTACTATTATTAACCCCTACCAACCTAACGAGGCCCCGGCTTCTGTACACAGGTATGATGTCATTTATTTATCTCATCTCTTACTATTACAACCCCTACCAACCTGACAAGGCCCTGACTTCTGTACACAGGTTATTCTTCATTATTTATCTCATCTCTTACTATTACAATCCCTACCAACCTGACAAGGCCCCGACTTCTGTACACAGGTTATGATTCATTATTTATCTCATCTCCTCCACTATTACCAACCCCTACCAACACCGCCTAACCGATCGGCCCCTCGACCCCCTTCCCTCCCACGCCAGGCTTATAATTTCACCTACCTTCTATTTATCTCATCTCTTGCTATTACAATCCCTACCAACCTGACGAGGCCCCGACTTCTGTACACAGGTATGATGTCATTATTTATCTCATCTCTTACTATTACAACCCCTACCAACCTGACGAGGCCCCGACTTCTGTACACAGGTATGATGTCATTATTTATCTCATCTCTTACTATTACAACCCCTACCAACCTGACGAGGCCCCGACTTCTGTACACAGGTATGATGTCATTATTTATCTCATCTCTTACTATTACAACCCCTACCAACCTGACGAGGCCCCGACTTCTGTACACAGGTATGATGTCATTATTTATCTCATCTCTTACTATTACAACCCCTACCAACCTGACGAGGCCCCGACTTCTGTACACAGGTATGATGTCATTATTTATCTCATCTCTTACTATTACAACCCCTACCAACCTGACGAGGCCCCGACTTCTGTACACAGGTATGATGTCATTATTTATCTCATCTCTTACTATTACAACCCCTACCAACCTGACAAGGCCCTGACTTCTGTACACAGGTATGATGTCATTATTTATCTCATCTCTTACTATTACAATCCCTATCAACCTGACGAGGCCCTGACTTCTGTACACAGGTATGATGTCATTATTTATCTCATCTCTTGCTATTACAATCCCTATCAACCTGACGAGGCCCCGACTTCTGTACACAGGTATGATGTCACTATTTATCTCATATCTTACTATTACAACACCTACCAACCTGACGAGGCCCCGACTTCTGTACACAGGTATGATGTCATTATTTATCTCATCTCTTACTATTACAACCCCTACCAACCTAACGAGGCCCCGGCTTCTGTACACAGGTATGATGTCATTATTTATCTCATCTCTTACTATTACAACACCTACCAACCTGACGAGGCCCTGGCTTCTGTACACAGGTATGATGTCACTATTTATCTCATCTCTTACTATTACAACCCCTACCAACCTGACAAGGCCCCGGCTTCTGTACACAGGTATGATGTCATTATTTATCTCCTCTCTTACTATTACAACCCCTACCTACCTGATGAGGCCCTGACTTCTGTACACAGGTATGATGTCATTATTTATCTCATCTCTTACTATTATAACCCCTACCAACCTAACAAGGCCCCGGCTTCTGTACACAGGTATGATGTCATTATTTATCTCATCTCTTACTATTACAACCCCTACCTACCTGACAAGGCCCCGGCTTCTGTACACAGGTATGATGTCATTATTTATCTCATCTCTTACTATTACAATCCCTACCAACCTAACAAGGCCCCGGCTTCTGTACACAGGTATGATGTCATTATTTATCTCATCTCTTACTATTATAACCCCTACCTACCTGACAAGGCCCCGGCTTCTGTACACAGGTATGATGTCATTATTTATCTCATATCTTGCTATTACAATCCCTACCAACCTGACGAGGCCTTGACTTCTGTACACAGGTATGATGTCATTATTTATCTCATCTCTTACTATTACAATCCCTACCTACCTGACGAGGCCCCGGCTTCTGTACACAGGTATGATGTCATTATTTATCTCATCTCTTACTATTACAACCCCTACCAACCTGACGAGGCCCCGACTTCTGTACACAGGTATGATGTCATTATTTATCTCATCTCTTACTATTACAACCCCTACCAACCTGACGAGGCCCCGGCTTCTGTACACAGGTATGATGTCATTATTTATCTCATCTCTTACTATTACAACCCCTACCGACCTGACGAAGCCCTGACTTCTGTACACAGGTATGATGTCATTTTTTATCTCATCTCTTACTATTACAACCCCTACCGACCTGACGAGGCCCTGACTTCTGTACACAGGTATGATGTCATTATTTATCTCATCTCTTACTTTTACAACCCCTACCAACCTGACGTGGCCCCGGCTTCTGTACACAGGTATGATGTCATTATTTATCTCATCTCTTACTATTACAACCCCTACCGACCTGACGAGGCCCCGGCTTCTGTACACAGGTATGATGTCATTATTTATCTCGTCTCTTACTATTACAACTCCTACCAACCTGACGAGGCCCCGGCTTCTGTACACAGGTATGATGTCACTATTTATCTCATCTCTTACTATTACAACCCCTACCAACCTAACGAGGCCCCGGCTTCTGTACACAGGTATGATGTCATTATTTATCTCATCTCTTACTATTACAACCCCTACCAATCTGATGAGGCCCCGACTTCTGTACACAGGTATGATGTCATTATTTATCTCATCTCTTACTATTACAACCCCTACCAACCTGACGAGGCCCCGACTTCTGTACACAGGTATGATGTCATTATTTATCTCGTCTCTTACTATTACAACCCCTACCAACCTGACGAGGCCCCGGCTTCGGTACGAGGTATGATGTCATTATTTATCTCATCTCTGACTATTACAACCCTACCAACCTGACGAGGCCCCAACTTCTGTACACAGGTATGATGTCATTATTTATCTCATCTCTTACTATTACAACCCCTACCAACCTGACGTGGCCCCGACTTCTGTACACAGGTATGATGTCATTATTTATCTCATCTCTTACTATTACAACCCTACTAACCGGACGTGGCCCTGACTCCTATGTTATCAGTAATCATGTGCTACATGTACATGAATTTGTTCCATTTATAATGTCTTTTACAGTAATATCTTTTGAATCCAATGATGTTTTTCAATGTTGATGGTTTGTATTTATAGACCGATCTCTGAAGACAACAAAGGCCACAAGATGCTGAAGAAACTTGGATGGAGTGAAGGGGAAAGTCTCGGGAAGGATAACGAAGGGATCAGACAGCCCGTAAGTCCCTTTTTGTCTGCTCCATTCCTTTTCAGATCAAAAATGCTTTTTTAACTGCTATCAGCATTATAGTATATATGTCCTCACGGAGAAAGTTCAATTATCTATGCATTTCATTGTTGATCCATAAGTCAAACTGCATATCAGTTCAGTCAAACCTCATTGTTTTAATTTACAATATGTTTTATATCCCGAAATATAAAATAAGATATGGAATTTTAAAGTGAAGTCAAACCTGTCTATAAAGACCACTTAAGGGACCAAGAAAGATGGTCTTTATAGCCAGGAGGTCTTTATGGACATGGCAAATTGTGTTGAAATAGAATATTTGGATGCCAAGAAAGTGGTCTTGTTCTGCTGGTGGTTCCTAAAGTAGGCTAGGCTGTAATATATTAAAAAAAAAGTATTAGTTTAACAGATGACGTTAGTAGCATATATGCACAGAGCACATGTATACATTTACATTTTCTCCTGGAATAGAAGTGTCTTTCATAATTGGAATCTAAATCAGTTTAAGAATGCAGCATTCTAAAAATAAATGAGAAGTGTGTAATTATCCTCATGATTTGAAGCAAATGTTAACAACACGAGTGTATCTGAATCCTTATTGTCATATGTCTTCCCAGTTTTCCCATGTAATAATGCCATTTCATTAATCTTACTTATAACACATATGACGTAACGCGCGATGTTGGTGATACCGTTCCAAAACACAAACCCCCCTTAATTAAAGCGTTGTGGGTTTCTTCTCTTTTTATGGTCTCACGTCACATTATATATCAATGGAATTGTTTTTTGATGTACATTAATTCTATGTGAAATATAGGAGGTACTGTAAAGCGAAATACAAATACGTTTTAATTGCGTTCAAAATCCCCAAAATACAACGAAAACGTATGTAACGCGTAACATTTACCGTCGTGGTTGTTTGTAAAACTGCTCCAAAAACGCGCCAAACATACGTACAAACAAATGAACATAATGCAAGGAATCGGATATGACGTGACAAATGACGTCAATGACGTATCGATGATTTCGGAAGGCGTACATTATGCTAATATCTTGATTATTAACCATTGTCAACATGTAACGGTGGATCCAGAAGAACGCATATACAGATTTCTAGCAATATTGAGAGAAAATGGTAAGCTATTTCAGGATTTTGAAATCATAAATGAAATGTGTCTTTATTGAATATATCATGACCGTAATATTGCCCATTTTAAAGAGCGTTTTCATTGCAAACGAAGAAAATGAAAAATTCCGTAATTTGTCCACCAAGTGATTTTAATCTACTTTTTGCAAATATAAAGATTTTGATAACATTTATCAGCATATCATGAAATATTGAATATAAATTTAAAACCATATTAGAAATGTGCCTGAACTGAACATTAAAAAACACTCTTTATTTCGAGTGTACGATCAATAATAAAGAAATAACACGCCATTTAAAAATTCCGTGAAATGTCCACTTTTAATACAACGTAAAAAAACGTCGTTACGTTATACGTTCAAAGCGTAACGTTATCACGCAACGTTTTGAATCTGATGCTGATAAACATGCATTTAAATCGAGAACTATTCTATTTAACAAAATTACAGAGTCATGTCGATAAGCAATATGTGAAATATTATATTATCTTTTAATTGCAGGACATTGATTTAAACTCGCGCATTTTAACTGCAACGCAGCGTATCAACATATACAAACAGGAACGCCAAGAAGCACGGAAGAGGAAACGAAGAGAATATTATGAAAACGAGAAGAAATTTGTTCCAAAAACTCAAAAACCCGTATCAACTTCAGCATTACAAAAACGCAAGCAACGCGCTAATTGCAAAGAACAAATAGAAAAAATGAATAAACAAAGGTTAAAAACTAGAGAGCGGGTTAGAAAATACAGAGAAAAAAATAAAACAAAAGTTATGAATGGCGATCAAAACGCGACAGGTACTCTAGTAACACCATTTAAAAACAGAATGAGTAAATGTCGATCATTACTCAGACTAAAGGAGAATTTACCTAAAACGCCCGTAAAGAGAAGCGCCGTTATCTCTGCATATTTAGAGTCGAACTCACCGACGGCAAAATCTCTCCGAACAGAGAAATACTCTTCCCCTGGGGACGTTGAAAACATCGAACTTGCTAACTGTATACTTGGTGACATGAAACAGGCAATTGAGAGCACAAAATCCAAACGTTCCGACGATGCCAGGTCATCTATTAATGTTTTATGTGCAGCTATTAACGGGCCCAATTCAGCGGAAAAGAAAATCCAAAAGAAAGTAGCTCGCAAACTTGGTTTGCCAGTGCGACGCATATCTAGCGGCAAACGTGTACGTCATAAAATAATGACTTCGGAAAAATCGTCATGGACGCACACTTGCCGGAAAACACGTTCCGATAAAATAACGGACTCGGACAGAGAAAAGGCTTATAATTTCTGGACATCTTCGCAAAACTCTCGACCAACCGGAAATAAATGCGATATCAAACGAATTAGAGTAGGTCCAAAGTTGTACTCAAGTCACATGGTACACGTTTTAGAAAAAACACAAACTGAAGTTTTTCTTAATTTCAGAGAAACACATCCTGAAATCAAAATGTGCCAAAGAACATTTGAAAGATGTAAGCCGTATTATGTTGTGCCGACGCGCCCAAAGGACCGGAATACTTGCTGTTGTAGATATCACGTCGAAACAAGAACTGTGTTCAAAGATTGCATGAGTTTTAGAAAAAAGATAATTGAAAATAAATCAGAAGACCAACAGAGAGAATATCCTATATACAATCATCTAAACGAAATAATACCTACAACATTTTGCCAAGAAACGGACACGGACATTGATTGTATAAACAGAGAATGCAACAACTGCGGCGTACATTTACTTAAACTACTTCCGGAAGAATGCGATACATCTGAGACTGCTCTACAAGTGACTTGGTCAAAATATGAATATGTCAATGTCAATGTAAAGAAAAACAAAGAAATTAAAAAGCTTTGTTTGGTTAAAAAAACAACTGCGCCAGGAGAGATGTTTTCTTACTTAAAGCACCTTTTAGTTTCATTTCCGGCTCACCAGTTCCGTGCAAATTGGCAGACAAATCAAATGAAAACTTTAATTGAAAATTTGCCAATGAACGACTGTATTTGTATTCACGATTTTTCTGAAAATTTTTCGTGTATCGAAAAACATGAACTACAGTCAAGTTATTTTCAAAAGAATGAAGTTTCAATTCATGTTACTGTTATTCACCGCCATGCAATTCTTGAATATGATGGGGCTGAAAGTACTGAGGAATCACCAAACATCGTCACAGAACACTTCTTTGTTATCAGTCCGGACTTAACACATGACCAATATTTCACCCATGCTGTTCAAAACTTGGTATCGGAACACCTGAAATCGATTCGTTATCAAACCCGAACAATGCATGAATTTACGGACGGATGTCAAGCCCAGTATAAAAGTCGTCATTGTATGGGCTCTGTAGCTCATGCTTGTTACGACTTTGGTTACGAATGCTTCATAAGAAATTACTTTGAAACATCACATGGAAAAGGACCCCAAGACGCCGCTGGAGGGTGCTTTAAGCGACAGGCCGAAATGGCCATTATCAGAGGTACCGAAACGATCCAGTCAGCAGAGCACCTTTATAACTTTGGAAAAAACAAGTTTGAACAGCCAAGTGGGTCTGCTAATTGCAAGAGAAGACATTTCAGGTATGACATTAGCTTGGTTTTATTTTTATGTCCATCATTTACAGAGTCCTTATCTTTAACTGATTATAAATATTTATCTGTGTAGCAGCAAGGATGAGCACAATCACATGCGCTTTCTAATTTCTTTAGTAGTTCATAGATGTATACAAAACAATACATGTACATGATAATATTGTCTATATATTCAATTGTATATATGTGTGCGCTTATATAAATGCACATTATACCATGACATGATCAATGATATTAAATAAGCCTTAACAAAAACTTTCATTTTCATTTCAGGTACATTGAACAGGTTACGCGTGAAACGCAAATGCGTTACAAACCAATCCCAAGAAATAGACAAATACATCAGATTATAGCAACTGGAAATCCGTCCCACCTTTTTGTTAGGAATATCTCATGTTATACATGTGACCAGTGTATCACCGGAAATTATGGAGCGTGTACAAATCGTATCGGGAAGACAAGGACGGCTGAGATTAGCAGGGAAGGTGGTGACGATCAAGTCAGTGTAGACGATAATCTACAAGACAATTCACATGTAAATGATTTGCATGATCTATGTCAACCTACCAGTATACTCGCGGTCTTTACAGACGATCCAAGTGAGGATTTTTATCTATTTAAAGCGAAGAGTAAACCGGAAAAACTAAAAAGGAAACTGAAAGACAGTTGGGGTGCAACTTTTGAAAAGGGGTGTGAAGTTATTCGGGGGTTTTACTTTGAGACTGTGAATAACGTTTTCACCTACCGTCTTTTGAAAGACCGACTGGCTGTGGTGCCGGCATGTTCTGTGCGCCACGTTCTGGTAAACGCCAGTGAAAGTAACAACACGCTAACTATTAGTGAAGATGATCATGTGGAAATACTGGCATCCCTCGATTCACTGTTGTATGTGTAGTCGAAGAAGTTATTAATATAGAAAGCAATTCTGGACAATGTAGTAGTTACATATGTACAATACATTGACGAGTAACTTTGGAGACATTATATATATACATGTACATTTTTTTGTATATGTATTCATGGAATCGGTGTTACAATGTATGTAAAACATGCTGCGGTAATATCTTTACATTGATAAAATTTCCATTTCTTGTGTATACACCTTTAATTAACTTATCATTCTTTACTCACTTGAATATGTGTATTGGATAACGTTGTAGTGACGCGTCGCGAAAGCGGTCTAAAAACGACGTCATTCTGTGTTACGTAAAGTGTCACCAACATCGCGCGTTACGTCATATGCAATAAAAACCTATATGCATTTTGATTGGTTGATTCAGAATGAATGGTATTCATACACTTAGGAATTTCAATTACCTTCTTGTTTTTCACTACAAAACCAAAACAGTACGTTGACTGATAAAAAATGAATCACAAAACAATCAAGTAATAAAACAATCAAATAGAGATTCAACAAACCAGCATTATAAGCTACGTTCAATACAAAAAAAAAAATTCTCTACACATTAATCTTTCAAAAACAAAAAAGTGAAACACATAAAATCTGACATAAACAAACAACACAATTGAAATGTGTGTAAAACACAGGTATAGATGGTTATCCTAATCTCTGTTAATATCAGTATCACCCTTACCTCGTGTCAGGTTGAACATATATAGTGGTGAAAACACGGCTCCTATCTCCTTACTCAAATAGAAAAATTTGGTGATAAAAGGCTTGCAAAAAAAGGATACTTGTATCATAAATGTAATAAGAAGGGAAACAAATATTACAGATCCTACCTATATTTATTAGACACGAGACCTAAACAAGTGTGACAACATGACGCTGGGCTAATTTACCAACTCCCATCCTGTTGTCAGTTCAGCTAAATCTTGTATAAATCTTATGGTATCGTTTATTTGTAATATCATACATGCTGGCCCATGAAAAAAAGTTTTGATGCATTGAAAATTATTATCTGTAAAACTTAGAATCATGAATTTGTTTGTTAGTAGCAAAAAGTTTGACACAGCAAAAATTTATTCATTATAGTTTGAATTATAGAGGTTTAAATATACAGTGTATATGTATGTATTTTTTGTGATTTAAATATATTTTATTTGCATCAAATACATGTATATACAATGGGATCAGGTATTCTTCATTCTGCGAATGATAGCGGCGATTGTTTACAGTTTGGCGGAATCTAGATTGTGACGTCACAACATGTAAGCTCGATTCTGATTGGTCAGTTGGGTCTCGGCGGCGAGTATAAAAGGCCATCCCAAAACGTCGAACGTCAGTTCGATCTTTGACTCACTCTCTGCAGGACTTAGATTCCTACAGACTTTCTAGCTGAGATACTTACAGGATGTCGTCAGTACCACCTAAACGATGGGTAGGCATCCAAGTTTGTTTGATTTCTCAATACTAGTGTTCTATATATTCAAGCATTACTTATTATTTACATTAACGTCATTTTAAGTTTGTTTACCTATACAACGATGTGATGCATTATGTGAATATGATTCTAACTTATAAATAAGGAAAGCAATCTCTACTGAAATTAGTAGCACAAATCATTTTGGCTCATTTATCTAGATTTTTATCATAAAATATTTAGCTATTTGTTCCAAGATTCCATATCAGTGTACTTTATTGTAACCTTATATCATTCTTGTTAACATAATAAATATACCAGAACTTTTACAAAAGTGTTTGTCAATTATATCTAATAAATCCATGATACTGGACAGGAGCGAACCTGGGGTTATG
This sequence comes from Argopecten irradians irradians, assembly GCA_004382745.1. Classification (NCBI taxonomy): domain Eukaryota; kingdom Metazoa; phylum Mollusca; class Bivalvia; order Pectinida; family Pectinidae; genus Argopecten; species Argopecten irradians. The sequence continues at coordinate 624,266 of SAYR01004239.1, forward strand.
TAACACCCGTTAAAAACGTTACAGTTAAAATGTCCCGTTTTTCTGCGGGTACTCCGGCTTTCCTCCACCAACAAACCTGGCACGTCCTTAAATGACCCTGGCTGTTAATAGGGTGATAAACTAATAAAACAAAAATGTTAGGTAAATAAATAGTTACTAGTTGTTCAGTGAGTTACCTCCCTCTAACTACTACCAAAGATTCAGGCATCTTTTGCCAAGTTCACCAATACTTTACACTTTTACAGTGTCTTTATCAAAAGCATCAATCATTACATTTGTAACTTTAACAATAAAGAAAAGAGCAGTTTCTGTACACAGATACACCTGTTGAAATGCATAATTTAATCATGGTAGTTCTAATCCTTTGTCATATAATTTCAAAATGCCTTACACCTTGCTTGATATTAGATATTTTTTAGTTGATTCCGTCATACGCCATGGATTCCAAATATTGACCATATGCCCTTAGGTTGATGTAGTGGGAAACGGGCATGTTTTGTTACTCCTATCTTTATACGTTGATGTAGTGGGAAACAGGCATGTTTTGTTACTCCTATCTTTATACGTTGATGTAGTGGGAAACAGGCATGTTTTGTTACTCCTATCTTTATACGTTGATGTAGTGGGAAACAGGCATGTTTTGTTACTCCTATCTTTATACGTTGATGTAGTGGGAAACGGGCATGTTTTGTTACTCCTATCTTTATACGTTGATGTAGTGGGAAACAGGCATGTTTTGTTTCTCCTATCTTTATACGTTGATGTAGTGGAAAACAGGCATATGCATGTTTTGTTACTCCTATCTTTATACGTTGATGTAGTGGGAAACGGGCATGTTTTGTTACTCCTATCTTTATACGTTGATGTAGCGGAAAACAGGCATGTTTTGTTACTCCTATCTTTATACGTTGATGTAGTGGGAAACAGGCATGTTTTGTTACTTCTATCTTCATACGTTGATGTAGTGGGAAACAGGCATGTTTTGTTACTCCTATCTTTATACGTTGATGTAGTGGGAAACAGGCATGTTTTGTTACTCCTATCTTTATACGTTGATGTATTGGGAAACTGGCATGTTTTGTTACTCCTATCTTTATACATTGATGTGTTGGGAAACAGGCATGTTTTGTTACTTCTATCTTTATATGTTGATGTAGTGGGAAACAGGCATGTTTTGTTACTCCTATCTTTATACGTTGATGTAGTGGGAAACAGGCATGTTTTGTTACTCCTATCTCAGTTGATGTAGTGGGAAACAGCCATGTTTTGTTACTCCTATCTTTAGTGTGTCCTTCTTGATTTTATCTGTTATTGGTGATTTTCTTACTCAATAATATCAGGAGCCTGTACCTTTTGAATTGGAAAAACACTACATATGATCTTTCTTGGAAAATTTATATTTTAGTGACTTTTTTACGATAATTGGGAAAATATTTACAAAAATGGGAAAAAACATTAAAATTTCTCTAGAGGAAGGGGCCTTTATTCGGCCACAAATGTACTTAAAAATCACTGTTTATGAAAACATATAGATCGAAGTTATTTAATAATGACTAAAATCACTGTAAAATGTTAATGGTAGATTACACTACTTGGCTTCTTGTTGTGACAGGGTGTACCCTTTTTACTGCACTGTAGAAGTAAATAATGATGATTACATGTGTTTCATCACGTCTCAATATCATTTGGATTATAGGACATGTAATTTTGTACAAAAAATGTCTATTCTGTTTTATACATGTATGAACCCACCTACAGAGACTATATGTTAAATCTTTTGGACCCTTCTGTGAGGTGTCTTTTAAAAATCTATAATTTCTTACTGTTTTTAGATAAATTTGATACAAGTAAGAAGTAGAGATTCACAAAAACTTGCTCCATTTGACACTGTTTGCTGAAATTCTTATGCTTTTCTATTGATACAACAATGGAATACTATTTATTCAACCTTCAGTATGTCGTCAGTAGGTTAAATATTCGCAGGGAAAAAATGCGTACAATAGATACATGCTATTTATAGACTCACCTATAAATGAACTTATTATATATGCCGTAACTTTCAGATGAACTGGCATTGTTCAAAATTACATCATGTAAAGATCAAGTTTGAAATGATAATGATTACAGTATAATCAGTGTTTTTATCAGTGACGCAGAATTTACATTTCAGATTTACACAGACTATTGTATGTCATTACAAGATGTGTTTTTTTCTGTCATTTTTCATAGATATCTAGGACAGATACTCTTCGTTGATGCTAAAATCATTCCTTTATCTACTTAACAGGAAATGTATGTACATCATGCAATTTTTGGTCTATGGTTAATTTGGGCACCCCCTTGATCTTGTAATCTATACTGAATTAATTACCTCCTCAGTAAGTAGAATGGCATTTCAGTGAGGTAAAAACACCAGATATTGTCTTACCTACATTCAAATTTGAAGGAGATAATGCAAAAAATAAATGGAATATTTTTCCTCTTCAATGTAAACATATTATCAAATAACATAGGAGTTCAAAGGGTTAAGATAATCTTAGTTCTTCAAATAACTTATTGGTTTCTTGTTAAATTCTCACAGTCTTGTTCTGACTCTACAAATAGATGTTGTTGATTTATTAAAATTTTTAGTAGAATTTATTCTGAAAATATTTTTTTTTAAATTGATCTCCATTAAAATTTATCATGAGAATTGTTCGAGAATCAGGAAGTGTCATATTTCTAAACAGTTTTGTTTGAGAAGAAGAGCCACAGTTTATAATTAGGATTAGCTGTGTTTGAGACATAAAAAGAGTTGAATTTTAGAATACCGATGACAAGTCATATTTGTATTTGTCACTGTTTGAGAACTTAGAAATAAGTGTGTTAGAGAACAAAAATTGTGTTAACGAAAAAGACTTGTTTGATTGACATTATTTATGTAAGTGGGCGGAGCCTGTGTAGCAGTGACTGTCATTAGCTGATCAGTGTAGATAACATTGATATGTGACTGACTACTCCTCATAGCCTACACATTCCTCCACATTCCTGTGCATACTCTCCCAGTCATCAGGGCCTCACTGATACTATCACCAGTCATCAAGGAATGACAGATTTCATTTCCACACTCAAATAATTAACCTCAATTTCTTTACTTTTTATTTGACACTATTCCTTTTACCGACAGAAACTAGCACAAGTCAAAAGTACAAATCAACTCTCTGAGACATAAATAAATATAGAGCAGAAGATCTTACAGGTGCTCTATAATGTCTGTATATATTCATGTCAGGGACCTACTTAATGTAACACCTTAGCTTAAAATTGTCCATTGAACCAAACAACAGAAGTTATAGGAGCTTGGGTACTTGATTTGCTTTCCTCTTATAGAAAATTTTAAAAAATAAAGAATGTTTTGAAATTTTGCTGAAATTGTGGCTGATTTACATCATACATGTATACAGTAAAATGTTTATACCAACATCACCTATAGGTACCAAGAAAATCACTATATCACATAACAAACATACTATAGGAACATTAAAATGGAATTAAAAATACCTTCATTTAAACCATGAATTGTTGTAAGAACTGGGTTTATTATAACCATGTTTTACTATATAATAAAAAAAATTATTGTAATGATTGATTTTGTGAAACTACCTATTTAATTACATAAAATATTAATTTCTTCTTGGAAGTGCTGTACAAGGTACTATAAAACTTTATAGACAAATCATACCACATTTTATTATACATTAATGTGATAAAGATATATATAACTAAATTTGAAAGTCTTGAATAACATTAAAATTTGAAAGTGATTTGTATAGACAAGTCATTGGCATTAAATTGAAGCATATCATTGTTGATGTTTGGTTGTTACTTTAGAAATATTAACCGACGGGCAAAATTCGTTCGCAAATAATAAATTACAGAGAGGAAAGTGAGAAATTAAGTCATTTCTGTCTGCTATTAACAATAATATCTGATATCATATAACATTTAAATTTTTAAATAAGATTTTCTGCAGACTTTGTAATGTTGAATTTGATAGTCCATTTCTTCTAAGGCTAAAGCCGGAAGAACTTTTTTTTTATGATAAATGAATCTTGACTATAATGACTTGTTAAAATAATTATTGATATTTAAACAATTTTTATCTTCTATTGCATTATCTTGAAAGGAGTTGAGATACACAGGTAGTTTGAATCCTGGGCTATTGTAAAGGAAATGCTCCAGTTGGAGCTATACTAATTGGGTTTTAAAAGTTTTCCTTAAAGTCACTTTTTTATAATTAATGTTTTCTTTGATTTTAAACATGTACTTGTAACATATTGAATATTTGGACATAATAATTAAGGTCTGTTTAAAGATATAAAACATTTAAAAGGAGACCACAATTATAACCACACTCTGATTTACTGAACAAGGAAAGGAGTTGAGGATGGGTTTTTTTTTAAACAATTTGTTAGATTTTGAATGATTTCCTGTCATTATGGACATGTGAACAAATCATTAAATTTTAGTACAGCAAGATTTCATTGGTATGAGGAAGGAGTGTCAGTTAGGTGCAGATATTGCATGCCTGGAATATTATAGTTGTAGCTGCTATTTGTCTTGAAATCATCTAAACTGTTGAAGATTTAAAGGAATGTTACAATGTAGTTTTTACAGTTGATGCCACGCCCCATTGGTGTTAGAGACGATCATAAATCATCATGTCAGTAATCTATGAGGATCTCACCACCAACTTACACATTACATCTAATTGTGAATCATGATATATAGCCTTCGTGTTTTTCTGTAAAGTTATAATATATAATTGTTACAGCTTTGGTGTTCTTTAATGTTTTTCTCGCTCTAACATGTGTTGGAGATGGCGAATTAAACCATTGTAAATGTAGCAATGTGACCACAGAGGTTGAGGCTTTGGGAATTTTTAAACAGATTAGGCTTGTGCAGCTTCACCGGAGCACGAACGGGGTGCAAGTTGTTGTGTTGTATTAAACTGTGCCACTGTACACACCACAGAGCATCAACTTACGGTAAATGAGGCATTGGCAATTAGGCCGCGTCCACGAGTCTTAGAGCCCCTATATACATCACAGTACCCAACTTCCGTTCTTTTGATTCAATTTGAATTATTTTGTTAAGGAAAATCTAGATATACATTTTATGCAATTAAAAAAGAATTTGCATTTGTAAATTGTGTGAATGCACCACAGGGATCATTGGAATATGTCATAAACTAACATAGATGGGTCTCTATTCTCCATACACTGCTTACATTGCTCGGTATTTGTACAAAGCCATGCGTTGTTACTGTTAAGGATACTGGATTTCCAAACGCCATAAAAAGGTGTTTATAGGCACTTCTACCACAACCCTGGTATTATAATGACCAGGACTCCAACGCCTAAATCATAGTTCGATTATAATTTGGCAGGAATGGAAGTCTGGGATTTCTGAATCATAATCCATCAAATACATAAAACCATTTTCTCCCTGTGTAAGCTTTTCAATGTCAGAGATTAATAATGAAGAGTGTTTAATTTTATTTGACACCCTTTTATCATAACAGCCGGGGTCAGATAAAGGGTCATCTAAGGATGTGAGAGGTTATGAAGGTTGAGGAAGTGTGAGTATCCAGAGAAAAATATTGTGTGTACTATCCCATGTGTGTTCTCAGCTCAATGATGGAGGGCTAGTGGTAGAATGGATGGTTCGCCAGTTGTCAATCAAACCGCATATGACTTTGCGTTTTGTATTGGGTATGCTACCATGTTTGCTCTTACTTTGAATAGGTATGCATTTAGATGGTGTGGCTAACATTGTACTATCTATGTATAGTGCATTCCTTTTAGAATAATAAAAAAAAATGTACCTGGTAATCAATATCACACTCATGAATATTATGATGTTCAAATTTTACATACCTTTGGAATAATAGAATCTCGAGTGTGAATAGGATATTGATAGTAATAGCCACTAGTGTGACTTCAACTTTGGGTTCATGGTCTCTGACGGCGGTGGCTGAGTGGTTAAGCTGTGACAACAATACTACAAGCCCTCCACCTCTGGGTTGCAAGTTTGAATAACATATGGGGCAGTTACCAGGTTACGACGTACTGATCACTGGTCAGTTGTTTTTCTCCGGAAACTGTTTTCCTCACCTTGGCATGTCCTTTAATGACCTAGAGGTACTGACCACTGGTCAGTTGTGTTTCTCCGGAAACAGTTTTCCTAACCTTGGCATGTCCTTTAATGACCTCGAGGTACTGACCACTGGTCAGTTGTGTTTCTCCGGAAACAGTTTTCCTAACCTTGGCATGTCCTTTAATGACCTCGAGGTACTGACCACTGGTCAATTGTGTTTCTCTGGAAACTGTTTTCCTCACCTTGGCATGTCCTTTAATGACCTTGAGGTACTGACCACTGGTCAGTTGTGTTTCTCTGGAAACTGTTTTCCTCACCTTGGCATGTCCTTTAATGACCTTGGCTGTTAATAAGATGATAAATCAATCAATCCAAATCATGGTCACAGACACAATCAAACTGTCTCAAAAATGAAAATACTTCATTGACTCCCACACACTTATTTCAATTTTTCAACTTTGACAGTCAATTATAATTGTTAGTTTCAAGAATAGAAACTTGTCAAAAAATATATTATATAACTATATCTTCATGTTGTACTTTCAGTTAAATTAATTGCTGACACCTTTTTAATTTCTATTTCCTTTACCTATTATTTTCAGGACATATCCATTACTACATATACACATATACAAATTAATTAAGTTATATATCTGTGCCTTGGTATCAGATGTCAGGTGATCCAGTCATACATTGACGTCATACTTACTTTGTTAATAGATTGATATTAGACAAAAAACGATATCAACATATTTTTGATATGGTAAAAATTTTGTTTACAGAAATGCTTATAAAACTATCATATTATCAATTATGTCAAAAATGTAATATAGTTTTTAAACATATTTTTAGACCACCATCATCAGATGGTGGGCTATTCAAATCGCCCTGCGTCCGTGGTCCGTCGTCCGTCCGTAAACAATGCTTGTTATCACTATTTCTTAAAAACTGCTGCAGGGATTTTGTTCAAACTTCACATGGAGGTTACCCTTGGTCCCTAGTTGTGCCATACAGATTTTGAGGCTGAAAGGAAAAACAAGATGGCCGCCAGGCGGCCATCTTGGATTTTGATAGTTAAGGTTTGATATCCCCATTTCTCAAAAAGTGATGAAGGGATCTTTTTCAAATTTAATATGTCGGTTCCCCTAGGGCCCTTAATGTGCATATTTTGATTTGGGACCGATTGATCAACTAGATGGCCGCCAAGGAGTCATCTTGGATTTTGATAGTTGAAGTTTGTTACTGCTATTTCTCAGAAGTTACTGAAGCGATCTGTCTCAAATTTTATATGTAGTATGTTTGAAAAAGTTTAAAAAGTAGAGAAAAGATCCATCTTTCCTTTGTCAGATATAGATCATTCTTTGGTGGGCGCCAAGATCCCTCTGGGATCTCTTGTTACAGTGGACATTCACTAATTTTAATACCCATAGTCCAGAAAACACACAATCTGGACAGAAAAGTCTGGGAACAAATTACATTATTGACAAAGTAGACATAATCTGGAAGTCAGGAACATTTGCAATCTAAACTGTTTGAGTTGGGAATGCAAGTCTTTTGGTTGATCAACTGTTTAGATATCCTCCGAGAAACACGTTTGTGGGGGATATTGTTTTAGGCCCCATCTGTCCGTCTGTCCGTCCATCCGTCCGAGATCTTTTTGCGGGCTATAACTCAAAAAACGTTCAACGCGACTCCTTGAACCTTTCTGTATACATTAGACAAATGCCCTAGTTGTGCCTTTTGCTATTGCTGACACTCCATTTTGGGAATTTTTTCTGTTGCCATGGGGAAAAAATTTCAAAAAAAAATAAATTACCGTTTCCTCATCTTTCCGTTTTTTAGCCTACCATCATCAGATGGTAGGCTTTTCAAATCGCTTTTCGTCCGTGGGCCGTGGTCTGTGGTCCGTCCGTCCTTCCGTCCGTTAACATTTCTTGTTACAGCTATTTCTCAGAAAGGGCTGAAGGGATCTTTCTCAAATTTCATATATAGGTTCCCCCAGAACCTTAGTTGTGTATATTGCATTTTGGGACCGATACGTTGACAAGATGGTGGCCATCTTGGATTTTGATAGTTAAAGATTGTTACCGCTATTTCTCAGAAAGTACTGAAGTGATCTCTCTCTCAAATGTATTGTATAGGTTGCCCTAGGGCCCTAGTTGTGCATCTTAAATTTTGGGACCAATCGGTTGACAAGATGGCCGCCAGGCTGCCATCTTGGATTTTGATAGTTAAAGTTTGTTACCGCTTTTTCTCAGAAAGGGCTGAAGGGATCTTTCTCAAATTTCATATGTAGGTTCCCCCAGGGCCCTAGTTGTGCATATTGCATTTTTGGACCGATACGTTGACAAGATGGCCGCCAGGCCACCATCTTGGATTTTGATAGTTAAAGTTTGTTACCACTATTTCTCAGAAAGTACTGAAGGGATCTCTCTCAAATTTATTGTGTAGGTTGCCCTAGGGCCCTAGTTTTCATATTACATTTTGGGACCGACCGGTTAACAAGATGGCCGACAGGCCACCATCTTTGATTTTGTTAATTGAAGTTTGTTATTGCTATCTCTCAGAAAGGGCTGAAGGGATCTTTCTCAAGTTTTATTTGTAAGTTCCCCTAGGACTTTAGTTGTGCATATTGCATTAACCGATCGATCAACAAGGTGACCGACAGGTAGCTGTCTTGGATTTTGAAAATTTAATTTTGTTAGTGTTATATATCTCAGAAAGTACTAAAGGGATCTTTCTCAAATGTCATGTGTAGTTACATGTAGTAAAAGTTTGTAAAGCAGAGAAAAGATCCCTCTTTCCATTATTAGACATAGATCATTCTTTGGTGGGTGCCAAGATCCCTCAGGGATCTCTTGTTATAACTCCAAAACTGTTCAACCTAGCTCCTTGAAACTTTCTGCATACATCAGACAATGCCCTAGTTGTGCATATTGCTATTGCTGACCTTACATGTTAGGTGGTTTTTTCTGTTACCATCGAAACTTAGTCAAAAATACCAAATTACTGTTTCTTTTTGTTTCTGGACTATAACTCCAAACGCATTCAACGCAGCTCCATGAAACTTTCTGTATACAGTGAAACTTGGTTGATACAAACTCGGATTATATTCAACAATCCGGCTTAATAAGAAGTACTTTGTAGGTCCCAGCCAAATTTCCTCTTTATCTTTGTTTAAGAGACCTGGAAAATTCAAATTTGGAAAACTTGAAAAACTTGGATAATACAAAGTAAATTTTTGGTCTGAATGACAAAAATCACACATATAATGTTCTTATAACTTGAAATGATATTTTTTGGTCAACGAGATCGCCGAAAAGACCTTTTTTTTCTCATAAATCTCCCATAGAACTGCATTTCAAAAGCCGTTTCCAAGTACAAAAACATGTGGAAAACTGTTTAATGTTTAGTAATTAACCTAAGTTACATTCTATCAACAATCATCAGCGATCATCAGTTGTAAAGCTGTAGTACCATGTACATTACTTATATAAACATCATGGCGACATGATCGATACAAAACAGGTGCTCTTGGATCGGCAACCTGTCACTTGCATGGTGTTATCACTTAAGCAGAACTAATCTCTAGCCACTAGGTACTGTGTTACATGATCACTGTCTTTATACAGGGATTACAATTATTAAGGTGTGAACATGTTAGTGCTCTGAACTTTGTACTCGGCAAAATAGACTTTACGCTCTTCACTAGCCTTGAGTTGACATGCGCAGAATTACTTTCTGTATCACTTCCTACAAACACATGTCCCAGTTATGTAAGTTATAACTGTTAATTAAATATGCATGAAAAATTTGTTGTGACTGCAATTGATGAAGATATATATAGGTTTTATTGCGGTAATTTTGCAACTACCATCAACAATTTTGCCATAGTTCTTGCTCACATCATTTTACGACACAGAACAAGTTTAGTTAGAGATCGTCACTAGACTTGAGAACATGTTTTATTTGAACACTCGGATAACTCAAAGTTTTATCTTGTACGTCCCTTCCAGTTCGTATTAAGCGAGTTCCTCTGTATATCAGACAAGTACACTAGTTGTGTCTTTTGCTGTTGCTGACCTTCAATTTTTGGAATTTTTCTGTTTTTCAGTTTTACAATACTCGCATACATTTGAAGTTATACTTGAATTATTGTTACTTTGATGTATTTGGGTTTTTTAATTCTAGCTGCGTGGCGTGGGGGATAGTGCCACGCTTTGTGGCTCCTTGGTTTTTGTTGGTATTTTTTGGGTTTTTTTTTTCCATTTTGTCCTCTAATGAAAAATAATATTGAAAAGGAAAAAAAAAGTCTTAATAATTTAATTTATCTGACTCAAAAATTGAAAACAAAACTCATGCAAGGCTGGGATGTTCTTTTATAATTACCTAATGATGATGAATTGTTGTAAACAATTTCATATCCTGAAACTGTATTACGGCGTTGTAAATCTCAGTATAGTAGACTTGTTGGGATTTCATTACATATTAAAAAAACCAGACAAAAATGAAACAATTCATTATTAAATATGAATTATTTGCGAGTATATCAGCGAAAAAGAATGTGTTCTGCAGTGCATTTATCTTGCCAAAATCTAAATGATTTCTTTTTATGAAGGAATATGATTTATAACTGCTAGGCCAATGTAATTTTTGACTGTACTATTATAAAACAAATTTCAGGTACATAGGCATAGCAGTTGGAGGTAATGCAAGGCTTATTTGTAGTTAGTTTATGTTCCAGCTTGAAAAGATAAAATTTTGAATTATTAGAGACAATCCCTTTTTTCTCAGTATCTCAACTCGTTTTATATGAAACACTTCAAAATAGCTTTTATTTATTCCCGATAAAATCACTTAGCATTAAAGAGGAGATGTTGTAAAAGACAGTTAGTAATTTATTTAGTAGTGTTAGAGACGATGGGGATACATCATTTAATGTCCAATACATGTAGATACAATGAATGGGTATAATTAGATTGTGTTTAATAAGAGTACTATCAGTACTATCCCCAAAGGTTAGAGTAATGCATGCCAGACCAACAATTTGGTTACCATCCCCAGGAGAAATCCTAACAGGTTTACGACGACAATCAGATGTCGGTATTGATCATGTTGCACCAATGATAGATTGATTATGAACTTCATATCTTCACATAACAGTTTAATTAAATTCTTAAAGAGTTTTATAAGTACATGGTGACCTTTCTGCACTGAGGGTTTAACATGAAGAGCTGCACTTGTCTTGGTGGGGTGTCTGGATGTGACTATTAGATGTAAATATCACTCCCTCTGTGGTGACCAGGTGCACATAGTGCACAATAGTCGATACACATTCTATATAGTCCTATTATATTGAGATGGTATTAAATCGTGCTAGTTATAGGTTGTTTATTGTAAATTTGCATAATTTACAATGATATTTCTACATGATTAACTGTAAACAAAATCACAAGTAAGAAAAAAGATAGTCATAATGTAATGTAAAGGTGGAATTGTTTGCAGCATGGAAATTTCCACTGGTTCTCCTTTGATTAAGTCTCTCAGAATTCAAATTTTGACATGCAAATTATGAGCTTAAATATTTACAAGTGCAAAATTATTTCAGTTGACATTTTCAAAGCTTTAAGATGCTACAGCGCTGGCGAATGGTATTTTTCTCTATCTAACACAGGAGAAGATGGATAAGTATTAGTATGAGCTTTTTATTTTACTTCAAGAAAAAATATATTAAAAATGATAACTTTTAAAAAAAAGTCCATGGCCTTTTGCCTTATATGGAATGAAGTACTGATTGGGCATCCAGTAAAAGCAAAGTCAATTATTGTATATAATTTTTTGTGCTAATTAGATATACATTTACATGAGTAAACACCAATTATTGTTCGAATGATGAAAGTCGTTTATGCTCTGTTGACAGTGGAACATCTTTAATTTATTACATTTACATTATTCATACACATACTGAGAGGAAAGTTTGAAGATCAGCTCTTATAGAGATGTATTAGTTAAAATTGCATCAAAGATATTAATTATTTCATTATTCTAGACAGGTGCTATCACCATTGTAATTCAGTATTATTATAGAAATTCTTCAAAATTGGAAGACAGAATAACCTAGGCTCTATAACATTGAAGTTTCCTGTAGTCGAAAAGAATCTTTTTCCTCCTTTCATGAACCATTTGTCATTTATGTATCTGTTTTCACATTGGAGAAAAGTAAAAAAAAATTCCCTTGAAGTTTTAAAGTGTTAAAGCTAAACAATAGTTATGTGGTCCAAGATAATAATTATCTGTTCCTGTTTTGTGAAAGCTATAATATTAACTAGTGTGCTACAACAAAAAGATAATAAAAAGTGATTTACTGAAAGAATTATAGAGTTATTTTAAGCTGTGTACAATCGATATGTTATTGACAGAAATGGTTAGTATACAAAGGCAGCATTATCACCTGATATCTTTGAAGTTTCTCTATGTCTGTCATTACAACAGACACACAATCCTCTAATACTTGGGGACAAAACTACCGTCCTACCCCATAGAAAGTTGATTGTGAGAGAGTGTGAGGTGGAGGGTTAAGATTGTGTAAGTTTGACCTGAGGTATGCGAGGTGTTGACTGAGTATCTTGTGAGAAGCTTACTATTGTAAGTCAGTTTCTGACTTTTCACCCTCCCCACGATGAGTGGAAGGATCTGCCAGGCTCGACATTGACCTCTATTGGTGACAGGGTTGAATCAGAATATTGAAAAACTACAGAAGGAATTTAGAAAAACTGGCTTTATACAGATATTGACTGAATTGGTAGTGGTGATATGACTCAAGAATGTTCTTCTGAAATCAAAGTTTTTAAAAATAATATAGAAAAAAGAGAAGAGAAAAACTTGTCTGAGGAATTGGGTGATCAAAGAGAAAATTCAGCGAGAGATTTAATTTCATATCTTGAAATGTTGATATGTTTTTGTGTTTCCTGGTTTGAAGTTGATACATGTGTGGTCATCTTTCTGAAATAGATGTTAATAATGTGTTAGAATGAGGTGTTACTGAACATGTTATTGTGTAAGGTAAAACCTTACTAACGTTCTAATGTACTTAAAAATTGATAAAAAGATTTAAAACAACTAATTATATATTTTAAAAATGTGTTAATGCATTAAACATGACCTTTTTGCACTTAACACATCTTAATAGGTGTTGTTTCATCGGAAAACCGTATTTACAATGCAGGTAATCATCAAATTTACACTTTAATTACCAGACAGCGACGCGATCAAAATCTCTTTGACTGCATAATTCACCAATGAACTCAACATCTAATGAATTCATGCACTTTAAAAATTTTGTTTTATAAAAATCAAGGAAGTAGATGTCACTTCATCGAAAATTGAATTTACTGTAGCTATGTAGAGTAGATATATATATATCAGATATGCTGGTTTATAACGTTAAGGAAAGGCAAGGGACCTTCACAAATTGTATCGACAAAAGTCAGGGCAATCTAATACAGTACTAAAGAATGACAGTAGGTATGAATATTGATGTTTCTGTCATATAATGCTTTAATGATATAATTAATGTGTGTTTTATTGGCACATAGATCAAGTGAGTTATTGATAGAGATAGAACCTAGTGGCCTTGTGTTAGGGTGACTGAGTATAGGACATTGTGGTATCTCCTCTTGTTCTCTGATAGGGATAGGTGTTGGGGTGATTAAGTATAGGACAATGTGGTATCTCCTCTTGTTCTCTGATAGGGATATGTGTTAGGGTGACTGAGTAATGAGTATAGGACATTGTGGTATCTCCTCTTGTTCTCTGTTCTCTGATAGGGATATGTGTTTGGGTGAATGAGTATAGGACATTGTGGTATCTCCTCTTGTTCTCTGTTCTCTGATAGGGATATATGTTGGGGTGATTAAGTATAGGACAATGTGGTATCTCCTCTTGTTCTCTCTTCTCTGATAGGGATATGTGTTAGGGTGACTGAGTATAGGACAATGTGGTATCTCCTCTTGTTCTCTCTTCTCTGATAGGGATATGTGTTTGGGTGACTGAGTATAGGACAGTGTGGTATCTCCTCTTGTTCTCTGTTCTCTGATATGGATATGTGTTAGGGTGACTGAGTATAGGACAATTTGGTATCTCCTCTTGTTCTCTCTTCTCTGATAGGGATATGTGTTGGGGTGATTAAGTATAGGACAATGTGGTATCTCCTCTTGTTCTCTCTTCTCTGATAGGGATATGTGTTGGGGTGATTAAGTATAGGACAATGTGGTATCTCCTCTTGTTCTCTGTTCGCTGATAGGGATATGTGTTTGGGCGAATGAGTATAGGACATTGTGGTATCTCCTCTTGTTCTCTGTTCTCTGATATGGATATGTGTTTGGGTGACTGAGTATAGGACATTGTGGTATCTCCTCTTGTTCTCTGATAGGGATATGTGTTAGGGTGACTGAGTACAGGACAATGTGGTATCTCCTCTTGTTCTCTGTTCTCTGATATGGATATGTGTTTGGGTGAATGAATATAGGACAATGTGGTATCTCCTCTTGTTCTCTGTTCTCTGATATGGATATGTGTTTGGGTGAATGAATATAGGACAATGTGGTATCTCCTCTTGTTCTCTCTTCTCTGATATGGATATGTGTTGGGGCGAATGAGTATAGGACAATGTGGTATCTCCTCTTGTTCTCTGTTCTCTTATATGGATATGTGTTTGGGTGAATGAGTATAGGACAATATGGTATCTCTTCTTGTTCTCTGTTCTCTGATAGGATGTGTTTGGGCGAATGAGTATAGGACAATGTGGTATCTCCTCTTGTTCTCTGTTCTCTTATAGGGATATGTGTTTGGGTGACTGAGTATAGGACATTGTGGTATCTCCTCTTGTTCTCTGTTCTCTGATATGGATATGTGTTAGGGTGACTGAGTATAGGACAATGTGGTATCTCCTCTTGTTCTCTCTTCTCTGATATGAATATGTGTTTGGGTGAATGATTATAGGACAATGTGGTATCTCCTCTTGTTCTCTGTTCTCTTATAGGGATATGTGTTGGGGTGATTAAGTATAGGACAATGTGGTATCTCTTCTTGTTTTCTGTTCTCTGATAGGGATATCTGTTGGGGTGATTAAGTATAGGACAATGTGGTATCTCTTCTTGTTCTCTGTTCACTGATAGGGATATGTGTTTGGGTGAATGAGTATAGGACAATGTGGTATCTCTTCTTGTTCTCTGTTCTCTTATAGGGATATGTGTTGGGGTGATTAAGTATAGGACAATGTGGTATCTCCTCTTGTTTTCTGTTCTCTGATAGGGATATGTGTTGGGGTGATTAAGTATAGGACAATGTGGTATCTCCTCTTGTTTTCTGTTCTCTAATAGGGATATGTGTTGGGGTGATTAAGTATAGAACAATGTGGTATCTCCTCTTGTTCTCTGTTCACTGATAGGGATATGTGTTTGGGTGAATGAGTATAGGACAATGTGGTATCTCCTCTTGTTCTCTGTTCTCTGATAGGGATATGTGTTTGGGTGATTAAGTATAGGACAATGTGGTATCTCCTCTTGTTCTCTTTTCTCTGATAGGGATATGTGTTTGGGCGAATGAGTATAGGACAATATGGTATCTCCTCTTGTTCTCTCTTCTCTGATATGGATATGTGTTTGGGTGAATGAATATAGGACAATGTGGTATCTCCTCTTGTTCTCTGTTCTCTGATATGGATATGTGTTTTGATGAATGAATATAGGACAATGTGGTATCTCCTCTTGTTCTCTGTTCTCTGATAGGGATATGTGTTTGGGTGATTGAGTATAGGACAATGTGGTATCTCCTCTTGTTCTCTGTTCTCTGATAGGGATATGTGTTTGGGTGAATGAGTATAGGACAATGTGGTATCTCCTCTTGTTCTCTGTTCTCTGATATGGATATGTGTTTGGGTGAATGAGTATAGGACAATGTGGTATCTCCTCTTGTTCTCTCTTCTCTTATATGGATATGTGTTTGGGTGAATGAGTATAGGACAATGTGGTATCTCTTCTTGTTCTCTCTTCTCTGATAGGGATATGTGTTTGGGTGAATGAATAGTTTTATTTTATTTTAAATTTTAATGACCAAGATATATATGAGTTCATGAATTCATGCTTTGAATGATTTTATGATTTTTGCTCATTAAGATGTTATTTTCTTGATAACAAAACATTGAATTTGATAAGTTTGTGATTGATTTGATGGCAGTGATGATTCAGTCTATAATCTGATCAAGACCTGAACCAATGTATTACCTATGATTGATCACACATATAAAAATTTACAGGTAGTAGATTGTTTTTTGTAATTAAACATGTTAAAAGGCAGCTAGTAATGATTAATGTATGGTGAATGGTGATATTTTGTTTGATCATTGAAGTACTTAATGCTATTCTTGTCATTTATTTGAAATTGACTTATTTGCATGAATCTTTATGTTCCAATTATTATGTACTATTCATATTGGACCTTAATATATACTGCAGTCGTTATTACCCCCTCCTTCCCTCCCCACACACTCATACATACAATATCAATATTTTACAAACAGATGTTAAAAGACAATGAGAATTGGGCAATGGTCAAAATTCATCAACACTCTCTCTCCTCTTTATGGCCAATATTTTCATAAGGGTGGAACACAGTTAAGATTGGAAAAACTTTGTAGTTTACAATAAGCCTCACCTTGGACAAACCAAGGAGAAGATTGGATGAGGGAGGGATAATGGGTGCCGATGTAGTTTAGTTTTGTTATCCATCTATTACAAATTATTATTGCCTGGATACAGCTCTACAGCATTGTGGAATTTTATACTTGAGCCAATGGTTATCTAGACAAAGTAGTTCAATGTGACGTACAAAAATTAGATCACCGTGACCTACATTATTACCTTTAATCCACATAAAAAAACAAAAGTATTGCTCATATTGTTGCACTTTAAATTGTCTTGCTTGAGATATATCTGATGATTTCCCATTGGAAGATGTGTTTTAAATGGTAATTCGGATATAATGTGATGGAAATGCAGATGTTCAATATTCAAAAGTATAAGCAGCAATTTGATTGGCTAATGCAAAGGACATCTGAACATGTCCAGTTGCTGGTTGTTGTTAGATCTGTATTGAAGTAATATAAGATATGGTATAATGTATATACATAATGTAGTTTATAAGATTGATTCCCAAGTATGTGCTACAGCTCTATCTACTTGGTTGTCATTGATTCTATGCCCAGCCATGTACTCTATATATAATAGATTTTGGCTGCAGATACCTGCAGGTTATGTTGAGGTTTGAGATTTTGGCAGAGACATCTTTTCTCTGTCTGGCACATACACATAACGGTTGCTATAAATGTGCTCCACATCTCGATTCATTGGTTATGAAAATTTGATGTAGAGCATAGGAAGCTGAGGCCTGACACTTAATCATAATGGCAATTATTAGATGTATGTGTGTGTATTGATGTGTTTGGTATAATTTGTATGTAATTCTGGGTAATGACATCAGATGAGAGATAAACACCTAAGTATGACTAGTCTGGGTAGTTGTAATGATGATGTAACATCACTAAATACAAGGCAAGTCTAGGAATGGCTGCCAATACTGCCTAGTAATGCTTTAGTTTTATTATATAATAAGTAATGATAGTAAAGTGAACAGAAAGGCAATCTTTGACATGTGTCTTTGTGTTTATGTGTTGCATTTCCGTTGCAGATCTCTGTCAAGTTTCGTGCCAACAAATCCGCGGGTCTGGGAGCAGGCGGTGCTGGGGAAGGGTCAGTGGAGGCAGTCGGGGATCTACATCGACGACAGAAATGGCTGGAAGTCCAGCAACGCTACAATCAAATGGAAGTTGATAAAACAACTGCTAACAAATTGGATAAAAAGACGCTGAATGCACCTAAATGGGTGCAGGGTGAAACTCAGGAGGATTGATGCTTCATGGGGACAAAAGACCTTGATAAAACGCAAAGAGTTGAAGTGTTAAACTGGAGTTTATACTCCCATTGGAGAAAGTAAAGAATATCAATAACATTTACTCTTGACTAATGGTCAAAATAAAGGTTAAATCCTAAAAAGGAGGTAAAACCTGAAGCTAACAAGTTTTGAAATGTTGAATGATAGGGAGGAAAGTTGACAGATTGTAATAAGAGGTGAACTAGAGGGTCTATATATAGGGACTTTTATTAATGCAGAGGAATAAAAAAGACCTTGAGAAGAAAGACTAAAGACTTGTTGAATGAGACTTTTCAGGGTAGTGAGTGAAAGTCAGCTATATATCTTATTGAAGGATGAACACTATTTCAGTAAGAACCAGGGTGAAGGACTCCCTGTAGAAGGCAATACAGTTTATTATAGGACAGTAAGCGAGAGCCAGTCAGTGTAAGGGAACAGAGAAAACAGTAAATGTACGTATATTAGTGACAATCATATTTTAACATAGGAAATTTTACGCTAAAATATAATTGTACTAATTACATATTTTACAAGTCTTTGATTGCTAATGTACCACTTTATCTTTGCCTTATCTTGTTCTAAATCAGTTTTGCGCTGAAATTTGATTGAGCCAAGAACGTTTACATTATTGATGGGAGAGTTACAGTAATTTTCGGAGAATTACAGTAAAAATGGGAGAGTGACAGTAATAATGGACGAGTTAAAGAAATAATGGGAGAGTTACAGTAATAATGGGAGAGTTACAGTAATAATGGGAGAGTTACAGTAATAATGGGAAAGTGACAGTAATAATGGGAGAGTTACAGTAATAATGGGAGATACTTTTTGTCTGGACATAAAGACAGTACAATTACAGGATTTGAGAGACTTCTTGTAGAGAAATGGGGGCTATTCAAGATATAGAAAGAGTTAGTGAGATGTGGTGAAGTGAGTTTAAACTAAACTAGGAGAAATAAGAGAGGAAAGAAAGTGGCCTTTAAGGTTGATAGTGTGTGTGTAATATGAGGGATGATTGGGATTTGTTTAAGCTGTGTACATTAGTACATATCACTGTCTGTCTGTTTATATACTCCACACAAGGAGTGTGACAGGTGCTTCATCGTTAGTGTAACTATACACCATATAAACATGTCTGACAGCATCATAAGGTGCTGCTTTTAAAGCTAAAAAATAAAAATGTATTCAAACTATTTGTGTTGATTGAATTGTATATGTATGCATCTGTTAATCTGTGACGATTGTCTGTGTTGTAACAATTTCAAGCTCAACTGCCAAAAAAACTGAGCCATTTCATGGGTTCGAAATGTGAGCTCAGAGACTGAATACTGTACCTGTGATCTCAAAGTCATGGGGATCAGACATCTGATTTCTTGTCCATAACTAAATGGCATAAAAGTGCATAAAATCTGTAATATGCTGAAATGAATTAAAGGCTATCAATTGTGTTCAGTTATCTTACATGATTAGGTCTGTAGTTACAGTTGGTAGTAGACTAAAGATTACACATTGTACACACGGTGTGAACTACGAGTGAACACGAAGTGCACGAGGTTTAAATAGCTACAAGTAGACACGGAGTGCACAAGATTTAGACTACGGGTAGACGCGGAGTGCACTATGTGTGAATTTGGTGTCCACTACAGGTGTGTACCAGCACATTGACCTTTGTCATATGGTTTTATATATAAACCAAAAAGACAGCCATTTCATTTTAACCAGGTATTAGTTTATATTAACAGCCAGGGTCATGAAAGGACATGCCAAGTTTGTTGGTGAAGGAAAGCCGGTGTACCCGAAGAAAAACCACCGACCTGCAGTCAGTACCTGGCAACTGCCCCACATGGGATTCGAACACGCATCCCAGAGGTTGACGGCTTGTGGTAATATGTCGAGCCATCTTAACCCCTCGGCTACCGCGGCCCTGGACAGGTACAACAGCCACGAATGCTATCGTTGAAATAGTAATATGGATATAACAATATATTTCAATGTCTTTCAGTATATAATGCCATATTACCATGGTTATCTACGAAAAATGTAGTTTTGTCTTTCTAGGACTTTTCTTCATACACGTGCAGAAGCTAACCCCGTGTTGCTGTCGTTGCACAGTTTATTGCGGAAATAACACCGCAATCTGTCAATATGGAAGTCCGGTAGATGGATATTTCGTAAGTTTACGCAAATAAGAGAACTGACCGAGATTTGGGAAATTCAATACATCGTATAGGTCAATGACTGTTATAAGCATCACAGATACGCCACAGATACCAAAGGTATCGCTGTCTTATCATCATACCTTACCGTTCTTTGTAAAGTACACGTTGGAATCAGAAAATCTGGATCATTAGAAGAGCTACCGTCTTATGTAATATTCAAGCATATGTATTTCAATGAATCTTCGTTTTCTCACACCAATTCACACATCTTGTTTTGATTTTTGCGTAATTTAGCCTGTTCATAGTTGATAACACAGACTGTGTTTTGTAAGAACGTGCGTTTTTGATGTCGGTCCCAACTTGATGTTAATGTACTTGTAAGCTTTACTAAAATTAAAATATATTGAAAACAAATTAAGAACGATATCATCAAAGCAGGTTGAACAAGAGTACAATCGACCTTTGACCCCGCCCACCCATCTGCTATAGGTCGGATCGGTGCAGGGTGACAGGTGGTTCTGATCACACCAGCTAAGGTCACGCGCGCGTTTTTCCCTAAACCCCCTACCCCGCTAATCCGACAGGGATTTATAGATGTATCTACGATAGCCGAAGGAGGATAACGGTTTAGTCGAGAAACAACAGCCTTGATGAAGATGGCGCAATGTAAATATATACATTTGTTAATGGATTCTACCCC
The DNA here is from genome assembly GCA_004382745.1 of Argopecten irradians irradians. Lineage (NCBI taxonomy): Eukaryota > Metazoa > Mollusca > Bivalvia > Pectinida > Pectinidae > Argopecten > Argopecten irradians. The sequence goes on from SAYR01004239.1 coordinate 645,248, forward strand.
AGTACTGACAGAATATGTTTATATCAGGGATAAACCAAACGATACCGGATTAATTTAATAGGTCAGAGATGATGCAAAGCATTTGTTCAACTAGATAGCATTACAGTTGTCGTATACATCCGTTGTTAAAAAGTTTGCAGTCATTAACAAAATTGATATTACGCTTTGCAATCCTTACAAATATTACCAGCCAAATTACGGGGGCTAAGGACAGTTTATCGGAGAGAAGAGATTCCAGGCGATGATCACCTAATTGAATTACAAGCCTCGCTGACTGATCAGGGTCGGTTTACCCAATACAATCCCAATGTTTCACGGTAGGCAACGAAGATTTTCTAGTGCTAGGTGATTGTTTATTTATCTTAAAAGTACAGGAAACAAGTTATATTATAGCTGGCTCAATGGGTATCAATAGATGTACTGAACTCAGTGACATGTGCACAGTCGCCTGTACGCGAAGAGCAACGGCATCGTCTATTGATAAGTCAGCCGAAGTTGGTTTATAAATATAAATATGAGATATGACTTTGTGAACTTTGCGTTGATACTAAATGTATCGAGTACATGTCACTCGAAGCTAGGTACAAGAATATAAAAAATATCTCTCTTTCTCAGAATGATTCCCACTTGAACTTAACCAACCCACTAACTGATGTGTATGTACCACAGCCTCCCAAAACACAAGACATCTGGAAGTTCGTCCTTAAATGATTCTGGCTGTTAGTCAAATCAAACCAAATGTTGCAAGTTACTTTACAAACTCGATATTATAGCAAAGCTGATGATAATTTGAAAAAATACAAATAATTATTTTTTTATTTTGTTTTATAGCAAAAGTTGGGCGCAAATGGGCTGCATGGAACCCACATTTAGATGAGTTTAGAAAAAAAAATAGTGATTGTAACAACCTTAAATATCGGAAAAGTACTAATGCTTCGTAGTGAATGAACTTTTCTACCGTACCTATCCGATATACTGTACATGTAGAATTTGGGTTTTGTTTAGACTAAGTCTACAAACACAACATACGATTCCTTGGCTCTTTATATTCAGTCCCTAAAACACACCTAACGACCAGTACGTTACTCCATGGTCTCCGCTGTCGTTTAGCGCTTTTGCCAAAAACAGGACATAAAAAATACGACTATGTAAACACTATCTGTAACACTGCCCCCAAGAAAGATATTCCGTAAACAGTTACGGAAATGCGCCATATGGAGATGTTCGTTTTTACTTAGAGACCGTGGCGTGGACAGATAAATCGTGTTTGTATCACCCACGAATAGAAGTCACAGGCTAAATACCCTATCTGCGTCTTTTGATCAACACGTGCTGAGTGCACAAACAACTCTTGCTCTTCTTTCATAAATTTAATTGCGTATTCGCACCAGCTCCTTCCAAACGCTTCTAATTACCTATCGGTATCTGTTGAATGGTATCTTTCCATACTGATAATTTACTTTAATTAAAATACAGTCATTATTTTGCGATGTAAATAGCGTTTTCTCGCACAATTTCTGGATCTACCCCATGTATGTCATAAAGGCGACACACGTGTCGTGGTATCGCTCGTAAACGTGTCGCAAATATAATCCGAAATACGTTTTCGAGTAAATGCGTATATTTGAAAAATGTCATTTTAACAGCTGTTAGAATTCAGAAACTTGACTCTCATTTTGTTGGAATCTGTGCAATAAATTGCACCTTCGTGCGGAAATAAAGAGTCAACACTATCAGTGGTATCTCGGAATTGGACACGGGGTAAGCTCCTGTGAATAGAGGGTCATCACATCTAGATAGGAAATGTCTCTCTCCCACAGACGATAACAAGACTTCAAACATCCTCTCTAGTCTTGGATCACAATACAACGCCATCTTCCCGCTAACCAACCGTGATTGTCGTCTCGACATCTTTATCGCCAATTTAACCCCCACAATGCACGTGTCGGTCCGATAAAGATAGCGTGCATCATTTCGTACCTTGCTGACAGCCTCTCTCAGTCTGACCCTCCTCTCACTTGACCAGACAATATGGACAGGTGTGTCGTATGATGAGGTGCATATCTGTGGACATAGAGATAAATAGATAGTCACAACTGACACCAGTCTTCTGTAACTATTCGTTCCTTTACTAAAGGGTCATTGTGCGTATCTGCATCCTTTTCAGTCTTGTTCAACTTCCGCTGTCGTATCCAGTACATATATTTAAGGAAAGCTTCAAAACTAATTGGTAAATATTTAACGCATGTCAGGTGTCTATTTAATGAGCAATGGGTCCCATAACACACATTTACAATGACCACTAGTTTTGGTGATCAACAAAGAACACCAAACACCCAAAAATTGCTTCCCAACCTGTTTGAATAGTTCTCTTTTCCAGTGAGTTCTGAAGCATGGTTTGTTGAGAGTTTAGCTTTATCGAAACCTCGAATCACCTTCAAATATGAATGATTTTATCGCCGTTTACAGCACAGATATCACATAGCTTAGACTCTTTCTAACGTAATCTCGTGAGTACGGTATGGTGATATTGGTATATCCGTTAGATCGTCATTGTCAGAAGTCGCGCAAGCTTTTTTGAAGAAACTGCAATTTTTATAAGGTGTCGTATTTTTTGTCAAACCCGACACTTCCTTGTCAGAAACTTAAAAGGAAAAAATACTAATGTGTAAACAAAATCAAATTTCTATCTCAGAAATTGATCAAATGAGCAAAGGACAACATTTTTTGTGTTCCACAGCAAGGTTAAATCGAGATGGCGTACAGCAATGTTTGTTAATGCATATAATGCATTGGGAGAGAACGGTGTGGTCAAAATGTCATTACTTGAAATATAGTTGACCTATTAAGCATTATGTTGTGCTATCATACAAATATCAGCTCAATGTAGATTTTTCATATACGATGCCCTTTATATTTTGTAAGCTTTAGGATCAGTCATTCCATGCAGTCTTGGCATTCTTGGAGGGAGTTGTAGGAGGTTTATCAATGACTACACATTCGTGGCGTTACCGGGGTACCACTGAACACGACATACTCCACTAGGAATCCGAATGTTCACGTTAAAATCATAATGTTTCCTCGTAATTGTTAACCTATTTCAATCAGAAATAGACAATCATGTCAGCCAGAAATCAATTACATCAACTTTGTCTCAATTGTAACTGATACTGCCTTTCTTGAGATTGCGAACCCTGTACAGAACAAGAAAAACGTTTGAAACAAGAAGGGGACATACGTAGATTACATACTTGGGAGTTCTACTGCACAGTTCGGTATATATAATGCCGTAATATCTTGTAATAAAAACTACCGTATACTTGAAGCACAATAATAAAATGGGAAGAAATATGCAAATGCAAACTTTTGTTATAAAGTTGATCGAGATTATTTCTAGGAGTCTTCCTGAAGATCGAGATTATTTATATAAGAGTCGTTATGGAAGATGTCTCATTCGTTATTGCAGATTGACCAATTTGCCAATGCTAAAAGAAATGTCATGAATTTTGACTTTAACGGAAAATTAAGATATCTACGAAAACTGTATTTTTATAGGGTTTTTTTCTGGTGAAATGTTCATGAATAAGAGATTAACATTTGGAAAGTCAAACATATTAGGATCACTCCGTCGATTTGCTCCATTTCTTCCATAGTTAATTCGTCTATCACGCCTAGAAGACACCCAATGTTTGATCCCCGACCCGAACCAACTTCTCGTTAGTGTAACCAGAAACACACCACGGTTCTTACGACAAATGTATCCTCCATTTTTCCGACCACAGACCCTTGGTAACCCCATATCCTCCTGTCTGTATCAGGCAAAGCACGCGCTCGCGCGCAGGCAGGGGATGCAAATTACACGACATATGGACACATGAACGGCCTGTTACTGTATATTTAACATGAAATTACATATCAATGCTACCATACTATACCCGATCGTTTAGAGTATGTCGAGGGGGTAAACAGTCGCGGAATGAATTACACATGAACATATTTCTATTTTCACACGAAACATTCATAGGATTGGGTGTTTGGTTTTTTTCTCAGGCATGCCTTTGTGACATTGGAGTATTATTATCTCCAGAACAAAGGAAAGAATGGTGTACGGTTGTTTTCTCAGACGCGTACCGATTTAAACTCGACTCATCGTCAACGAGTGTAGTGGAGGGTGCGATGATAGATGATGATGACGGTAAGACGATAAGTGTCGATAACACACGGTGTTAGAGGGTAACGAGATTGATATCTCTATCTGAACCAGGGTACCTATAGTGTAAGAATAACTTTAGAAATCTGACATCGTGACAAAACAGACAAACATAAATATTTTCTCTCGACTTTCCGGTAATTAGTACATAGTTTCTCTCCGGCGTATGTACACTGTCCGATGATAGATGATGGCGATGACTTTAGATGAATGGTGGGCTCCTAGTTCTAGCTGTGCGGTCGCTGTTGGTGACAACATATCATGTTTACCATCAATTTTGTTGCTCGAATATCAGAACATTACAAATTAAAGGACACATTAATTTACAGCTTTAGAATATAGGGATTTCCTCCATTGCGAATTTCCTGGATAAAGTGGTAGGCATTGCGTGTATGTAATTTTGCGTATTGCATTTTGTGGTGTTGGGGTTAAAATAGCAAGATTAAGTGTTCTTCATTGTATTTTCGACGACAGATGTACACCAAGAAAAAAGTTTAGCACCATCATTGGCCAGTCGTCTCACTAGAAAAAAAACCGTCTAGCATATATGGGGTCAGCGAGAAAAAGATTCTATCACGAACTGCCCTTCTGAACACGTGGCGAATGTTCCTTTAGAATTAACTTCAAATAATTATCTAGGTCATAGGGCAATGTCTCAGAAATACTGGCAAGAACGAAGTGGGTGCACGAACCGCATACAATTGAAAATAACGTATCTTTTCTTTATATTGATCAATCATAACTGATGGGTATTTCATTGTCTTCACTCTGCTATATTCAAGTTCATGAGTTCGTGGGCTAAAATGTACGCTCACTCTTTGATATTAAGGGAGGTGCTTGACCTTTCCCAGCATTGCCCCAAATAATGCTTTTGTTTGTTTCAAACATGTTCAGTTCTATATCAAACTGTACTTATTCCCAAGAAGTACATGTTCTAATTCGTACAACATATATATTTCAACAACCTTAAGTACATTTAATAGATGCAGACATATATATATATAATTATGACAATTTCAATTAAGATTCCTGTGGAGGTACCTGCGGTTTACACGTGAGGGGCGTATCTAATCAACTACCTACATCTGCCCGCGAGGCGTCGGGGAACGCCTCTGTTGGTCGTTCTTTAATGCAAATTTACTATATTTGAAATTTCGTTTGTGTAGAAATCATCCCTGATCAAAGATGGACCACGGTATTACGCGGAATTTGATTTATCGGTCTGTACCCAGTGATTATAAAGTACATTTTTGTTATTTTCGCATCAAAGTTTGATCTGCATATCCGTTTAGAAAATCGGCTCTTCATCCATGATTTATTTCACATAAGCATGACTTTTAGATTGTAATCTGCACCGAATCCTTCATTAAAAATGATGTATTGTTAATGAGCGCGTGCGCGCGTGTGCTAATTCCGACGTGGATCGGCGACAGGGTCAGATATGACGGCGGCGTCTATGGATTTGCTGTTAAAACATATAAACTTTGTATAGAACGTGTTAATAGCTTTATATATATATATATATATATATATTGTATAGATTACCAAGTGCTAAAATAACCTTGCAGACCAATTTTAATGCCAGTAAGCAATTCCATCCCAAAGTTTGTTGATGACTAAAGCCCTCCCACACTTCTCTAAATGATCGTATAACATAATCCGATGTATTGCATTGAACCAATCCCTCCTTGAATGTGTGTGACTAGCATTGCTTTTTATTTGAACCTTATCACTTCCACCAAAGCTCGTTACAGAGACGTGACGACGCGTTAGAAAAGTCATGCCTATGTCTTGCAATCAAATAAGAGTATTTATATGGTGTTATCAATGCCATGCCGATGCCATCCCGTCGAGTGGAATTCCAATTTCTTATAAAGGCAAATGAATTTATGTGTTACAGTAATACACACAAGGGTGATCGGGTGGTGTAGTGGATAAGCCGCTCGCCTTTCACCTAGCCGGCCAGGGTTCGATCCACGGCAAGTACGTGAAAAGGTCAGGGGTCACCTGCCCAATCACGTGGGTTTTCTCCGGACTCTTCGGTTTCCTCCCACACTAAGACCCCTCGCGCGCTTACATCCGAGTCATCGAGAGTGATTTATATAAGTTGTATAACTTGTTTCTCAATCAATGTAAAAAAAAAAAAAAAAAAAAAAACTTTATATTTATTTTTTATACACATCTCCTCCTTTCTAATGATACATGTGTGATTACATGATATTATTTCCCAATAATTTTACTCTCTCATATTTTATGTATCGTCTTGATCACACATTCCCATACTTCTCTACATCTATTTACTGACAAAATACAATTCGTTATTGGCTAGTGTGCCATTTTGATTGTTCTGTTGGCGAAAACTAGCCATATCGGTCTTAGCGATAAAACTGAACTACAGACGGCAGATAGAGGACCTAGATGGTGATTTCACGGTCAAGGTCACTTAATGTTCTTCAGTCGATACTCAGTAAACACCAATGATTCGTGATGGTAAATGACGTTTTCAAAAAAACTAGCCGTCGAGACATAAATGACACTGATAAGTATAGTTATGGACTAAAACTTGTCTGTTAATGTTCATCCATTCGAACCCCCATCCTCGATATTCCAGGGGTTCCGATCACTTACGATCTCTACACCCCTGGACTATCTCATAGTGAAATTGAAGGTAACTCAGCGGAAAACATCTGACCAATCACAGGCTAGCAAAGTTTTCCTTTGAAGACTACAGAGAGAGCGACACTTAACATCAAAGCCACACATTCAACCACAGTGTACCGTTATACGGATCTTTTGATGTACATCAAAGGACTAAATTACCTGTTATATTATGTTGCCTCCAGTTTTATTACGAGATAGTCCAGGGGTGTAGAGATCGTAAGTGATCGGAACCCCTGGAGTATCGAGGATGTCGAACCCCTTGCTCCAACGATACACTGGTGGTGTTAAGAAACTTGATTCCTGGTCCATAATCGGTATGTATTTCATGTAACAACAACTTAGAAATGGTTACTCTAGAACATATTACAACGCATTGCAATGGGAGGTTCGGAAGCAATGACAACAAAAGAGCAATATTGTGTAACGGAACGCTCGTCTTTTAAAAAACTATATTTGGTAATTGAAAGTTCTATTATTTTATATATATTACGATTTGTTATACGACTAATGACATTGACAGTACTATCACAAATGACATTGCTTGGTGGTAAGGTAGACACTTAAACCACCGGTTTACGACGCACACAAAAAAGATACTAAAAGTACTTTTTAGTATTTTTTTTTGCGCGTGGTAAACCTGTGCTTAAACACATTAAAAGGCAAACGCTGCAATCTGTCATGTAAATGCATTGAGAGAACCACCAAAAGCATCACATAATATCGCTAGCAATTAGAATAAAAAATATGGTTTGAAATCAGAAATAAAAAAAATGAACTAATGATATATTGAATGTGAGAGTAGAGATTTATTGTCAAAGTTACTCACTGTTGAATAGGACAAAGCGATTTACTGAATTTGTGTAACACCAAACATGTACCACATTTACTGAGTCTGTGTAACACCAAACATGTACCACATTTACTGTGTCTGTGTAACACCAAACATGTACCACATTTACTGAGTCTGTGTAACACCAAACATATACCACATTTACTGAGTTTGTTTAACACCAAACATGTACCACATTTACTGAGTCTGTGTAACACCAAACATGTACCACATTTACTGAGTCTGTGTAACACCAAACATATACCACATTTACTGAGTTTGTTTAACACCAAACATGTACCACATTTACTGAGTTTGTTTAACACCAAACATGTACCACATTTACTGAGTCTGTGTAACACCAAACATGTACCACATTTATTGAGTCTGTGTAACACCAAACATGTACCACATTTACTGGCTCCTTATACACTGGTAAATAGGTATAAGTCACTCCTGCATTGGGACGATCTTAGAATGAGTAAGAAGGAAGTCGTAAAGAGGTTAAAATGAACAGGACCAGAGAAATGGATAACAACAAACTTGGTTTTGAAATGTCTGGGAAGACCTAGAAAGGATGGAAAGAATAGTGCATATACGAATAGGACGGGTTATAGTAGGTGTGGAAATGTATGGTGAAGACAGGGTCCAGATAGTAATGATAAGGGTATAGGAAGAACAAAGTTAGGGCAAAGGCTTGATGAACGGAACATGATAATGGATGTGAAAAGAAGGCCAGAGACTTTGGAAGAAAGAAAGCCAAGAAAAACAATCTGAAGAACTCAATTAAGAACGTATACAGCTCAATGTAAAGAAACAGCCAAAATTAGAAGAACAGAATTCTTGACGGGATAGCAGAGCCATGAATATTAGAGAAATTGAAGAATACGTAGTTTGAGAGTCGGCGTGTGTAACGGACGAGGAAGTTGCAGTCTTATATATATTAGCGACTCACCCCCACATTCGATGTAAAACGTTATACGTGTATGTAAACAAACGTTGTTTCCAGTTTCAAACCACCATCCACATGTTTACGACGCGAAAAAAAAAATAGAAAAATACTAAAAATATTTTCAGCATTTTTTTTTTTTTTTTTTCCGCGTCGTGAACCTGTGCACCATCCAATATTTTAGTTTTCAGAACATTTTGGGAAAAGATAAGCATCTATGAAGTATATAGTGTTTGTTCGCTTACACGGGTAGGGGGTATCGGTTACTGGGGTATTGGGTGAAGGCGCTGTCGATCAGATTTCGTCTACGTAGGGATGTTGGGACGCTGGAAATTCAAAATACAGCATGCAATCGGGTAATTAGTAAGACGAGGTCCGTCGCACGCTAGCTGGAAACTGCACGTGTCGCGTCATAATCTTATAGACTTTTTGTGACCTGCCTACAATGCAACTATTACTAAGTGCCTTGACCACCAACAGAAATTTCATAAAAAATCAAATTGATTCTTTAGTATTCTTCAATATTTCATTTCTCCGTGTTACTTAATTTCATGATTTACGCGAGAAGTGGGCTGTGATGTAATAAATTACATTTCATATGCTCAAGGTAACAAAGGCATTTGGAAAAAAAGCCTTCTCAGTAATTAAAAGTCCATACCAAATATCGAATACCCTGTTTAAATTTATTCTCAATAGAACCACCAGGAAGATACTTGAATCATACAATAATCACCAAATGAAATAAACACGCTACACGAGGCAGAACTGGCATCATTTTTGTGACAGGATTGGTATACGTTGTCCACGACTCCGGACCACAATATCTTAAAATCATTTCATATATATCGCTCCATTGCTCGACGACATGGACATGTATCGCATTCTTATGTGTGTTTTGTCCAGATTCGAGATGTAGATCGATGCTATTTGTTGGGGTATGACTTACAGTGTTTAAAATATCGAAGGCAGTCAACCATAGCTGATTGAATTTTATTTATATTTATTTGTTATTTTCTGTATCAAGTAACCAGTCAAATAGCTCCGTACGAGTTCGGCCACAGTCGCGCGCACGCGCGCGACCATGAACGCACCGACAAACTAATTAGATGCATTGAAGTAACGTTTGACAAAAAAGATAAATTAAGAAGTTCTTCTTCAGTAAGGTTCTGAGAGATGCGTGACTGGATTGTTTGGGACGTATTGCTCCTAACCCCACTCCAAAGAAGGGCTGTGAATCGGAACCGGAAGTAGGGCTGTACTATCTTCCCCGACAGGCGCGATAGTGCAAAGGCGCCTACGTTCATTGCGATCTAACAACGTAAGATGAAAGAGTTAGTGAGACCTCCATGAATAATCTGGGTGCACGAAAGTCTTGGTTGTGTGGGGCAGGTGTACACTTAGTGGGGGATCGCCGATCTGACACAACACCGATTGCTTTGTGACCGATACCACACACACAAACATTAATACTGCGGCGTACGATTTTTTAATTAACTCACTAAATAGACGATTTGTTGTTTCAATTTGAAGTATTTTTGTTGACATCAGATACCCTTCAAGTAAATATACAAACGCTCCCGTGACTTTACAAGCGCTCTCGTCGCTCTCGTGACTACGGGGACAGCAAGTGCACGTGTTACTTACACAGCCAATAATGTCTTCGCTTAATGTTTAAAATAATTCTCTATACTGCATGAAACTCAAAACCCCGAAAAGATAGTAAAGTATACGGTATAAGTACAATGGGGTATATCAATGCGTTCAGTTGAATACCATGTTGATTATGACGGGTCTAACCACAAGGTCATTTGAGGTCACGGGATGGGGTGGGACGAGGAAGTTACCTGTGACTTGTTAGGAAACACTAGAGAAAGAAAATAATCGGTGTCTGATGCATAATGTTGTATTTAATGCTCTTGCTATTGTGGTTTTGGTACAATGTGTCAGGTGTGAATTTGTGGTTAGTCACTGTAATGAAGGGTGGTAACAGATCAATTCTGGACCCCAGTATGAGAGGAAGTCTCACTCAGTGTGATTCGGCAGTGTTGTCACCTGCACAAATATAAGTAACGTATGATGTTTACTTATATCAGAACAAACCGGAAGTCAGTAAACGGAAATACCAACCAAGTTCTATCATGGTGCAAGTTTCCGTTGCTATGTATGAGCAGCTGGTGCATTGTTGTTGATACTAAAGGCAGTTGTAATCGATCAGTCCCCTGAATAAAGTTACATCATTGGCGATGACGAAAACAAATATACTATTGGACATTATAAAGACAGCTTCGGCGGCTTGTTCTGTTATCAGATTCGGGAGACTGCGGTATAAAAGTGGTATTTCACATCAGTGTTGACGTGCTACTTACCTAAACACAGCCCATTCGGTCACATTTAATGCTTTCGTTTATTTCTTATCATGGATTAGTGGTCAATGATTGGAATCAAACTACAAAATTATCACCATAATGTTTATTCGAAGGCATACGTTGTGAACTTATCTGTGTATATAGCTTTACTATCATAAAAGTTCTATCATATAAATTTCTGTTTGCTCAGTGGCTGAGGGATAGTGACTCCAGTTTTCTTCTCTTCCTTCAATACATAAGTTTACCATAATATCTGTAATTTCGACGTTCATATCAACATTGAAAAGGTTGACGCTAGTTGACAAAATGAGCCATTTGTTCCTTATTTTATCGGGAGGTGGGGGGGGGGGGCTCAATCTGTCTTTTGAAATATAAAGACCGGAGTTGTGTTTAGTACAACGTCATATTTGCTCTCGAAATAATGACATCATCATACATGCATACCTGTTTTGGCACGAAACTCTGTAGTATGGAAAAATCAGCATTTCAGTTTGGGAGGGAGAAATCTATTTGTGTCTTTGTTTGAACCCATTACGAATAAAATCATAACGTTTAAAAGTGTAATCTCCAAGTCTGTACTGTGTATTGGTAATCGTGCTCTCCAAGTCTGTACTGTGTATTGGTAATCGTACTCTCCAAGTCTGTACTGTGTATTGGTAATCGTACTCTCCAAGTCTGAACCGTGTATTGGTAATCGTACTTTCCAAGTCTGTATTGTGTATTGGTAATCGTACTCTCCAAGTCTGTACTGTGTATTGGTAATCGTACTCTCCAAGTCTGTACTGTGTATTGGTAATCGTACTCTCCAAGTCTGTACTGTGTATTGGTAATCGTACTCTCCAAGTCTGAACTGTGTATTGGTAATCGTACTCTCCAAGTCTGTACTGTGTATTGGTAATCGTACTCTCCAAGTGTAATCGTACTCTCCAAGTCTGTACTGTGTATTGGTAATCGTACTCTCCAAGTCTGTAGTACTGTGTATTGGTAATCGTACTCTCCAAGTCTGTACTGTGTATTGGTAATCGTAATCTCCAAGTCTGTACTGTGTATTGGTAATCGTACTCTCCAAGTCTGTACTGTGTATTGGTAATCGTACTCTCCAAGTCTGTATTATTTGCAATGTGCATTATAAGCATGACGAAGTTGTACGATGTTTGGTGTTAGCTAGGATATCCGATTATGTAAAGGATTACAATTCAGCTCTAATTAGCCGTTAATCTTAATGTCAATTAGTTGTAACTGTGCCGTATATAGATGGCCCGATGACTGACTGGAGACACAAAAAAACATCCAAAAGGTCTCTGAAAGGATTCCAACTTGTTAACAAGATTGTGAACGCCTCTTCCCGACGCCTCTGTGTGGACTTATACTGGAAATCCGAGCAGGACGGTGAATGGTTGACGGGGTGTTCAACACACTCTGTAATGGAGATAGGAGTCATATCTCATTAGGGTTTAGCTCCTGTTTCTTAACTTCATCATGTTTGTCAGACAATATTCATGGTTTAATGAACAAATAGTTTCTACTTCAAAAGGACGTAGGGAAATGTATAGTAAAAGCACCATCTGGAATGCAGGATGATTTTTCGTATCGCCTGAACACAATTGGCGGGGGCAGTATTTTGTTTGTTTACAATATGTCTCTACACAAAGTGCCGTTTTTCTGGCCCCACATTTAACCAGGGCCAAGGTCGTCCAAATAAAACAACAACTTTATTATCTCCATGCATCAAATCCACGTCCGAACCGAATAAGTGGTACACGCGATGGAATCGTAGTAATTGGCAGAAACTGTAAACATCGGGCAAGGTGAACCACGTCCGGAAAGTCGGTGAATGGCGATTCCTGCTAAATGTGGCGGAAAACAACTAAACCATGCATACTTGTTTATTCCGAATCTGTCTTGAAATGACCGTCATATGTACACCAAGTAACCTTGGTTGTGTAAAGGCCGAAAGGGCCTGTATAACTCCGACACTCGACAGAGTGCAAATAATTGCAATATACTGTTTAAAAAAGAATTTAACAGATTGTGCTATGTTTCCGGAAGTTGTCATATAAGAGTAGTCGTGTTGCTTTGGCGTGTTGGATTTCTGCTGTTTTGATAACTTGATGTTTCTGGTACTTGGTATGTAAGCGTATTGTCCCTTTGATGTGTTGGCGTATTGTCACATTGATGTGTTGGCGTATTGTCACATTGATGTGTTGGCGTATTGTCACTGTGATGTGTTGGCGTATTGTCACTGTGATGTGTCGGCGTTTTGTTACTTTGATGTGTTGACGTATTGTCACATTGATGTGTTGGTGTATTGTCACTTTGGTGTGTCGGCGTATTGTCACTGTGATGTGTTGGCGTATTGTCACTTTGATGTGTTGGCGTATTGTCACTTTGATGTGTTGACGTATTGTCACTTTGATATGTTGGTGTATTGTCATATTGAAATGTTGGCGTATTATCACTTTGGTGTGTCGGCGTATTGTCACTGTGATGTGTTGGCGTATTGTCACTTTGATATGTTGGCGTATTGTCTCTTTGATGTGTTGGCGTATTGTCACTTTGATATGTTGGTGTATTGTCATATTGAAATGTTGGCGTATTATCACTTTGATGTGTTGGCGTATTGTCACTTTGATGTGTTGGCGTATTGTCACTTTGATGTGTTGGCGTATTGTCACATTGATGTTTCGGCGTATTGTCATATTGAAATGTTGGCGTATTGTCACATTGATGTGTTGGCGTATTGTCACATTGATGTGTTGGCGTATTGTCACATTGATGTGTTGGCGTATTGCCACTTTGATGTGTTGGTGTATTGTCACTTTGATGTGTTGGCGTATTGTCACATTGATGTTTCGGCGTATTGTCATATTGAAATGTTGGCGTATTGTCACTTTGATGTGTCGGCGTATTGTCACTTTGATGTGTTGGCGTATTGTCACATTGATGTATTGGTGTATTGTCACTTTGATGTGTTGGCGTATTGTCACTTTGATGTGTTGGCGTATTGTCACATTGATGTGTTGGCGTATTGTCACTTTGATGTGTTGGCGTACTGTCACTTTGATGTGTTGGCGTTTTGCTACTTTGATGTGTTGGTGTATTGTCACTTTGATGAGTTTGCGTATTGCTACTTTGATGTGTCGGCGTATTGTCACTTTGATGTGTTGACGTTTTGTCACATTGATGTGTCGGCGTATTGTCACATTGATGTGTTGGCGTATTGTTACTTTGATGTGTTGGCGTATTGTCACTTTGATGTGTCGGCGTATTGTCACTTTGATGTGTTGACGTATTGTCACATTGATGTGTTGGCGTATTGTCACATTGATGTGTTGGCGTATTATCACTTTGATGTGTTGGCGTATTGTCACTGTGATGTGTTGGCGTATTGTCACTGTAATTTATTGGCGTATTTTCACTTTGATGTGTTGGCGTATTGTCACTTTGATGTGTTCGCGTATTGTTACTCTTATGTGTTGGCGTATTGTCACATTGATGTGTCGGCGTATTGTCACTTTGATGTGTTGGCGTATTGACACTTTGATGTGTTGACGTATTGTCACATTGATGTGTTGACGTATTGTCACATTGATGTGTTGGCGTATTGACACTGATGTGTTGACGTATTGTCACATTGATGTGTTGGCGTATTGTCACATTGATGTGTTGACGTATTGTCACATTGATGTGTCGGCGTATTGTCACTTTGATGTGTTGGCGTATTGTCACTTTGATGTGTTGACGTATTTTCACATTGATGTGTTGACGTATTGTCACTTTGATGTGTTGGCGTATTGTCACTTTGATGTGTTGGCGTATTGTCACATTGATGTGTTGGCGTATTGTCACATTGATGTGTCGGCGTATTGTCACTTTGATGTGTTGACGTATTGTCACATTGATGTGTCGGTGTATTGTCACATTGATGTGTTGGCGTATTGTCACTTTGATGTGTCGGCGTATTTTCACTTTGATGTGTTGACGTATTGTCACATTGATGTGTCGGCGTATTGTCACATTGATGTGTTGGCGTATTATCACTTTGATGTGTTGACGTATTGTCACATTGATGTGTCGGCGTATTGTCACTTTGATGTGTTGGCGTATTGTCTCTTTGATGTGTTGGCGTTTTGCTACTTTGATGCGTTGGCGTATTGTCACATTGATGTGTTGGCGTATTGTTACATTGATGTGTTGGCGTATTGTCTCTGTGATGTATTGGCGTATTGTCACATTGATGTGTCGGCGTATTGTCACATTGATGTGTTGGCGTATTGTCACTTTGATGTATTGGCGTATTGTCACATTGGTGTGTTGGCGTATTGTCACATTGATGTGTCGGCGTATTGTCTCTTTGATGTGTTGGCGTATTGTCACTTTGATGTGTTGGCGTATTGTCTCTTTGATGTGTTGGCGTTTTGCTACTTTGATGTATTGGCGTATTGTCACATTGATGTGTCGGCGTATTCTCACATCGATGTGTTGGCGTATTGTCACTTTGATGTGTTGGCGTATTGTCTCTTTGATGTGTTGGCGTTTTGCTACTTTGATGTGTTGGCGTATTGTCACATTGATGTGTTGGCGTATTGTTACATTGATGTGTTGGCGTATTGTCTCTGTGATGTGTTGGCGTATTGTCACATTGATGTGTTGGCGTTTTGCTACTTTGATGTGTTGGCGTATTGTCATTTTGATGTGTTGGCGTATTGTCACTTTGATGTGTTGCCGTATTGTCACATTGATGTGTTGGCGTTTTGCTACTTTGATGTGTTGGCGTATTGTCACTTTGATGTGTTGGCGTATTGTCACTTTGATGTGTTGGCGTTTTGTCACTTTGATGTGTTGGCGTATTGTCACATTGATGTGTTGGTGTATTGTCACATTGATGTGTTGGCGTATTGTCACTTTGATGTGTTGACGTATTGTCACTTTGATGTGTTGGCGTATTGTCACATTGATGTGTTGACGTATTGTCACATTGATGTGTTGGCGTATTGTCACATTGATGTGTTGGCGTATTGTCACTGTGATGTATTAGCGTATTGTCACTTTGATGTGTTGGCGTTTTGCTACTTTGATGTGTTGGCGTTTTGCTACTTTGATGTGTTGGCGTTTTGCTACTTTGATGTGTTGGCGTTTTGCTACTTTGATGTGTTGGCGTATTGTCACTTTGATGTGTTGGCGTATTGTCACTTTGATGTGTTGGCGTATTGTCACTTTGATGTGTTGGCGTATTGTCACATTTATATGTTGGCGTATTGTCACATTGATGTGTTGGCGTATTGTCACATTGATGTGTTGGCGTATTGTCACTTTGATGTGTTGGCGTATTGTCACATTGATGTGTTGGCCTATTGTCACTTTGATGTGTCGGCGTATTGTCTTTTTGATGTGTTGGCGTATTTTCACATTTATGTGTCGGCGTATTGTCTCTTTGATGTGTTGGCGTATTGTGTCTTTGATGTGTTGGCGTATTGTCACATTGATATGTTGGCGTATTGTCACTTTGATGTGTCGGCGTATTGTCTTTTTGATGTGTCGGCGTATTGTCTTTTTGATGTGTTGGCGTATTGTCACTGTGATGTGTTGGCGTATTGTCACTTTGATGTGTTAGCGTATTGTCACTTTGATGTGTTGGCGTATTGTCACTGTGATGTGTTGGCGTATTGTCACTGTGATGTGTCGGCGTATTGTCTTTTTGATGTGTTGGCGTATTGTCACTTTGATGTGTTGACGTATTGTCACTTTGATGTGTCGGCGTATTGTCACTTTGATGTGTTGGCGTATTGTCTCTTTGATGTGTTGGCGTATTGTCACATTGATGTGTCGGCGTATTGTCACATTGATGTGTTGACGTATTGTCACTTTGGTGTGTCGGCGTATTATCACTTTGATGTGTTGGCGTATTGTCTCTGTGATGTGTTGGCGTATTGTCACTTTGATATGTCGGCGTATTGTCTCTTTGATGTGTTGGCGTATTGTCACTTTGATGTGTTGGCGTATTGTCACATTGATGTGTTGGCGTATTTTCACATTTATGTGTTGGCGTATTGTCACATTGATGTGTTGGCGTATTGTCTTTTTGATGTGTCGGCGTATTGTCTTTTTGATGTGTTGGCGTATTGTCCCTTTGATGTGTTGGCGTATTGTCACATTGATGTGTTGGCGTTTTGCTACTTTGATGTGTTTGCGTTTTGCTACTTTGATGTGTTGGCGTTTTGCTACTTTGATGTGTTGGCGTTTTGCTATTTTGATGTGTTGGCGTATTGTCACATTGATGTGTTGGCGTATTATCACTTTGATGTGTTGGCGTTTTGCTACTTTGATGTGTTGGCGTATTGTCACTTTGATGTGTCGGCGTATTGTCACATTGATGTGTTGGCGTATTGTCACTTTGATGTGTTGGCGTATTGTCACATTGATGTGTTGACGTTTTGTCACTTTGATGTGTTGGCGTATTGTCTCTTTGATGTGTTGGCGTATTGTCACATTGATTTGTTTGCGTATTGCTACTTTGATGTGTTGGCGTATTGTCCCTTTGATGTGTTGGTGTATTGTCACATTGATGTGTTGGCGTATTGTCACTTTGATGTGTTGGCGTATTGTCACATTGATTTGTTGGCGTATTGTCACTTTGACATGTTGGCGTATTGTCACTTTGATGTGTTGGCGTATTGTCACTTCGATTACACATCATGCTTTGGTTTGTTATAGTTTTGTCACTTTTGTGTGTTGAAGCTTTTGTTGCTTTTTAGTTTTTTTAGGTCATCTGACCCGAAGGATGACCTATAGTCGTCATGTTTCGTCCGTCGTCGTCCGCCGTACGCCGTGCGGCGTCCGCCGTCCGACGTGCGATTTGGCTGAAACTTGCATGAAATGATCCTGACATGGTCCCGACAAAGTGTTGTGTTTTTTCGGGTCGATCCGAAATCCAAGATGGCCGCCACAGCCGCCATCTTGAAAACACATTTTGAACTTCTTCTCAAGTTTTACCGATGCAATTTGTCTGAAACTTGCATGAAATGATCCTGACATGGTCCAGACAAAGTCTTGTTATTTTTCGGGTCGATCCGAAATCCAAGATGGTCGCCACAGCCGCCATCTTGAAAACACATTTTGAACTTCTTCTCAAGTTTTACCGGTGGCAATTTGGCTGAAACTTGCATGAAATGATCCTGACATGGTCCCGACAAAGTGTTGTTATTTTTCTGGTCGATCCAATATCCAAGATGGTCGTCACAGCCGCCATCTTGAAAACACATTTTGAACTTCTTCTCAAGTTCTACTGGTGCGATTTGGCTGAAACTTGCATGAAATGATCCTCACGTGGTCCCGACAAAATGTTGTTATTTTTCGGGTCGATCCGAAATCCAAGATGGCCGCCACAGCCGCCATCTTGAAAACACATTTTGAACTTCTTCTCAAGTTCTACCTGTGCGATTTGGCTGAAACTTGCATGAAATGATCCTGACATGGTCCCGACATCTCTGGTTGATCCTAAATCGAAGATGGCTACCACGACACTATATCTAATTAATTTTCTATATGTTAAGGCACTTGGGCCTCTTGTTTGAGATAAAATTTGCTGAAAGAAATTGAAAATGATCCTGACAAGGTCCTTACAAAGTGACACCATATATACATGTAATTAATTTTACTATTGCCAAGGTATTCAGATGACCGTTAAGGCCCTTTGGGCCTCTTGTTCTGCTTAGGTGTGATGTTTTTTCCTTTGGCGTATTGGAATACTGTTGCTGTGGCTTCCTGACATCTTGTTGCTGAATACCCCAAAGCGTCAATACCAGGTGGCTATTATATTCCACCATAGTTTTACAAACAACTACGAGCCATTTTACGGACAACTAAAACATGAGTTAACCTTACATCCAAGTTTTTTTTACCTGCAAAATGACAAGTTATCAATTCGATGATTATGTTGCTTGTATAAAGAAAGGTACAGACAGTTTATGAATTATTTAAAGAAAGAGCAACATTGATATAATGATGCGATAATATCCGATCATTTGACGTTTTATTATATTTTTATATTCACCTCTTGATTATCCCTTTCTCGTTGATTATCCCAGCTATTTGACATTAATTCTTTTGAAGCTGTGACATATCAATTATGTAGACGGAAAAGGCCAGAGGGGAATTTCGTAATCGTGTCGAGTTACCTGATCACTACGTAGTAATGGGTTGATTAGCGCGCGATAAGTGCCGTATTAGGGACGTTCTGACAGAAAGTCATGTCGGGTGCCCGGTCATTGCCACTCTCGGTTCCGGACGGGGGTGGAATGGTCAATCTTATTGAAGTTTATCGCGATCAGTTTGACAAACAAAGTCATTCTCTATCAAATATGTCATAAAACGTGCTAATTGGATTGATACCTGAAACATGCACATACAAAAAATCCACGCAAGTGTCTGAATAAAGGGTTAATTCAAATAATTGAAATAAGTCTTTAGAAAAAAATAACTTTTTGGATGTTCCCTGATTCAGAGTGATTTTTTTATATATAAAAATCATATTTTGAATTTAACGCCTTCTTTATGACAATTTAGCTTCCGTCGCAAAAAATCTCAACTCAATCTAGGATGAAATAAGCGAAAATTTACGCAAAATAGATCTTTGCTTAACATTCCAAAGTTGATTATCTCGCCTTTAAGCACGTACAGACACTTGAACGATACTGTAATAGGATCTTCTTCTTTAAGTGGAACAATCGTGAAAAAAGGGCGATTGTTCTCAGATGTTCATGTTATAAGGTCTTTAGGAATCTAAGATATAGACTATATGTAGATCTGGTTTATTGTTGACTCGGTCCAGCGGGCCGAAGTGACCAGCGAGTATCGGTAACCGAGAAATAACCGAAATAAGCGTATATACGTTATTATAGACTCGGCCTATATATGTAACACTTATGATTTAATTTATTAAAATTATTAATTTACTTAATTAATAATGTGAATGGTAAAATGTGCACGGTCATATATAATAGGTATCAAGGAATTAAATCTAAAATTAACTTCAATGGTCGTCAATCAGGATTTTCCCCATACGATATTGGATTGAGACAAGGGGGAAATTTATCCCCCTTTTTATTTAGTTCCTATTTTAATGACAGATGATTTTTTTATCAAAACACAATATTAAAGACATTGAATGTCTAAGCAATAAATTTGAAATGGATCTTCGTATGTATATAAAGCTTTTTACTCTATTGTATGCAGATGACACAATTTTATTTTCTGATAGTCTTACTGATCTTCAAAATCAGCTAAATATATTTAGTGAATACAGTATTCTCTTGAAATTAAGAGTAAATAGTGATAAAAACAAATGTATGGTGTTTTCAAAAGGAAGATTTGTTAATAGACATGTTTTCAGATTTGATAATAACGTAATGGAATGTGTTTATAAATTCAACTATTTTGGAACAGTATTTTCAAAGACATCTTCAGTTTATGATGCAAAGAGTCAGAATCTTGGGTTTTTAAATGTACAAACGCTTTTATTTAAAATTTTGTAAACTGCGATTGGGTTTGAAAACAGTACACCAAGTTACATGGTATATGGCGAACTGTGTACTAGACCACTTATAATTGACATTAAAATAAAGATGATTAATTATTGGTCAAATATGAATCTATCTAAAGAAAATAAATTATATGTTGTAGTGTATAGTATGTTATATCATGTTTTTGTAAATGAAAACAGAGTAGTTCCATACTTAATTTTTGTACAAAAGATTTTAAACGAATGTGGTCTGATGTATATATGGCACTCTCAGTTCCAACACTATTTGAATCCAAAATGGGTTAAAGCTCAGGTTAATCAAATATTATGTGACCAATTTTTACAAAAATGGAATAATGACATTTTTTGTTCGTCAAAGTCAATTTGCTATAGAATATACAAAAACGAATGTAATTTTGAAAAATATTTTGATATATTTAATAATAACGAAAGAATTTTAATGTGTAAATTTAGAACAAGTAATCATAAATTCGTTGTGGAGTCTGGTAGATGGATTAATATGAATTATCAAGATTGAATTTGTACTGATTGTGATACCAATGATATTGGTGATGAATTCCATTATTTATTAAAGTGTCCGTTGACCTTAGAAAGGAAATTATATGTTAATGAGTATTATTACACCAGACCAAATATTATAAAATTTTCACAGCTTCTGAACTCAAAGAATATACAAATAAAAAGAAATTTATCAAAGTTATGTTTAAAAAAGTAATATAATTTGTCCTCCTTCTATATTAAAGTTCTTGACTGTTGTAAATATGTTTCTCTACACAATGTATTTTGTAAGGAGACTAATAAAGTTTGAAGTTTGAAGAATTTTTGCCTTGACCTTATAACAAAAGCCAGTTTTTTAAATTGTTTCCGATAATTACCACCAAATAATTAACATGAAATATGAAACGGTGCTGATTGGTTACATGCACGCCTCCAGTGCCGCACTGAGCGTGGATTTTTTTTCGATGTTAAAGAATTTAGGAGGTATATGTTAGAGATGACTCGCCCCAGATATATGTGTACCAACCCACTTCCGGATGGATCACTGTAATACACCTTGTGATACCAGTGTTTATTTTGATAAGATCGTGAAAAATAATTTGTCTTTTGCATCCTCATAATCTTAGAAATCTCGTATGTTGTGTAACCTCGCGCGATCTGATAATCACGTGATTCGATATGGCGACGCCGACTCGACTATCCCACACCCCGAACCACGTGGTACCGTCCATACCCATGGTACTCCCCAACTGTACACGACACGATGGCGACACAGGCATTCTCGATTATAGATAAGATTTATAAGTACTTTACAGTATAGTACACACAAATCCCAGATATTCGTAAAGATACAGGAACTCGCCCAAAAACTGAATATGGAGGTTTAAGGGAGAATCTATAAAGATGAGTTTGTAAATGTGTTATTGATGTTGGAAGTGGTTGAATTTGTTACGGATGAGAGTGGTCATTGAAGAAAGTGGCGATATGGTGACAATATTTCACATAAATGTATCCTCGATTTTAAAATTCAACTAAAGGTTTTTAATTTTGTCGCATCGCTGAAATCGTGAAAGGCGATTAAATTTGGCTTTATGGTTTTTTTTGTCGTTTTTTCCGAACAACTCCGTCTGAACAAGGAGACGGGGCAATGGAAACGGACAAATGTATTAAACACAGATTAAAAAAAATCGAGGCGTTGTCAAAGGTTAGTTAGGAAGAAACGGCACATCGTAGTTTGTAGAATATGGTACGAGTTTCTGCATTTTCTATAGTATTGTGACGGTGACCGCCTTATATCCCTACGGCCCAATAGTCCGAAGGCCCGTCAGTCCGAAGGCCCATTAGTCCTAAGGCCCGTTAGTCCGAAGGCCCAATAGTCCGAAGGCCCGATAGTCCGAAAACAGATAATACAATTGGGATTTATATGCGAATAGTACTTGAAATGTTACAGTTTTCGATGCAAAAGATTTGTTGTAAACTTGCTAAGGTATACTTACATGTATGTGACTATAGAATTGATACGGAAAATGATATGAAACAACGAAATGTAGCGTATTTTCAAAAAGAGCATAATCTTGAAATACATAAACGTA
Organism: Argopecten irradians irradians; assembly: GCA_004382745.1. Taxonomy (NCBI): domain Eukaryota; kingdom Metazoa; phylum Mollusca; class Bivalvia; order Pectinida; family Pectinidae; genus Argopecten; species Argopecten irradians. The sequence goes on from SAYR01004239.1 coordinate 667,894, forward strand.
TCTGATATTAAAGAGTATTATTTTGTATATGTACAATGTAATCCTGTTTAATATTTCCCCGAAAAAATATCATTATGTGGACCATTTCCATCATTATGGTAGAATAAACAATTCAAAGAATGGGAAGCAAAAATACGTCCTTAAATACATGTATATATTGTACAAAATAACGACGTTTACAGGTATAATAAAAGTCATTTTTCGATAAGATTTGATTATATACATCATTTATTCATGAAGCAATGTTAATCCTAATGCAATACAGTGTACAAAAGGCTAACAATCGGACATTTTAAAGCTTGCATGTTTGTAAAGATAATCCATAGAATGTATGCTTGTGAGATATCCTATAAATTGTAAGATGTTATTTTTTTTATCTATTTTTTTTTATTTTGATGTAATTTTGACCTGGTATTGCTCATGAAGAAATGACAACTTGCTGTCCATAGAAATTGTCAGATCAGCAGTGCCGAAAAATGTTTTCGTCAAAATACGTTAATTATAACAACTCTCTAACTTGCAATATTTACTAATTTTCGGACTAACGGGCCTTCGGACTATTGGGCCTTCGGACTAACGGGCCTTCGGACTATTTGGCCTTCGGACTAACGGGCCTTCGGACTATTGGGCCGTAGGGATATAATGGTGTCAGGTGACACCCTTATATCCCTACGGCCCAATAGTCCGAAGGCCCGTTAGTCCGAAAATTAGTAAATATTGCAAGTTATAGAGTTGTTATAATTAACATATTTTTACGAAAACATTTTTCGGCACTGCTGATCTGACAATTTCTATGGACAGAAAGTTGTCATTTCTTCATGGAGCAATGCCAGGTCAAAATTACATCAAAATAAAAATATAAAAATAATAAAAAAAAAAATAATAAAAATAGCATCTTACATTTTATAGGATATCTCACAAGCATACATTCTATGGATTATCTTACAAATATGCAAGCTTTAAAATTCCGATTGTTAGCCTTTTGTACACTGTATTGCATTAGGATTAACATTGCTCCATGAATTAATAATGTATATAATTAAATCTGACCGAAAAATGACTTTTATTATACCTGTAAACGTCGTTATATTGTACAATATATACATGTATTTAACGACTTAATTTTTCTTCCCCAATCTTTGAATTGTTTATTCTACCCATAATGATGGAAATGGTCCGCATAATGATATTTTTTGGGGGAAATATTAAACAGGATTGCATTGTACATATAAAAAATAATACTCTTTAATATCAGATACGTTTATGTATTTCAAGATAATGCTCTTTTTGAAAATACGCTACATTTCGTTGTTTCATATCATTTTCCGTATCAATTCTATAGTCACATACATGTAAGTATACCTTAGCAAGTTTACAACAAATCTTTTGCATCGAAAACTGTAATAAACGTTTGTTTCATTTCAAGTACTGTTCGCATATAAATCCCAATTATATTATCTGTTTTCGGACTATCGGGCCTTCGGACTATTGGGCCTTCGGACTAACGGGCCTTAGGACTAATGGGCCTTCGGACTGACGGGCCTTCGGACTATCGGGCCGTAGGGATATAAGGCGGTCACCGTGAAGGCATTACCCAAAACGTTGAGTTTTTCAGAGTGACGTTCTGTAGCCATCGTTCTTCCTGTAAATAATTGATAAATCGAAAAATTCTTTTTAAAATTTTTCAATTTGTTTGTTTGAGTTTTACGGCCCATCGACAACTAAGGTCATTAAGGGCCACACATTTTTCAAGGGAACTACATACCTAATATAGAAATTTAAATGACCTCATGCTACATCCTCGGCCATTATTTAATTCTACCAATGCGTTATAACACCTATGTATTTAAAGACTTTATTTATTTTCCTTTCTCCTTTCCTTTCTTTGACCTATTCTCCCCTTAAATGATGGATATTGTTCGCATAGTGATATTTGTTAGGGGAAATGTTAGCAGGAATGTAGTGTACCTATAAAATATGTATACATTTTAACATCAAGATTGCTCTGCATTTCGTTCTTTATTATCATTTTCAGTGTCAAATATAAAGAGTCACAAAGAGGGTCTTTTGTATCGAACAATATAATAATGTTATTTTTTCATTTCGGGTACTGTTCGCATATAAATTCAAGTCACATTATCTGTTGTCGGACTATCGGGCCTTCGGACTAACGGGCTTTCGGACTATTGGGCCGTAGGCACATAAGGCGGTCACCGCCGTGCTGTTTGGTATCCGTGTAAATATGTTTCAGAGATATATCACTTTAACATTGCGACACAGCGCGAACGCATTGCAGTAATAAAACCAGAAAGAAAGAAACGAAAACAATGCAACCAACAGCATGCACGAGACGTTGTCCTTAATGACCTTAACTTAACCTTGACCTTTATGAACGTGAAGTATTATAAAACCAACTCAAAGAAGATTGAAACTATCGATAAAATAGGTCGGTATTTAGTCTGTAAATCAAGACCTTTAGCAGCCTTGAATAAGTAATTGGAAAATATGCAAAATCATCGTTTTAAATTCATTTTAATGCGCGTTCCTTTATTCAGATAACGAAGAATCTGTTTGTTGGGAGAGGGGAGTTAGTAAACAGGTTCTCTTGTAATCCAGGCCAAATCTAAATCATCCACTCAAATATGCACACATGTTACTGGGAATTACGGGGATTATGATCTCAACACTATGTAGACGAGTTTATGTTTCATGTGGAATTAAGTGGGTAATAATAATATAACGGGATTAGTTTTGATATCATATCTTAGTGTACGCTCAGGTGTTTTCTCCTGGACGGCTGGGAACTGGTGAAATTTATGGCCAAGTTTTTGGGTAATAAATGTTAACTTGGCAGGCCGTAATTAAGTTTTGTCGACCTTTCAGTTTTATAGATGTTTTCTTATGTAAAATAAGTCGTTAGCTCTTTACCTGGGGTCGTGGTGATTCATATTAAATTTCTCTGGTAAGACAGTAAATTTTCTGCAAAGTCTCGAGGGATTTATAACCCCTGGGTATCTCAGAAATGTATATTTTAGTTAATTCTACGAGAAATCCTTATCATTAACTAAGATCATATGTTTAAACCGAGTTATGATATCATATATAACTATTAGCACACAATGTCATTATTGTAGGTTATGAGTTAATATTACTGATGAGATGTTCCACACGGACCTATAAACCCGTACAACATTAAAGCTTATGTAGAGTTATTAAACTATATTGCAATAGATGTCCCTTTGAATAAGACAATAGCCAGTTGTAAGAACATCTGTTATATAAATTTCCTGATGTTTTCTTTTTTTAAACATCATTGCATATCATACTTGTGTGCCCAAATTCCATGACAAAAAATACTCGAAAGTTTAATTTCGGGAATCATATCTTCCACATTCGATTGAAATGTATTAATCTGCGAAAATAGAATTCCGCAAACTTGAAAAGAAAATAGCGAAACAGAATCCCCGGGAGAAATCATTTATGCAGTTTGTCCTTGTGGAATTCCTTAGTTTACGACGTCCAGCTTAGATCATTGTGTATGCACAGACCAGAATTTGAACCTGAGACAATTGGCGGCACACCCAATTAGTGTTAAGATATATGTATACGTCAGCCCATACATCACGCCGAGTAGATCTGGGGTCAGACCCTTTTTGTACCCGTCATCCATGTGCGGTGTGTGCCTATTGTTTCCCGGATCATTGGGAACGTTAGACTCCTGTTTGATGTTATTGGACACCCCTTTCCTATTGTATCCAAATGCGCATATTGCATGGACGGAATACATTAATCAAGCTTCCATAGTGTCCGGGGCGCTATCAGATCTACCCAGCCATGCTCTGTTTACACGCCGATACTTCGGCCTGCTTTGAAACTCGAACCGGATCCATGTGCGAGTCGATAATTAGTTGTGTCCCGACAACACAATACTACTTCCTGTGTTAGTAGTGTGAGGACATCACATGTTTTTATCAGCTATTCGTCACTGTCTGTGTATTTGGTCACTTAAATACTACACAACGTCACAAATATTTACATACACTGTATACCAATGAAAACATTACAAAAAATCACTTCCTTCTTTTCTTTCACGACAGATAGTAATAGTTTTTATGCCATTATAATTTTTTCAAGTGGGAGTTTCTTCCAGTTTCCAATTACGGAATTGTCTTATTTATCGAAGGAGAAGTTTGGCTTCAGTTGTCACCTCTTATTGTGAAAAGTAAAAGACCGGGCAATGTCATTACATAAATATATTCTTATGGAAACCCAATACCCTGATTTCTACAGTATGGGGAGGCAAAACAAACAGTTATAAATCACTGGTGCTAATCGTACACATCGGGCTACGCTATTTACGCTCGTGGAATCGCTTCTTACATAGAAAAATGTCGTCTGGTGGAGCGAACGTGATAAATATTTGATCGGCGTTAAACTCACGACCAAGAATCAAAATATACAAGTTTCCCACGGAACAATACTAGAGTGCACGTGTTTCACCAAAGCGTAGAAAACGTTTCCACGAGCGTAAATAACGTAGCCTGGTTTGTACGATGGGTTCCGGTGTCCACGCACCATCCGTCATAGAAAAAATCAAATGCATTTTAAACGATCTTTTTATATAATGGCAAATGATATTCTATAAAAATATCGCGTTCACGAATTGATTTATGATCACTATATATATATGTATAGTATAATACCGAAATAAACAATTATTGAGAGGTAAAATCAAGCTTTTACCTATTGCAAGAGATAACCAGACGATTGGAAATTCGTGCAAATAATCGACACCATGTGATCGAAACAAGAGCAGAAACGGGAGGAAACAGGAAATACATACGTAGTTGTTTTGTTTGGCTGAAAAATGTCTGTCTGTCTGCGGTGTCAAGTACCTGTTTGACATGATGACAAACACCAACGACCTGTTGTCGTGGACCACAATGTTAAATATTTACACAGCCAGTTCACAGTGCCATTGTTATTACGTAACGTAAATATTATGTCAGACAAACCTGAAGAAGTAAACCTGAGAGTAGTATACACTGTTTTCAGATCCTGACAGATCCGGTAACATATGTCACAGAATCAACATACTATTGTCTGGTACTAGTTAACAGCAGTTCCATGATAAAATATTGGCTTTCGGTTGGTTATTAATAATAAATAAATCATATTGGATTTGAAAGATCCAGAAGATGGAATATTTTCTGAATTTGGCTTTCGTACGGGATTTGGTATATTGGCTATGGTTTGTGAAAAAGAATATTTGTTGTTCGTCTCATTGATAGAATATTGGTGTTCATCTGGGTGGTAGAATATTGGTGTTCGTCTGGGTGGTAGAATATTGGTGTTCGTCTGGATGGTAGAATATTGGTGTTCGTCTTGGTGGTAGAATATTGGTGTTCATCTGGGTGGTAGAATATTGGTGTTCGTCTGGATGGTAGAATATTGGTGTTCGTCTGGGTGGTAGAATATTGATATTCGTCTTGGTGGTAGAATATTGGTGTTCGTCTGGATTGTAGAATATTTGTGTTCATCGGGATTGTAGAATATTTGCAATCGCCTAGGTGATAGAATATTGGTGTTCGTCTGGATGGTAGAATATTGGTGTTCGTCTGGATGGTAGAATATTGGTGTTCATCTGGGTGGTAGAATATTGGTGTTCATCTGGGTGGTAGAATATTGGTGTTCGTCTGGGTGGTAAAATATCGGTGTTCGTCTGGATGGAAGAATATTAGTGTTCGTCTGGATGGTAGAATATTTATGTTCGTCTGGGTGATAGAATATTGGTGTTCATCAGGATTGTAGAATATTTGTGTTCGCCTAGGTGGTAGAATATTGGTGTTCGTCTGGATGGTAGAATATTGGTGTTCGTCTGGGTGGTAGAATATTGGTGTTCATCTGGGTGGTAGAATATTGGTGTTCATCTGAGTGATAGAATATTGGTGTTCGTCTGGGTGGTAGAATATTGATGTTCGTCTGGATTGTAGAATATTGGTGTTCATCGGGATTGTAGAATATTTGTAATCGCCTAGGTGGTAGAATATTGGTGTTCGTCTGGATGGTAGAATATTGGTGTTCGTCTGGATAGTAGAATATTGGTGTTCGTCTGGGTGGTAGAATATTGATGTTCATCATTGTGTGATATTGAATGGGCTACTATCACTGCCTAAATGGATATAACAACAGTGATAGTTACAACTGGATTATCGAGGATGTCCTTAAAACCATGATACACGGCTTTCTAGTTTCATTTATCAAACCTATGGACCAGTACTTGACAAAGGCTGAGGGGCATTCTACCACTGACCTTAACCCACGACGGACAACAATTGCTATCGGAACCCTCGCGTATCCCAGAAGTAGCGAACTCGTTCGAAAGTATGTCACTCTATATGCCACATTGCCTTACAGATGACACGCACTCTTCTTTCTATAATTAATTTCCAAGCAGACACAGTCTATCTGTAGTCGACTTTGTCTACGAGGTTAAAAAAGAAAGTTAGCTTCAATTTTCTATCTACAAAGCACCAACACCTATACCACTGTACAGATCCTAGTTTGAGTTGCCTTTTAGTCTCGACCCCGTCTGTCACCGATCCATCCTCATTAAATTTACATAAATCATCAGATAGTCTCAAACACTTGTGTTGTCTCCCTGTTGTGTGAAATATATACAAGTATCAAAATTTTTATCTTGCTTATCTTGGCCGTAAATTCGTTCCCTTCAAAACGCCCCGAAACAAGTAAAATGCGCCATTCGATCGACTTGATACAAACGTTTCTGGCAATGTTAGGATCAAAAGTACACACCAACGTTCAAGGCGATTATCTACGTACATCGTAAATACGTTATAATATACATTAAGATCTTATTTGTTGGCTTTAGATACCATAATCTATGAGTTCGTTCTAAAATAATACTTCAGACACAACCATCCTATTGGAGTGCAGAGTGCATCTAAATATGATCCAAAATTAGAACCGATTTGGCAAAGCGTCACGACAGCCATTTGCATTTGACAGTTACCTCCCTTGCGGGTACGTATTCATTGTATTTTTAAGCAAAACTCGTATCGCTTTCTACGAAAAGTATGACGTTAGGCTCGCAAACTCCTGACTTTTCAATCAATACCTACCCGCAAGGGCAGATAACTATCAAATATGTAAAGTTGTCGGAATTGGCATAAAATTTGCTCGGCATCTTAAAACACAAACACTTTCGTATGGTTGCGTAGAACGAAATAGCATTGCGATGGAAATGATGGAAAATGTTTTTCATCAGCTTTCACAAACACGTGCGGATTTGATGTCACTATATATAGATTGTACCTGTAATATAAAATTTAAAACGAGACAATATAACTTTGATATCAAGTCTTTACCCGGATGAAATGAGACAATATATAAGTTTGACATTATGTGTTTACCTAGGTGTCGTGCGGACTATGGTATCGGAGTAGACACTATGTAAATTCTCACGGGAACTGTATAAATCGGTCACTTACAATGGATATAAAACCAATATCTTGGCCTTATATAACATACAAAACCTTTCCGCACTTTATTTCCTTACCAGTGATCACAGGAGATAGGGGTTTGTTGAATTAAGTCTTTGAAATCCGGTTCGTATCGAGAATTGATTGGAAGAAAATTCAGTCAAGATGTCTGGAGTTATTTACATAATGTCTGCGATCCTAATTGAAACAAAAAATAATCCAAACAAAAACTGCCCCCACATCAAAGGATGGAGACGTTCGTTGTAAATTAACATACTATTTAAGATCTAACATGCTGACTTGTAGGCATTCAAACAACGGATTCAATCTATAATAAAGCCTCAAGCAATGTCTATTTTTTGGAATACGCAGGCAAGTAATTAATTTCTTGATTCAAGAAGGAATCAGAAGGTAGCCGGTTATCTATACGGATAAAATCGGAAATATTAAATTTTGACGGTTTTAATTTTTTGCGATCTGGCTTTAGGTTTTATATAACACAACCATTGCTCAACATTTCGCAGATCTAAGTCGCGATCATAGCAATATCCTACAAATTGTGAAAATATCATTCCCGCAACGATCACGGATGTCAGCTTTAAACGAAATGGTCGTCGGTATAATCTTTTATTTAGGGGGACGATCACGAAGACTAGGAGCTGTCCACAAACAATAAACCGGACCTCATAAGAACATGTAGAGTTAATCAAGTTGTAGACTAAAACCATCCCATTCAAGTATAAACACTTTACCCCTTATTCCTCCTTTTACAAGTTTTTTTAAGACAAGGGAAGGTTATCGTGTCACAACATGAGTTTTTTGTTGTTTTTTGTTTGGCCCAGGTTCAGTTACAAAAGAACAAAAGAATTTCCTTAACTTAAAATTCTTCATTAGTATGCAGTCCAGAAAGCAATCTTTAGTTGAGTAACTTTCCCTTACTTCATCAACGCTTTTACAATTTATAAAGTTAAGGAATTTCTATAAAATAAGGTTAATGAAACAAATCCTTGTATAGTCCCCTTATTATGAAACATTTTATATCTCAGTTGACATGCGCACTTGAATACGAAACCAGTTACTTTATCAATTCGAAAAAATATTTGTCTAATTGTCTACCTCAAAAATAGTGGCATTTCACAGGGGGCCAACTCAATGAAAATGAATGAAACTGATTTTTCAAATCACATATTTTCTGAAAAAACTCACATGACTGTCATATATACTCATCAGTCCATCCACCAAATACAAAAAATGTATGACAATATCCATTTTCATTGAGTTGGCCCCTGTGTGACGTTTCTCCCACAATCAAGTGACGCTACATTCACCATGTTTTCAGAAGACTGCGATAGACAAAATTGTGCCACTGATTGCTTTTCTTAATGTCTAATAAATTATATATATATTTCTCTATATATTGATCTACTGAACTAAAACGGTCACACTATCGTCACGAAGGGTATCGCCATAAATCTGTACTCCCATACAGGGTATTGTTGTAGCCAACATACACGGTTCATGACATTTCAGGAATCGGATATTAAACGAAGCTCGATTTCGACATACTAGTGCACTAATTGTAGCGGTTTATGAGCTCATTGTTGGCTGTTTTAGGCTTGTCTCTGCTTGAGTTCAGACAACATGATCGAAGTGTCTGGGGTAAAACACCTCCGGGACACTGTCAAATATACCTTCCGTCAGCGTTTTAAAATGCCAGTGGGCTTAGAGAGAATGGCAATAACATCCACGTATTTAGTGATATTGCTTTAATGAAACATAAATTATGTTCTTGGATTGACACTAAGTCATAATATCAACCATGGCAGTTTATGGATTGACTACAAAAAGAAAACGTTGAGCGCAAAATATACTTAATGCTCTCTATGGTAATGTCATATTCTACTGAGCTATCGCATTAGATACACGTTATGCCTCGACTACAATGTTACACTATACTGATCTCAAAGATTAAATATATACTGGATCGTCGATCTACTTGCCTTAATCTTTAAAACATACCGACTTCTTCTCAACGATACACATCAACATCTCTCGATCTACTAACCGTATACACATTTCAGGTTTACCCAAAAATGTCAATCTACTGACTGTACACATTGTACAGTAACACGCTTCATCAAAACATCACAATTTACTGACCACGACGTACATATTGTACAATGACTCACTTCACCAAAACGTCACACCCTACCGACTGTACACATTGTACAATTACACGCTTCACCAAATTGTCACACCCTTCATGTACTGACTGTACACATTGTACAATTACACGCTTCACCAAAATGACACACCCTACCAACTGTACACAATGACATGCTTCACCAACATGTCACACTCTACATGTACCAACTGTACACATTGTACAATGACACGCTTCATCAAAACATCACAATTTACTGACCACGACGTACATATTGTACAATGACTCTCTTCACCAAAATGTCACCCCCTACATGTACCGGCTTTACACATTGTACTGTGACACGCTTCACCAAAATGTCACATACTCCATGTACCGACTGTACACATTGTACAATTACACACTTCACCGACATGTCACTCCCTACATGTACCGGCATTTACACATTGTACAATGACACGCTTCACCAATACGTCACACCCTACCGACTGTACACATTGTACAATAAAACGCTTCACCAATACGTCACACCCTACCGACTGTACACATTGTACAATGACACGCTTCATCAAAACGTCACACCCTACCGACTGTACACATTGTACAATGACACGCTTCACCAAAACGTCACACCCTACCGACTGTACACATTGTACAATTACACGCTTCACTAAAATGTCACACTCTACCGACTGTACACATTGTACAATGGCACGCTTCACCAAAATGTCACACTCTACCGACTGTACACATTGTACAATTACACGCTTCACCAAAACGTCACACCCTACCGACTGTACACATTGCACAATTACACGCTTCACCAAAACGTCACACTCTACCGACTGTACACATTGTACAATTACACGCTTCACCAAAATGTCACACCCTACCGACTGTACACATTGTACAATAACACGCTTCATTAAAATGTCACACCCTACCGACTGTCACATTGTACAATGACACGCTTCACCAAAATGTCACACTCTACCGCCTGTACACATTGTACAATGACACGCTTCACCAAAACTTCACACCCTACCGACTGTACACATTGTACAATGACACGCTTCACAAAATGTCACACCCTACCGACTGTACACATAAACAAGCTTCACTAAAGTACAATTGTACAATGACACGCTTCACCAAACGTCACACCCTACCGACTGTACACATTGTACAATTACACGCTTCACCAAAACGTCACACCCTACCGACTGTACACATTGTACAATGACACGCTTCACTAAAATGTTACACTCTACCGACTGTATACATTGTACAATGACACGCTTCACCAATACGTCACACCCTACCAACTGTACACATTGTACAATGACACGCTTCACCAAATGTCACACTCTACCGACTGTATACATTGTACAATGACACGCTTCACCAATACGTCACACCCTACCGACTGTCACATTGTACAATGACATGCTTCACCAAAATGTCACACTCTACCGACTGTACACATTGTACAATTACACGCTTCACCAAAACGTCACACCCTACCGATTCTACACATTATACAATGACACGCTTCACCAAATGTCACACTCTACCGACTGTTTACATTGTACAATGACACGCTTCACCAATACGTCACACCCTACCGACTGTACACATTGTACAATAAAACGCTTCACCAAACGTCACACCCTACCGACTGTACACATTGTACAATTACACGCTTCACCAAAACGTCACACCCTACCGACTGTACACATTGTACAATAACACGCTTCACTAAAATGTCACACCCTACCGACTGTTCACATTGTACAATTACACGCTTCACCAAAGCGTCACACCCTACCGATTGTACACACTGTACAATAATACGCTTCATTAAAATGTCATGCTCTACCGACTGTCACATTGTACAATGACACGCTTCACCAAAATGTCACACTCACCGACTGTACACATTGTACAATGACACGCTTCACCAAAACGTCACACTCTACCGACTGTACACATTGTACAATGACACGCTTCACCAAAACGTCACACCCTACCGATTGTGCACATTGTACAATGACACGCTTCACCAAACGTCACACTCTACCGACTGTACACATTGTACAATGACACGCTTCACCAATACGTCACACCCTACCGACTGTACACATTGTACAATGACGCGCTTCACCAATACGTCACACCCTACCGACTGTACACATTGTACAATGACACGCTTCATTAAAATGTCATGCTCTACCGACTGTACACATTGTACAATGACACGCTTCACCAAACGTCACACTCTACCGACTGTACACATTGTACAATGACATGCTTCACCAATACGTCACACTCTACCGACTGTATACATTGTACAATGGCACGCTTCATCGAAATCAATTACACATCAAATCACAAGGCGTAATTATTCGCTGTAACATATCTAAGTTGCTATAACTTAACTTTATCAAACTAGGTTATTTTGCATACAAATGTTGTTTGACTTGGTTTTCAAACGGGTGATAATTATGAGGCTAGCTCTTAGACAATCGGACGTAATGTACGTTCATAGTAAACTTATCGTCGAGGTAGAAATGTAGTTTGGTTAGCATGTAGAAACAGGCGAACTGTCTTAGCCAGACTGGCTGCTACAGGAGATGTTTCCCTTATCAGCCTCTGTTTGTCCCCTGGCTTTTCGGCAATAGATCTCTCGTGCGCGTGGAGTAGACATTTTTATCACGTCCCTAAGTGACAAACTGGCTTTCTTTACATTATCTGATCTTACAAACGTGTCGAAGCCGTAAAACACGCTATCTGGTTGGATACAGAAATGCAAACACGTTACAACCTTGTCTAATGTCTTCATTTTATTACAATGACAGACAACACGCACATCACAACTGATACAACAAGCCTCGTCTGTGACCTAGTTTATAACCCCCAGTTTAGATACAGAGTGATCTCTACCAGTCTAGGGCCACTGAAATCATCTGACCAAGTCACGTGGTTCGGATGTGTGTTCCAAAAAAGTCGACTATCGGACACAAAATTATTCCATTGTTCACATGGCAAGACGGGACTCAACATGTCACATGAAAAGCACAAAGTGCTCGAATTGGAGTTGGTCAAGTCATATGATCATGTAAGATGGAACAGCTGGACTAGTCACGTGGCATACTATTAATCAATCCAGTCACGTGACGACTCTGATGACTAACATTTATAAATGAAATGACTAAACGACGATAATGCCGATGGTACATACTGTATAATTCACTTAACAAATACCTAAGATATTGTAATGATATTTAAATAGAATACGATGAGGATTTTGTGCCAATAATATCATATGGAGACGAAGAAAAATAAATTATCAATATACATGTACATGCACAGTAACATCTGCAGTCATAGCTTTCTTAAAGCCTCAATCTCGTTTCTAGTCAGGGTTTCTCCATGACGTCACTTCCTTCTCTGGAATCGTCCACCCAGGTTGGGTTGGTAATCCACATCTATGACGTAAATGAGCGTCAATGACAGACATGCCCGTCCACATGTAACATCACAGATAGAATCCCTGGATTATCCAGTTATACGTTAGGAATGCACTTGATGACCTTTCTTCTGCCATGCACTCAGGCGTGAGGTCAACTGATGTCACGTGATAATTTCTCTGAATCGGAAATTATTTGTAGTTTCAGGATCCTTTCTGAATGTCCGGACTTTTGTGGTTCTGAAATAAACGTAATGATCTTTATTTGAGAACTTGCCTAATGATATTGTTTAAAGAATATATACAAATGGCAACAAAGGAGTAACAGGAGTATCTTTAAACCATTTGACTTAGGAGTTATCATTTTTTTGAAGCTTCGTTAGTTTATTAAGTTTTATTTTAAAATCGAAAATCCAATGATCACATGTTTCAATTTCTAACGTCGCTATGTCAATCAGAATCAAAATTGCAACTGACAAACAAGGACTTTTGGACCAGAAACTTTGGGTCGAAAGATAGAGATTTTGTACATTGTTATACGTACTGTAAACATTTACTTTATAATAGCCTACACTGGTTTTATATCGTCGCTGTTGTCGGCGTCTATGTTTTCTTTTCTTCTTTCGTCTACATTTCTTACACGTTCGATTGGAACTTCTTTTACCTGAAAAATGGAACATACTAGGTAGATATTTTTAAACAGAAACTGTTGGCCATGTTAGTATGGTGATCGGTTAGTTCCGCCTCACAATCTCGACCTCAAGTTTAGTAAGCTGCTAATCTCGTGATCTCGCACCTCGACTATGAAGTTGAGATTAAAGTCGATTGACTGCACAATCTCAACTTAAAGTCAGGATTGCACTAATCAGTGACCATAAATCTGTAACTGCGGTTATGTGATTCCTGATTTGGTAGATAACGACTGATTTGTTACTAACGACTCGTTATTAAGGAGTAAGCATCACCGTGTGCTGGAGCTATTATGGTTTGTTATACACTACAAACTATTCTGCTTTGTCCCTAACGACTGATAACTTGCTATTAATGACTTCAGTTTGTTACTTATCACTTTTGGTACCGACTTTTGATTGGTTACTTTCTATTTCGATACGACACATGCGACAATGTCGAGTCCTTGATGATTGTCTGAGAATTTGTATATCAAACTTTGTAAAAGTTACTTACGATTATAACAGCGGCCACTGTGTTTTGTGGTGATGAAAACTCCGGTCTGACAGGACGTACTAAACAGCTGGCAGTAGTTATCATAACTAACTCCGTCCGTTCCACACACGGGGACGGTAGACATTGGAGAACACTTCATTCGACAGTTTACACACATGGGCTGTAACGTCTTTCTATTTACCAAGCACTGGTAGTTATCTGGACACATAGTATCCGAACACGTCGCGTTTTCTGTAAAATACAGAACAGGAGACCATCAAAATGATTCATAAGAGTAGTGTTCACAATTATCAGCTAACTTCTGGTCCAGAGAGGAGCGAGTGACATAGGATCAAAATAAGATTTGTTCACTTAACCTTGATTTCTCAACTTTAGTTTTTTCAATATAATAATTAGTTCTCATTTCTATCTTCTACCTCAGGCAGGACATAAATTTAAATCAAATGACCGTTAACTTTTGCCATAAAATCTTGACGCCTATCGGCGTGTGGATTGCTTATCCTAAAGCTTTGTTTTGAATCAATAATTTACACGAAATATATGTGGATCTTCTTCAATCAACCACTCACTAATATCATACAATTTCTTATTGGAACAAATTGCATTTTCAAAATGTGGAGCGATTTCTTTAAACGCTTTCTTTTCAAAAGTAAGTTACCATGGAGTCATTCGGAAACGTGGTAGCCGACCGCGATCATTTCGATGGTTTCACCTATGGAATTAGACGGTTGGGGCTGGAGTGTCCAGGATCATACTTACCTCGACATTTACCACCGTACGCAATACGTATTGGTGACTGTCGAAGACATATGGCGGCCCGCACGTGGCAGATGCTGGGATAGGACACTTGGTCATCTCCACACACGAAGTTAGGATTGGTTATCACTGGACATATTGACCGACACCGGACACAATGAGGGAGTCCGTTCTGGTCCTCCAGACAACGAGTTCCGGTCAAGCATTTTACTCTCTTACACGCACCTGTCAACACAAACGGGATTATAAGTACCACACAAGTATTACATGTAGCTTCCCAAAAGGCTAAGAAGGCTATCATACAGCATTATTCATTAGGAAGCAGTTATAGGAAAGCTTTGCGCATTGTTCTGTTCACTGTTAGCTGCCATAGTTCTAATGACAATTCATTTTTGAAGAAAGATAATTTTAATGCTTTCACATTCAATGTAAAAGATACGGCCACTAGGCTAACCTGTCCGAACCAAAAAAATGAAAGTTTCTTTAAAAACAAATAGAACATAACAAAATTGATAACGATGGCCAAAGATGAGGTTACAACACCAAACATATTGAAGGTTTTTTTTCGTCTGGCGCATTATAGTAATAACACGTTGTAATTATGACGACGTCGGGAAACAAAATACGACCGGCGTAATTTAAAAATTAACGTTTTGTTTATTTTAATAAAGTTGTCCAGAAGGTGTAGTAGGCCTTTTCCTAATGTATACATGTTTATCGTCTAAAATACACTGCACTGGTGTACATGTACTTGGATAAGTTGGTGAAATACATAATATACGCATAGAAACAAGCATAACATCTCGGTAAAAGCTTTACTTTACTTTAGTAGCGCATACAGTTCCACAAATATCCCCTAAATAAAGCCCAACTTTGTTTGGTTCAAACATCTCCCATGTACGGACAGTTTTTATATGTATGTCATGATCATCAAGCTAACAGTACTAGTTATATGGCAAGCCAATTTAACATTTATTCAAGGAGCAAGGTCTATCCCGTATTTAATCGAATTATATAAGATATCTTATAAAATTATATAAGATATCTTAAGATATGTTATATAGGATATCTTATATATTATATGAGATATATCATATACTTTATAAGATATTTTATATTTCAAGCTAACAGTACTAGTTAAATGGTCACTATTGCTCGGGGTTTAACGTACCGCAACGTACATTGTATTATAATTCATTTCCGGGTTATAAGGCAAATCATCGATCATATTATCGGAAAAAAATATTCGGACTTCTCTGGGTTTATCTAAAGACAATTTGTTTGCAATACTTTCCCCACGAGTGCCCCTTACACACAAGAAATCTTCAACAACAAGTAACCAATCAACAAACGTAAATCGTTTTGGCCAGCCAATCAAAGTGAACAGACTATTTATAACCATGTGAAATCCCAACAACATGGCAGGCAAAGCGACCAATTATAATAGCTACCATCCCAGCAATAATGCTACGATCCACAGGGACGTGGCACGATTTGTTAAACTAACAGTATACATATACTATAATATATATATGTATACTATTGGTTAAAAATTTTCGTGCCAGGTCCCTGTGCTACGACCTGGCTTTAATATTCTTTATTTTGCAGGGTGCCTTAGTAACTGGACACTCTTTATGTTCTATATGTCTATCATTAACGATTCATTCAAAGTACATTATATAAAGTAAATATGCATAAACACTACCAATGGTCCATATTGTTACATTCTTCTGGTTCCTTAAGCTATCAAATGTAATGGTCTGAAAGTTACAGTTAAATGATAATGCCGAAACATGACCCAAACTATTGATCCAAATTGCTACAAACCATCTCTTTGTTTTGTTGAAAGTAGATTTATTATAAATGTGTTTTATACATTTACAACTTACGTTTACACTTGCCAAAATAGGCAACATGTGTCTGTTGGTTCTTTCTACAGTTCCGTTTGAGCATGTGACAATAATTTTTATAGGTGATGCTATCTGTACCACACAAAGTACCACGGTTCCGCATTTGGTCCGTACACCGGGGTCGACACACGCATTTAGGCACTCCCTTCCGCATCCGACACACTCTACCCGGAGCACATCGGATGTTGGTACAACTGTCTAGGTTAAAGGATGAAAACATTAGAGGGGTTTCGATAGATATAACATAACTATCTTACTAGATGAAATGATTATAATTAAAAGCTGGGTGTTTTTTTTTATTTGACTCTGAATTCTAAGGAAACAAAAAAGATTTTGCTTTCAGACTTTGTATCCGATCGTGAAGAGGTAATAAAACTTACTATGACAGCGATGACAGTTGTCCACACCTCTCATTAATGCCTTCCAGTAAAACACCTGTCCGTTGGTGAGGAAATCGGAGGGTGACCAGCCAATGGAAGGGGAGAAGGTGTGGCGACAGCAGTCCTCCTGGGTAATGTTAGCTCTGTACAGGGCACTACACGTACCGGAGGGGGAGATGTTAGCCCAACAGAGGCCTCCTGTAAGTATAACGTCAGAAACAGATCAAACGACACCAAGCAGCTTAAAGTTTGGTGGTGAAAGTAATAGAAGCCCCTGTGGAAAACCACCGACCAACATGCAACAGTGGAAAAACATGACGACCTTAGATTAATTACCCAAATATGGAGGGATGACGGCGTTAGAATGTCCCGATCCCGTATTTACAAACATATCAATACGGTGTATCGAAATTTACACTGGCCCTGACATGATGTCTCATATAAAGCCATCTTCACAATCGATACAGTACCTATCCACACGAGCAGATAACTTTGTAACATAAAAAGACGAAAAATGCATCTATTTATGTCTGAAAGGATATACGTGTTTAAATACATCACGGTATTTTGATTCGATACCTTATGTGTAATACTGACCACATGAAGAATTACAGTTTGGACCCACCGAGTGCCCATGGACCATTTTAGACGTTTTCGGGTCTAGATGAAAATATCAGTAAAATCATATTCTTCATAGACTATATATATAATATGATTTCGTTGATTTGTAGCTCACCTGGTCCGCAGGACCAAAGTGAGCTTTCGCTATACCTTGGCGTCCGGCGGCCTTCCGTCCGTCAACAATCAACTTCTTCGTCATAAACGCTGGTCAGAATTCAACAAAATTTGACAGGTAGCATCCTTATGGGTAGCTAACTGAAAATTGTACAAATGATGGGGCTGATCGCCAAGGGCCAGAGAGGCGGGGCAAAAGGGGTCAATTTGGGTTTTTCAATATAAACGACTTCTTCTCTGAAACGGGGCATGGGATAGCACCCATAATGCGATGGTGCATCCTTCGGGGATGGGGATTCAAAATTCTACAAATGATGGGGCTGACCCCCCGTGGGCAGAGGGGTGGGGTCAAAAGTGGCCAATTTGGCTATTTTCATAGAAACAACTTCTCTGCAACTACTAGTAAGCATAGGATAGCACTCATAATGCAATGGTAGCATCCTTATAGGCTGGAAATTCGAAATTGTAAAAATGATAGGACTGACCCCATGGGGTCTTAGGCGCGGGGCCAAAAAGGTTAATTAATTAGGCTACTATTTTCATATAAATTACTTCTTCTCTGAAACTATGCATTGAATAGCCTATTCGTATGGTATCTATAGCATCATCATACGGGTTGGATTCAAAATTAAGCAAATCGTGGGATCAATTTGTCTTTGTAATTTTTGAATCACTAATTACTAAATTACAGAATTACAAAAACAAAAAACACACACCAAAAAACAGGTGAGCGATACAGGCCCAATGGGCCTTTTGTTTTTATCTAGACCCCTTTAATGTATAAAATGGTTCCCGTAGACACTCTGATGGATCCATATTGATAAAAACTGTAACTGATTCTTGTTACTGACCCAGTGACCTCGATTCTCCAGGAGTTCCGATCACTTACGATCTCTACACCCCTGGACTATCTCATAGTAAACTGAAGACAGCTCAGAGCTCAAAAATCTGAACCAATCACAGGCCAGCAAAATCTTCCTTTGAAGACTTCAGGGAGAGACAGCTACACAACCACAGTGTACCGTTATACAGCCCTTTTGATGTGCATCAAAGGCTTAAATTACGTGTTCTGTCCAGTTGCCTCAAGTTTTACTACGAGATAGTCCAGTGATCGTATGTGAACGGAACCCCTGGAGTATCGAGGATGCTGACCCAGGGAATTAAAAGCCTGTGTATATATAACTTATAATTCATTACGTGACACATTAACATTTAAAGCTGTCCCAGTTCCATAATAATGTGTTTCGGCCCGCTGATATTTTCATTACATTTATTATTTATTTGGATAAGGTTTTTTCTTAAATGTTTGTTTTATGTAATGCCTCAATCTTAAATACCAAGAATGTGTTTTTGTCGTTTTACAAATTGTTTTCAATTACATATTTCAACTTTCGGTTTGTTTATTTTCCATGTCCATTTACTGGCGCCGCCAAAGCATCATACATACATACGGTTTTAAAGGTTACTGTAATGAACGTGTATCGATATAGAGGTTTCTACTGCCCTTTGTAATTGGAACTGTAAACGGACGTCCATCTTACTTCAATCCTTATGTTTACGTTTGATTTAGTTAGCTGTCCCCCTCCCCTCCTTATGTATGAGCTACATGTAGATTTTAAAGTGACAATTCAGTCTAAAAGAACATTAAAATTTGTACATATATCGGGAAAACCCCGTTCTTATGGAAATTAGATCAGTCGGTTTTACTGTGATATGCCAGAAAAGCCCATGGTGGTGAAATGCGTGTGAAATGTTCAAAGTCGCTCGCTGTCCACCATTACACATTGTGGTCAAACATCTTGTATGCCGAACCCTGTCCCTTGCTCGTAGAGTAAAGCAACTTTTGTCTAGAACTGCTCAAATCGCTCTGACAGTAATGTGTTTACCTTATTAGGTGAATTGTCTTGCCTAAAAAATCATTTTATCACCTCCTCAGTGGTTATGTAGTTCATTTGTTTAACGTGCGTGACTTTGGCTCGGGTATGGGTACAGCGTACATATTGTACCTGCTAAATCGTATTGACCAACGATTTGTAATTACAACGGTATCAATTAAAATACTAAACAATGACGTGGAATTTTTTATTTTATGTTATATGTTTCATAAGAAATATAAAACAATACATTTATGCCATATTTTACTTTTTGGTTATGTAAAAGACTTAGCCTGAGTGAATTGTCCCTTTAATAGTGACAAAAGAAAGTCGGAGTGCCCTTTTTTACCTCTAGAATAAACTCGATTTGAATATTTTCTCTGGTTCCTTTAGGGGAAGAGCCCAAATCGAGTTGACCTCTAAGCAAAATCGCTGACAGCGTCCAGTGCCTAGCAAAAAGGACGTCATAAACAGTCGATGATTTGATACGAAGGGGTATCCGATTGCTCAGGATATTTCAATGACTCCACAATAATAAATATTCCATGTCTTTGCCTCACAATTTTTGCATTTCAACACTATTAATCAAGGCTACACGCATGATATATAAAAAATTCACCCCCTCCCCCCCAGAAAAAAAATCCAAATGCGTGCATTTTTTTAAAAAGGGGAGCCAAGCATACTCTATTAATAGAGCACACGTTCTCTATGAGAGGATAGGGAAAATTCATTTATAGTTCACGCTTTTCTTCGTGAGAGTAAATTCGATTTATAGTGCACGCTTTTCTTCGTGAGAGTAAATTCGATTTATAGTGCACGCTTTTCTTCGTGAGACTAAACTCGATTTATAGTGCACGCTTTTCTTCGTGAGAGTAAATTCGATTTATAGTGCACGCTTTTCTTCGTGAGAGTAAACTCGATTTATAGTGCACGCTTTTCTTCGTGAGAGTAAACTCGATTTAAAGTGCCCGTTTTCTTCGTTAAAGTAAACTCGATTTATAGTGCACGTTTTTCTGCGTGAGAAAAAAATCGATTTATAGTGCACGCTTTTCTTCGTGAGAGTAAACTAGATTTATAGTGCACGTTTTCTTCGTAAGAGTAAACTCGAATTATATTGCACGTTTTTCTTCGTGAGAAAAAAATCGATTTATAGTGAACGCTTTTCTTCATGAGAGTAAACTCGATTTATAGTGCACGTTTTTCTTCGTGTGAGTAAATTCGATTTATTGTGCACGCTTTTCTTCTTGAGAGTAAACTAGATTTATAGTGCACGCTTTTCTTCATGAGAGTAAACTCGATTTATAATGTACGCTTTTCTTCGTGAGAGTAAACTCGATTTATAGTGCACGTTTTTCTTCGTGTGAGTAAATTCGATTTATAGTGCACGATTTTCTTCGTGAGATTAAATTCGATTTATAGTGCACGCTTTTCTTCGTGAGAGTAAACTCGATTTATACTGTACGCCTTTCTTCATGAGAGATTAAACTCGATTTATAGTGCACGTTTTTCTTCGTGAGAAAAAAAATCGATTTATAGTGCACGATTTTCTTCGTGAGAGTAAACTCGATTTATAGTGTCACTGTAACATGGCACTATATGACTACGCGGATTCACAGTTTGCAACTGAACAATTTTTTTTCATACCCCGATAAAATTAAAAAAATAGTGACATCAATGCTAAAGGTGCTCCATCGCCGACAGAGCATAAATGATATTAATTATTTGAACAATAATTGGTGTTTAATCGTGTAGAATTATACAGATTTTGTTTTTATGTTGTTTAACCTAAGAGGCCCCCTACCTTTCCGAAACGGCTTTTAATTTTTAAAATTGGAATGTAAAACAAGATCGAAACAATATAGAGTCGCAAAGTTATCAACTTACCGTCAATACTGCACTAACCATCACCTTCTGAACAATTTTTCCCGCCGTCGTATTACTGAGTCAAAAGGCAAAACAGCGAAATGAAACCCAACGGTTATAATATATTACGCAGGATATCTTGCATAAGCTTCATATTGTAACCTCGGCTTAGGGCTTATATATATTTATATTCTTATCTTATTTATGATTTGTAGAAATATTTAAATTTTGCTCCGGAAAGGTAGTGAGCCTTTAAACAAAAAAATCGCTGTATAGCCAGGCGTGTCATCGTGAATTGAACGGATTGAAAGATTGCTTTTAAAGTGTTCATTTCATATCTAGATAGAGTATGTCTTTTTCTTCAAATGATGAAATAATCAATTTTGTAAGATAGTTTAGAGATAGAGTTTTTCATTATATCTTATCAAAATGTAAAGTGAATTAATTGATAAGACTTAAAGTTTATAATTGGCTCCACGAGAAACTAAACACCTTAATCCTACCTCTCGTACAGCGTTATGTAAATACTCAAGCCGATCTATTTTGGGAAGCACATTTATTCCTTTTTTGAGATCCAATCCGGTAAAAATAGATATGACTTCGGCAAACAGTCAAATTGGCGTTTAAGACACGACGATAAATTATGAGAAATGTTTTAACGTGGAAAGACTTAATCAGAATGGGTTGATATAATTGTGCCAATTACATAGAGCTGCGCCACAAATCTGTCGTGGAAACATCTCCGTGTATTGTGATGTATGACGGTAGTTCAGTGGTATGTGGAGAGATTATATAACTACGTTATTGTTGGTTAGGCTACCCTACATACAGTATAACCTTTACACCTATTACCTGGGGTACTGGACCGAACACAAACCATTTACAGCGATAACACACATGATTTAGTAAAAAACATTTCTTTTTGATGTCTCCTTAATTTAAGCATTTCCGTGCGTGTTGGCCGAGTGGTAAAGGTGTTCCAAATATTACCACTAGCGTTGCAAGTTTGAACCCACATGAACCAGTTACAGTACCAGGTACTAATCAGAGGTCGGTCGGTGGTTTTTCTCTAGGTACTATGGCTTTCTTCAAAGTAAATACCAGAAACGTTATTGAATTAGCCTAACTGTTGATATGATGTGAATGCATGGATTCTGCTCTATCGGAGTTAATTTCTTTTGTTTCAAATATGCGCTAGCACAGCAGATTGTTTGGTCACGTGATGAAGCGAGGATGGGGAGATGGTAGGACTATTAGAGCGAGGATAGGGATTGTTTGGTCCTTAAACGAGATGGAGCGAGGATAGGGGATGTGGAAGGAATGTTGGAGCAAGGATAGGAGAGGTGGTAGGAATGGTGGAGATTATTGGGTTTATTTGTTTGTTTGTTTGATTAATTAATTAACGTCCTATTAACAGCTATGGTCATGTAAGGACGGCCTCCCATGTATGGAACGTGTCGCGTGTATGTAGTGCAAGGTGAGTGTTTTGGGAGACTGCGGTATGTTCGTGTTGTGTCTTCTTGTATAGTGGAACTTTTGCCCTTTTTATAGTGCTATATCACTGAAGCATGCCGCCGAAGACACTAAGCAACATACCCCACCCGGTCACATTATACTGACAACGGGCGAACCAGTCGTCCCACTCCCAGTAAGCTGAGCGCTAAGCATGAGCAGAAACTACCACTATTATAGACTTTGGTGTGTCTCGGCCAGGGGAGAGAACCAAAAGCCTTCCTCACAGGGGCGAACGCTCAACTCAAGGCCAAAAGTGAGGCGGTGCCAAGGGAGGCATTAGGAAAGATAAAGTCAGTTAGGAAGAAGAGAAAAGATAAGATCCTAAATTTAGTCGCCTTATACGATCATGCAATAGGGGCAGCAGGTACAATTCTAACGCCCTACCTATTGGGTCAGATACGGATACTGAGGATAGGGTTGGGAGATGGTACGGATGATAGGGCTTATTAAGTAGGGGTAAGGATAGGGTTGGGAGGTGGTACGGATGACAGGGATTATCAAGTAGGGGTAAGGATAGGGTTGGGAGATGGTATGGATGACAGGGCTTATTAAGTAGGGGTAAGGATAGGGTTGGGAGGTGGTACGGATGATAGGGATTATTAAGTAGGGGTAAGGATAGGGTTTGGAGATGGTACGGATGACAGGGCTTATTAAGTAGGGGTAAGGATAGGGTTGGGAGGTGGTACGGATGATAGGGTTTATTAGGTAGGGGTAAGGATGGTGTTGGGAGGTGGTACGGATGATAGGGCTTATTGGGCAGTGGTAGGATAGAGTTGGGAGGTGGTACGGATGATAGGGCTTATTGGGTAGTGGTAGGATAGAGTTGGGAGGTAATACGGATGATAGGGTTTATAAGGTAGTGGTAAGGATAGGGTTGGGAGGTGGTACGGATGATAGGGATTATTAAGTAGGGGTAAGGATAGGGTTGGGATGTAGTTCAGATGGTAGGGCTTATTAGGTAGTGGTAAGGATAGGGTTGGGAGGTGGTACGGATGATAGGGCTTATGAGGTAGGGGTAAGGATAGGGTTGGGAGGTGGTACGGATGATAGGGCTTAATAGGTAGGGGTAAGGATAGGGTTGGGAGGTGGTACGGATGATAGGGCTTATAAGTTGGGGTAATGATAGGGTTGGGAGGTGGTACGGATGATAGGGCTTATTAGGTATGGGTAAGGATAGGGTTGGGAGGAGGTACGGATGATAGGGTTTATTAGGTAGTGGTAAGGATAGGGTTGGGAGGTGGTACGGATGATAGGGCTTATTAGGTAGGGGTAAGGATGGTGTTGGAAGGTGGTACGGATGATAGGGTTTATTAGGTAGGGGTAAGGATAGGGTCGAGAGGTGGTACGGATGATAGGGTTTATTAGGTAGTGGTAAGGATGGTGTTGTGAGGTGGTACGGATGATAGGGCTTATTAGGTAGGGGTAAGGATAGAGTTGGGAGGTGGTACGGATGATAGGGTTTATTAGGTAGTGGTAAGGATGGTGTTGTGAGGTGGTACGGATGACAGGGCTTATTAGGTAGGGGTAAGGATAGGGTTGGGAGGTGGCAGGGATGATAGGGCTTATTAGGTAGTGGTAAGGATAGAGTTGGGAGGTGGTACGGATGATAGGGCTTATTAGGTAGTGGAAAGGATAGGGTTGGGAGTTGGTACGGATGATAGGGCTTATTAGGTAGTGGTAAGGATAGGGTTGAGAGGTGGTACGGATGATAGGGCTTATTAGGTAGTGGTAAGGATAGGGTTGGGAGGTGGTACGGATGATAGGGCTTATTAGGTAGGGGTAAGGATAGGGTTGGGAGGTGGTACGGATGATAGGGCTTATTGGGTAGGGTAAGGATAGGATTGGAAAATGGTACGGATGGTGGGACGTATCGGTTTGGATGGCCTTAATGCGAGGGTCGCAAATGGATGATGAAGATTTGGTTTATATGAAATTAACGTCGGGAACGTCTGAAATTATTTTGTATACAGCTACAAATAATCACAAATACACATAGACTGTAGGGAATTCTACATTGGAACTCTTTCTCTGTTAATTGACCGTATATATCGTTATCATTCGATATAGAGATAACATACGCCATGCCGTAGAGATATATTGGAACTGTCAACACAGTAACCTGTTTTATCGCAAACTCCTCACATCTGAAAGTTTACATCGCAAAACTGAAGATCCGAGATATCATTCCACTGAATCAAGACCTTCTTTTTGAATGACGCAGTTTATTATTTTTCATATCTTAATCACATACCTACGATTTGAATGACGCAGTTTATTATTTTTGCTATCTTAATCAGCACATTAACAGATTTACTTCCCAAGTGAAATATGTAGCTATAAAGTGAGGTACGTTTCTTACATCTCTGGCAGCATATTCTGATGTTTTAACAGACAGAGGTGTGATCTTTATCAAACATTTACCTGTCAGAATGACCATTATAGGCGTCAGGACAAGAGGAAACATCGGTTTGCCATTCACATGTTCTCACGATATCAGCTTAGCTTGAGAAATATTAAGACCCTCTCCCCCTTTCACGCCAACCATTACATAATCAGCGATTTACCGCTTTGCCAATAAGTATATCGGAAATACAAAATTCAGTCTGTAGACCGGAAGTGGAAATCTGTGACAAAGTTCCAACTGTACAATGGCAATACCGAAAATGAAAGTCGGCGACATCGCACCAATGATATTGCCAATAGACCAAACAAGAGTGGAAATTAACAACATTGAACCAACTGTACAATATTGCAAATAGACCGGAAGTGCAAACTAGCGACGTCGAACTAACTTCACAATATTACCAATAAACCGGAAGTAGGTGTCGCAAAAATTTATGATACTGTGAATAGATCGAAAGCTTATCGCGCCATGTTTGAATATGGTACACAATAGAGTAAGGTTGATAAAGACAACAACTCATATCAATAATGGAAATTGTTTTTGTGACGTTGCAATGTAAATAAATGGCGACGATGACAATGTAATATTTTCATCGGTTTCACCGAAAGTTTACTATCAAACCTTGTACAAGCGACCGTGCAAATGTCATCCCTACCCTATCCAAAACATTGAATAAAGTAAAATATAGAAACTATCGCACTCTGGTATAGACAAGGGAACACTGATATAGGGTGTGTTTTGAAATGGGTACAGTGATCTGTTGTTAAAGGGACACGAACCTTCGATAAGTTGTTCTGTATGCTTAGATATGGTTTTCAGGTTTTTATTGAATATTTTATTACAATGATTGGTTATCTAAAACGACAGGAAAATGTGGGAATACCTACACCACAAATGATAAAAATAGACGGTCATATTCTATTTTTGGAACACAAAACGAAAGCTGGCCAAAAGCGAGCTTATAATGAACAACAGACTTGCTGACACGACAAGGAATATTAGTTTTCCACATTTTAAAGATTATTTTCTAATTAACGCTTGCTGACATATGAAGCCACATTTGTTAATATTTGTTATAAAACAATTTGTATTTACCGTGAGAAAGATAAGTCAAAAGTTAAAAAAAAAGACTTTTCATTCGATGAGGCACCGCAAAGAGAGGTTCTTGACTTATTGCATATATGTACGTCACGCAAGTAGAAAGTGGGAAGTTGCTCCCATCTCTTGCATTTCAGCGATCCATTAATGTTTACCTACTTTCCCAATCGCGCCGGTAACTAACTCTTGTCGTACTCCGTTTTCTATCTGAATTCGTTTGTGTTCGCTTCACGCACGTTTTACACTGGTTCCCGCCTCAGTTACCTCCCTTGCGCAAGCTTCACTGAGGACCCTAGTGAGCGAAGCGCAGCCTGGTGGAGAGTAGAGAACTAAGGGAAGGGAACCAGTCTTCGCACGTTTTTGACCCATCATTTTGTTTACATTCATTTAATGTGTGTAGTGCATTGTGGGAGGTCACTAAAGTTCAACACTACTATTTTTATCTACAAATTTCGACTGGGCCGGTTCAAAATACCGAATGATGGAAATTCCATTATAATTATTTTATTTGACATATTTGCACAATAAATGATATATATTACTTAGTAATTAGGTATCCGACACGTCTGAAATA
This sequence comes from Argopecten irradians irradians, assembly GCA_004382745.1. Lineage (NCBI taxonomy): Eukaryota > Metazoa > Mollusca > Bivalvia > Pectinida > Pectinidae > Argopecten > Argopecten irradians. The sequence continues at coordinate 695,323 of SAYR01004239.1, forward strand.
TGTATTTTACTCAAATTTACAAGGTTCATTTAGGTTCATGTCCCTTTAACCGAATCCATGTCCCTTGCAATTACTCGTCTGTATAAGATACAGTAGTATACATGGGTGTATCTGTTGTAGTTCCTATACACTACAGGTAGTGTTATGACAGTTTGGCACAGGGAGAGACAAGTATGGACGGGCACTGTGCAACCAAAGCTGTGTCGGAATGCTTCTCAAGTTATTTATATCATTACGTGCCGTCTTTCACGCGAATGTCATTGAGTGCAAGACGTTTCCCTAACTACAAGAGTTTGCCTTTAGCAGTATAACAATTATTGACTTTTAATGCGGTTGATCCCGAGGTTTATCAACCTTACACAACTTATCATTACTAAGTATGCAATACGTTGACTCTTCATGATATTCATCTCAAGTACGAATAACTTATAAGTATACATTCAAATCGAAGTGCATGTTGACTTTATAATTAAGATCAAACATGATTGTACCCAATCCCTTTGGGCTGTTGTGACTGTATACTTGTACTGTTTATTATGTGTAGGGATTTATTAACTAGGGCAACATTTGGCATGCCGACAATTGTCGAACTTCAGTGAACTTTCGCGCGTTTTTATCAATGTATTGCGTAAAATAAGATCGCTCTGTGAAACCTGACTCGAATAATGCAATGCATATCAGTTGAGATGTAAGCATGTCAAACTATATATATACTGAGTGTTTGTATGTAGATAGTAGGACAACTAACCGCCTACAGACCCAGGTTTATATACGGTCTCACGGCCTGTCAATCACCCGAATTCCATGTCAGTTACAATACAGCTTTTATAAGCACCCGATGTTGATATGTACTCTGTTCATTCGCGTTTCCCCACTCCAAACACACGTTCTCTGTTTACAACCCACTTTTATGTGAATGAACTTTCACAGATGCATTCCAGTAGAATTAAGTGTAGGGTGTGTTAGATATATATAGGCCAAACAGGACAAACGACCCGAAACTATAACCCTGATTACTAATAGTACATATTGGTAACTAAGGCAAATGATTTGTACAGCTATACAAACAACATTCATCTTCAATGGCCCGTTAAATTTTGTTGTACTAAATAGAAATATTATAATGACAAATATATGTCGTACAAATAACTGACCTCTATCATGATTCCACAAAAACTATACAACCAGCATACACTGAAACAAGAGCAGCAACGTGATGACCCCAATATTGGATAACAGATATCTGACTTAGGCCTCCATTGACTTATGTTGTCATACCAGTCATTTTACATTTCTTGTGCAAATACCAGGAAGTTCGAGATCAAGGAGATTGTCCCTTAGACTAACAAAATTCTTCTTTCAGACACCGTTTGTTTGTGATACTGAGCAGCTTTGTTGTATTGTTAAGTCTATAAATTCTGTAGTCTGGTACGAATTATGTATTTGATCTATTTACGGTGTTAATGCTTTTGGAGAGTTTTTTACAGCTACATGTAACGTCTATAGAAGAAAGGCATTCTCGCCATGTCTTTCTTCTAAAACGAATACATGCACACTTATGCAAATGCACGACTATTTCCATGATGCAATATACAAAGCAAAATAACTGTATATTTTGCAATCACAAGTTTCTATCCATATACTTTAATAACGGCGGCATACAAAGCGGCATTTTGAATGGGACTTTTGCACTCGGCGGACAAGGCATCAGTCGCAGTATTAGAGGTCGTTTTGCGAGTTTGTTGTTTGTTCAAATTCCTGAGCACTATAATCAAAGACATAGTTTCTAAGTTTGAGGGTACATCAACAAATTCACTTACGTACAAATACTGCTTCTAGACTATTCTTGCTTTCTGTATGTTGGAATAGCTGATGGAGAGATAGAAAACAGCATCAGTATACTCTATTTAGCATTTAAATGAAATTCGTAAATCCCAATACATGCATAACAATATTATAAGGACATGTGTTCTGAAAGTTATGAATGATAATCAGCAGAGGTTATAATAAGGAACGTCTTGCATGACTGCACATTTTAGCTATTTCCTTCCTGTTCGAATTTCTAAGGTAGATTTACAATATCTATCATCTGTGAAAAATGGGATTATCGAACAACTTGTCTTTTTTATATCCTCAGGATTGATCAGACATTTTTTAAGAATTTAGCCCTAAATGTGTACCACTCTGACTCGCAGAAACACTAAAACGGACAGCAAAATAACGGTTATCAACATAATTCTTTGGCCTTACGTCCATTCAACAAGAATGATATTACTGAACTCATTATAGCACGTATATCCAGCACTGTTTAGTATTCATTTTAAGTTTATCATTTCAACGCTTCTGTGATACGTCAAAACTATGGAGATATTAACATTTTGCTGATAGTTTGAGAACCACACGTGTAGTAATTTTCAGAATTTGGCGAATCAAAGGCGCAATGTTATTTACCACCAAAAGTTACCAACAGTTTCAGAATTACATTTACATGTATAAAGGCTCAGAGTGAATTTTAGCATTAAGATGGTTAAATGAGGTTAAACCAAGACGAGCGATCTACGACATTTGTACAGTGACTTTTTAGACATTTTTCACATAAACAATTAACACGAATAAAACATCAGATTGAGAAATAAGATGTGTTATTACTTTATAGCGCATCTGTACAGTAAAACACGGATAAGTCGAAGTCAGCGGGACCAGGCAAAATAATCGACTTATCCGAGGGTTCGACTTATCCATGTTTTACTGTTTTCGAAGACATCGACATCTAAGTTGTACTGATAGTACCGACTGTATCCAGGTTAGCGTTTTACAAAGGCAATAAATAACACGATTTTTTTCCAAGAAAATATGATATTTAAGATCAAAACATACTAACATCATTGATTGTATATATATTTGTCTATATTAAACTTAATTTATCAAAACTGGTGGGTTTCAACAGATTTCCGACAGAAGAAAAAATAACAGGTCAAAATGTCCCCAATTATGGCACCTACTTTGGTCAATACGTGTTATTTTAAACTCTCGGGCCGAACTGGTGCCTTCGGCCGATTGTGATTTAAGAAATGCGAGTTGCGAGTTGAGAAATGCTAGTTTAAAAAAAAATTAAGACAGGAAATATGAATGTAAAAAAACATATTGATAATAAAAATACGAAATTACTTCACTAAAAGTACGGTTTTCAACAATCATGAAAACTTCTACAGCTGTTTTGTACCAAAGCGATTGAGGGTACTTTTATTCACAAGGAATAGAATTGCAACTCCATGGTAACTTCATAAAATAAAGCTCTCTTTGGATTATGCATTCCAATGTGTTCTAAAACTGTAAATAACTTTGCAAACAGAAAAGACTGGTCAAAACAATGATGATTTGAAGGACTAGGCTGTTACATGTGTAATAAGATTATTTGAAAGTTTAGGGTCTCAATTTTTGAGCCAAATGTTAAACCAGTCTTAAGATTTCGAAACTATCTGGAGACGGAATCAAACGCACAATTTAAAACCAAAGCTTCAAGGAAAAACTTTTTGTGGAGTTTTAAGACCGTCTGGTAAAGATCGAAAGAGATAAGTTTCAGACAAAAGATTAGAATTTTAACTTAAAGCAATATGGAGGGTTTCAAGACAGTCTGGAAAGAATCGAATTGACGAAATATTGGAATTTTAGCTCTTTAAAAAAAGAGAAAAAAAAGTTTGACAAGACAGGAAAGGATTGAAGCAGACAATTCATCTGCAGGCTGATCTTGGAATAGTATAATTGATTCTTAACGCAGGCGTCATTAACAATGATTCCCTTTCGTAAGCACAAACCTGAGACAGAAATACCTCTTAATAGTAGAACCAATCAATTTTCTCTCAGCGCTCGTCTGTGACATGCCGGCAGACCCGCAATCACAAAAGACCGAAGACGTAATCTATAAAACACTGTGGAAGTGGTAACGTTCCAACTTCAAAGTGAAACCCCGACTTTCGAGCACTGGATTGGATTTGTAGCGTCTGAGTGCAGCGTCGTCGCACGACAAGGCGGGAACAGGGCAGACGACACACACTTGTGGAGTAAATTAAGATAAAATTATATGATTGAGTTTGTCTAGTGTGCAAGATTTAAAATCCATTTTGTATCAGACGAATTTGGTGTGAAGACGTATAAATCTTTCGCCGTCTTGTCTGATAATCGTGAATCCCCACAAATATCACAGCGCCATCTATAGGGATCTCCTTTTTTGTCTATTCAGCAAATTAGCGGAAACTGATTCCTGTTCTAACTTGGTTATACAAAAGAAAGACATGAAGCCTTTTTAATGACGGAGTCTGTGACAAAAATCTCGGCGACATAAGAGCAACGCAAGCATTTTCCGGAAGCAAAGTGGTGTTGTAATTGTCCTCGGTGAAGTTGAGAACTATAATTAGATTTTTTGCATACTTTGCATAGCATAATGGTGTTCTATATGACCACGACAGTGAGCAACATCCAAGCTCCATCTTAATCTCGGCCATTCTCTTGACCACAGAAACAGGTTGGCATTTGTTATGTCCTCTTGACCTACACATTTTTTAAATCGTCACCGTATAGTTGACCTTGATCTGTACAGAACGTGTTACCCAGGAGATATTCCTCCATGGAATGATCTAGATTTATAGAATTGTCCTTGTCTGGATAAAGACATTGTACTTTGTCGTTTTATTCATTTTTTTCTAGACCAGTAAATCATAATACCAATATACACAGTGTGTGATCGTTTGCAGCTCAAAGGCCACATGGTGTAGCTAATAGCGTGACATATGCATGATGTCATAATTTGTAGCATAGGTTATAGAGATTATTTCACGTTCTTTTTTAGGTGGGGGTATGTTATTGTCGCAGAAGTTAAAGCTCTGTATACCAAATTATTAAAAGCGATAATAAAACTTATACGTGTGTTTATAAAATAATCATTTCCTAAAACCTTAAATGAAAAGGAAACTCATTCAAGAGTCCATATATACTCTTTATCTGCAGGCCTAAATGTGGTAGTTCCATTGTAATGTTTAGGTGCCAGATATGCATCTACAGTTGGTAACTTTTTATAGCAGAAACAAAGAATGGAACCAATTATAACATCAATTGGCTGTGTTCTCCAGTATGTATGTTTCTTTATACTCGCTGTAACAGGTGTAAAACCAATCATTACACGAACATGCCAATCTCTAAGTATTGCTTTTGTTTAAAAGTATCGACGTTCAATCGATAAATGTTGATGTATGCAGGAATTTTGTCGACAAACCAACAACGATTTATCTTACAAAAAAACTCAAATCAAAGCTTATCTGCACCAGTTATCTTTGGAATTTTTATCTTACAAATATTGCAGTGCGTCTTCCTTGTATAGATGCAGTTTCGCCTGGGGGTTGGTATCACCGTCTGATCAAGGGAAACACCGCCAAAGTCTAACAGAATCAATGGCGGAGTCTGAGGTAATTAACGAGTTCGACAAATCCTCCAACATTAGTTTTAAAACATTTAACGCAACGCATCAGAATGCGACAAAATGGGGAGAGACAGGAGTACTTTTGTGAGGTGTAGCCGTGAGCCAGACATTGATTACATTACCAGATGTCGACAGACTGGGACAGGGGTTCATCGTCCTGCGAGTCTTGGCACTGCGTCCAAAGAAAGGGGAGATTACTCTAATTGTTATCATTGAATGCAGAGATTTAGTAAAACATTATACATCGATACTCTGTGTCATTATGGGTGGGTAGGGTTGTCTACGTGACTAACACCACGCAAGTACAATGTACGTGCTACTGGTCAATAGTCCATGCGCTAAAACTTCACAGTCGGACATGTCTGTAACATGGACCGCCAAACTTGGACAGTTGACCACAGGATTCAGACATTCTAGGACATAGTCTGGAGCTTAACATGACTGCCATTACCAAGGCTGGTGCGCACGTCTTTACATTTAGAGGTGTCCGATAATTGTTACCTTAGGTTAAGTTTCTAGACACGAATTTGTAGTGTCTACTATTTTTAGGTGCTTGGTTTCCATTTTCTGGTTAATCAAGAACGATTCAACGGAATCCAGACAAATATACCAAAGTTAACTATTCTGTTGTTTTGTTAGCACAATGCCGGATTTTTTTTAGATCATGTCGTCCATACACAGGGGCACGTACTTTTTTAAGAAATATATAATAGAAGTTTTCGTAATGTTCTTTCCTAGACAGCTGTCGCAAATGTCCGAAATCCATATGTGGAATAATTAAGGTTTACTATACACATGTATTTAACACCAATGTTCCGGTGCCTTGTAATACAATTTGTTGCTACGCCACTTGATAAGCAATTCACGCCATCTCGCAGGATAGTCATGTAGCAAGAACAGACTTTAATCTGTTCGGATTCGGACGCCATCTTCCTGATAGATCTTGGTCATACAACGCTTGCATCCGTTCAGATTCAAGTGTAGAACGTTAACAAGCATTCGTGGAAAAAGTTTTCTGGATAAGGATTTTTAAGGTACTTTCAATGAAATCTAGTTCCATTTACAGATGGAACAAATATTTCTGTAGTAGTATACCATGTTCGAGACATTACTTATATATTTTTTATTTAGAACACAATCGTGTAACAATAAATATCAGACAATGCGTAGATGCTAATTGACGGAACATAGAACATATACTAAATAGCGGAATGCGGAATGAAAATACTTTATTAAAGCGAAAAGAAAACGGAACATAAAAAAACATAGAAACATATGAAATATTGCCTTTGCTTTTTTCTGAGCTTAGCAATCTCTGCATAAAAAATATTTGAATCTTGTTGGTAACGAAAGTTTGATTAAAACTGTTCGTCTGTACTAGACCTGGCTACCTTGCACTTAAACAAGCTCCTTTATTATTAAATTGCTTTCAACAGAATAATTAAAATTGCTAAGCAATAACGTCATATCATTGTTTAATTTCCATATTTTTTCCAATCAAAGGGTTAAGCTTTCGTGTAGCCCACCTAGTGTTTCGGGAAGCTTATACGTGTATGACTTCTTATGCCTAATCTCTATACCCTGCTTCCACAGTCTGATCCTGGTGCCCAAAACCACGTTTCCGGCATCTCCTTTCGGCACAGGACTCCAGTGCGCTAATCCAATGTATATTTCGGCATTTTGTTTCCAGTGATTGCCAAGAACTTTATGGATTCAAATATATGTTCCCGTGTCTGATTCTTTTTCGGTTCCTGTTTTTCACTTTTTGGATTCAAATATGTGGTTCCGGTACTTCCGATGTATGGGTTGTGGTCTCCGTCTTCTTCGGTCTTGGCTAAAGTACAGTAGAACTCCCCTTGGTGCCCTTATAACTTACGATAAAATGTATCCGATTGACCCAGTTCTACAGTACCTGTGTTTCTAACCTACAGGTGTAGGCTATCATCCCTCTTTATCAGATAAACTGGCACAGAATACAAGAAAGAAAAAAAGTGTTAGATATCGCTGTATTATTATGTCATATGCACTTTTGATAATATTATACTGAGACATGATGTACTTTTGAGACAATCATCAGTTGAACAAGAGGCTCATTGGGCCTGTATCGCCCACCTGTTTCGGCTAAGAAAACAAGCTACCAACTTGAAGACTTTAGAATTGAACTTAATCTATTAATTTCTACAGATGTATTTTTAAAGAATTTGCTATATTTCCCCTATAGGGCCCCGCCCCACTGGCCCCTGGAGGAACAGCCACACCATTTATACAAAATTGGTTTCCCTTCACCCATGGAAGCGTCAGAATAAATTGAAACTAAATCCCTTCATTCCCACAGAAGAAGAAGGATTCTAAAGAATTTGCTATATTTTCCTTATTGGGCCCCGCCCCTCAGGCCCCTGGGGGACCAGACCCACCATTTATACAAAATTGGTTTCCCTTCACCCAAGGAAGCGTCAGAATAAATTAAAACTAAATCCCTTCATTCCCACAGAAGAAGAAGGATTCTAAAGAATTTGCTATATTTTCCTTATTGGGTCCCGCCCCTCAGGCCCCTGGGGGATCAGACCCACCATTTATATAAAATCGATTCCCCTATATCCATGGAAGCTTTCCATTGCTACAGAGGAAGAAGGATTTAAAAGAATATGCTATATTTCCCCTATTGGGCCCCGCTCTTCAGGCCACTTGGGGACCAGACCCACCGTTTATACAAGATTGGTTCCTCTTCACCCAAGGAAGCTTCAGACCAAATTAGAACTTCATCCCTTAATTCCTACCGAGGAAGAAGGATTTTAAGAATTTGCTATATTTCCCCTATTGCCCCCCCCCCCCCCTTTTCAGGTCCCTGTGGAACCAGGGTCACCCTTTATACAAGTTTGGTTCCCCATAACCCAAAGAAGCTTCAGATCAAATTAGAGCCAAATCCCTTAATTTCTACCGAAGAAGAAGGATATTAAGAATTTGCTATATTTCCCCTATTCGGCCCCGCCCCTCAGACCCCTGGGGGGCCAGGGTCATCGTTTATACAAAATTGGTTCCCTTTCACCCAATGAAGCTTCAGACCAAATTAGATCTAAACAACTTCATCCCTACAGAAGACGAAGGATTTTAAAGAATTTGTTATATTTCCCCTTTTGGGCCCCGCCCCTCATGCCCCTGGGGGTCAGGGTCACCGTTTATACTAGATTGGTTTCCCTTCACCCAAGGAAGCTTCAGGCTAAATTTGGTGAAAATCCATTCAGCCGTTTATGACAAGTAGGGATTTTTGTGAAAAGTTGACGGACGACGGACGCCGCGCCATGACATAAGCTCACCGGCCCTTCGGGCCAGGTGAGGTAATAAACTATGGTCCTTGGTTGATTTCTCAGTCACTAAGAGCTACCTTGGAAACCTTCCTAAAGTTTACTTTTTTGTCTTTGTGCGAAGACGTGACCCATTCCGATCTCTTATAGTTATTTCCCTTCGTTCCACTCCGTCAGTACTGGCGAAGTGAAGCGAAGGGAAGTACATTGTAACTCTGAGAGTTATTTCCCTTCGTTCCACTCCGTCAGTACTGGCGAAGTGAAGCGAAGGGAAGTAACTCTGAGAGGTCGGAGTGCACGTGATCGTGACAGTGTCATTGAGATTTTCTAGCTTATTTAAGGATTTACCTATTACTTTGTTTAGTTTATAAATGATAAACCCAACGGAGCATGAGGTAAATTTGAACAATAAAATCAACCAGAACGACAGATACAGTTATTTATCATGTGTTATTTGCTGTTAAAATTATTCTGACGTCATGTTTATCCATGCACAACAGCCATTCAAAAAAGCGCGCCATTGACTGCAGTTAAACCCGCCCTTTTCTCCATGAAATCACAAAAAATACTTTCTATATTTTAGTAATATCATTCAGATCAAATGGCAATAACACATTTAAAAAATCAAATTTGTTTTATTGTATGTCTCCGATCGTTTCGTATATTTGTTATTTGTAAACATCGACACGTCATTTTATGGAACGTCAAAAGAAGTTCGCAAGTGTTTAAATGTACAAATTGTATCCATACGCACTGAATCGGATCACGTTCTGCACTCAAATTATTTGGGAAATAAACATATCTGCATCAACTTAGTTTATCGATACAGAAACAGTAGCAATTGTAAATATATTGCTTTAACAGTTTCATGTGTGACCGTAAGTGATCATATAGCAAGATAACAATATTTACTCATAATTATTCATACTTTTCTCTTCATATAAGGTACACACATGAGTGGCAGAAATAACTCTATCGGCAAACTGTATATCCCATGTCGATATATCGGATTTTCCAAGGTCTAAAATTTATTTTTTATTTGTGTTGTCAAAAGCTCTACCCGCTTAGCGAACACAAGGACCTACGAAAACAGCTGGTATATGCATCTGTATCCAATAATCACAAAAATATTAAGTATATTGAATAAATTCCATTTTACAGAATTGTTTTGGCATCAATGGATTTCCGTAATAATACATTATAAAACAACAGCATTTTAGATGATTTGGAGATCTAGGTAAGACAGGTATGAATGTTCTAGTAAAATAACCAAATAAAGAAATTACCTGCCCCAAATCAAATTACATAAACTACATCATATTCTATCTTAATCAATTTTAGAATATAAAGCGTCAATTTACTAATAACGCGCCTGTTAAGGCCTACTATAAACATTGATATAATTAATATCAGTATCTCATATATGCCTACGATCTTATATGTTGTCAGTCAGAGTCAAAATAGACAGGTCAAACAGATTTGAAATTAGTAGTTATTTATATAAACTTGGAAATAACGAAAGTTCATATTAGTGATTGAAGTCATTTGAATAGGTCTTAAAATAGTTCGCGTTGAAGTTCAGTGTATATCGAACGTCATATATAATAGATATAGGTTTAAATAATGTCAAGAAAACAATTAATCATAATCATCATCATCATATGTGATCATCATCGTCATCATCATTTGTCATCATCATCATCATCATCATCATCATCATCATCATCATCATCATCATCATCATCATCATCACCATCATCATCATCATCCATCACATCTCATCATCATCATCACATCTCATCATCATCATAATCCATCACATCTCATCATCATCACATCTCATCATCATCATCATTATCACATCTCATCATCATCATCATTTGTCATCATCATCGTCATCATCATCATCATCATCATCATCATCATCATCATCATCATCATCATCATCATCATCATAATCCATCACATCTCATCATCATCATCATCATCATCATCATAATCCATCACATCTCATCATCATCATCACATCACATCATCATCATCATTATCACATCTCATCATCATCATCATTTGTGATCATCATCATCATCATCATCATCATCATCATCATCATCATCATCATCATCATCATCAAGTGTGATCATTATCGTCGTCGTCGTCGTCGTCGTCGTCGTCGTAAAGTTACAAATTTAGAACAAATCAGTTCAAGGTGAAACACATCAAAAGCATTTCTGATATGTTCAATACATTATACGTGATGCATCAGTCTGTCGTACATGCTAATCAGTTCAATAAATTCATAACGCTTATATGTGCAGTATTTTTCATAATCACGAATCAAGATAAGCTTTTAATGTTATTCATCACCTTAAGTTACATGTACTAATATTTTGAAAATTATAGTACTTTCAATACATTGGTTTTAATTTTACAAAATAAGAGGAAAAAATAATTTTTAGCAGTACTGCTAAAAAGGATTCGTGACTGTCTCTTTACATTACTAAACACCACGCGAGACGCCTATGCAATGGGAATAAAAACCGTTTTTCTCAACAAATACTTGTCTTATCGAGTCAAACGAAACACCATTGTAAAGTTTATTAAATTTCACGACGTATATTACTTGCTTTAAAGACGGAATATTTAGAGGATATGTCTTAAATTTTCGTTAAAAAGATCGACAGCTCATGAAATGACGGCCCCGCTTCAGAAAGCAAGACGGTAACCATCGCACCCGCAAGCTACATCAAAGGCTGCGCCGGCGGATATCAAAGGAAAATCAGTCGTCGCCCAACGTCACGGTCAGTGCACAAACACAAAAGCGCCTGCCTTGGACTTGCCCAAAACCCAGTGTGACTTATCCTTCTCATATACGTCCTTGGTCTATAGTGAAGTGAAATTAGTACCTACGGTCAGACCATGATCGTGGTCTACAATTTCATGTAACATTTTTACAGTGATTTCTGCAGGAAATTTTCCATCTAAACAAGAAAATTTTTAAAACATGCCAAAATTTTCACCCAGTTACGGCACATATAACTTTAATTATGAAAGTCAGCTAATTAAAGTCCGGTATATAAAGGATTGAGGCATATAAGGAACTATCTTTATTTTTATTATCTTTTTAATATAAAATTTTATATCAAATGAATAGAATTCCATAAATCATTTAAATATGGATATATATTCTTACGATTTATGTATGCCATTTTAGAAGTCGGGCGAAATAGGTCATACGGTAATACCTGTGATTGGAATGATTGACTATAAATCCTTACAGGATAGTCTGTCCGAAATGTCCGTTCAGATCACAGGCCTTTTGCTCTATAGATACAAATGTATACAGGCACCCGATAGTGACACACTAATATAGGAGTCCGTACATCTATAGAGCCAAAAGCCTGTGGTATGCTTTATTGATTCAGTCTAAGACTATATTAAAATTTGCACATATTTCGAAAACAAACAAGTTTTAATATAAATCAGATTAGGTGGTTTTACTGTGATATGCCAGAAAAACCCACTGTAGTGAAATGTATGTGAAATGTTCAAACTCGCTTACTATTCGTCATTACACATAGTGGTCGGATGTCCTGTATGCCGAACCCTGGCCCTTGCCAGTTTAGTAAAGATTTTGTCTAGAACTACTCAAATCGCTCTTACAGTAGTGTCTTTTCCTTATTAGATGCATGTTCTTGTCTAAAATATGATTTCATCAACTCCTCAGTAGTTATGTATTGCATTTGTTTAACGTGCGTGACTTTGGTTCGGGTATAAGTACAGCGTACATGTTGTACCTGTTTAATCTTATTGATCAACGATTTGGAATTTCAACGGTATTTGTTAATATTTCATGTTATATGTTTCATAAGGAATGTACAATAATATTTATGTCTAATGCTTCGTGGTTATGTAACAGAATTAGCCTCGAAATGGATTGTCACTTTCACATTTTCGGAGATGTATTCTAATATGTCGGGGGTCGGACCAGGGTAGCCACATTTTCGTATATATCAATCATCACGTAATCTGTAAGGATCAAAGACAAGGCATAGAAGCACGTGCCGTCCGTGGCATGATTAGCAATAAACGCTGATATTATAAGTTAGGTCAATGGAAACCTTATAATAATGACATGATTAAAAGTATTAATACACAGCAAATCAATACGTGTGTCGTGATCCTAACTCATGAGACAATGGAGAGAAACTAAGGGAGGTAACTATGATAGATATAACCATTTTACTGTGAATTTGATAAGTTTTTCTCTTCATAAACACAAACGAAGTAATACAGTCTATAAGAGACACCCATTTCCTTCCAGCAACAATAAAATATATATACTGAGACTACGTGTATAAAATATCTCGAAAATGAGGAAATCAAGAAATTCAATGTCACTTTTAATGTCAATGAAGAAATTAAAACACACTCTAAATGGAATTGATGCTTCATAAACTTAACTTCTAATTTGCAATACGTTCCTGGATGAGACCATCTGCCCATATCTACCTAAGCGTAATTACTCGTCGACAAGTGTATACCTGAGTGTAATTACTCGTCGACAAGTGTATACCTGAGTGTAATTACTCGTCGATAAGTGTATACCTGAGTGTAATTACTCGTCGACAAGTGTATACATGAGTGTAATTAGTCATCCACAAGTGTATACATGAGTGTAATTACTCGTCGATAAGTGTATACCTGAGTGTAATTAATCGTCGACAAGTGTATACCTGAGTGTAATTAATCGTCGACAAGTGTATACCTGAGTGTAATTAGTCATCGACAAGAGTATACCTTAGCGTAATTACTCGTCGACTAGTTTATACTTGAGTGTAATTACTCGTCGATAAGTGTATACCTGAGTGTAATTACTCGTCGACAAGTGTATACCTGAGTGTGATTACTCGTCGATAAGTGTATACCTGAGTGTAATTACTCGTCGACAAGTGTATACCTGAGTGTAATTACTCGTCGATAAGTGTAAACCTGAGTGTAATTAGTCGTCGACAAGTGTATACCTGAGTGTAATTAGTCATCCACAAGTGTATACATGAGTGTAATTAGTCATCCACAAGTGTATACATGAGTGTAATTAGTCATCCACAAGTGTATACCTGAGTTAATTAGTCATCGACAAGAGTATACCTGAGAGTAATAACACGTCAACATGTGTATACCTGAGTGTAATTAGTCGTCGACAAGTGTATACCTTAGTGTAATTAGTCGTCAACAAGTGTATACCTGAGTGTAATTACTAATTAGTCGTTGACAAGTGTATACCTGAAGGTAATTAGTCATCCACAAGTGTATACCTGAGTGTAATTACTCGTCGATAAGTGTATACCTGAGTGTAATTAATCGTCGACAAGTGTATACCTGAGTGTAACTTCTCGTCGACAAGTGTATACCTGAGTGTAATTACTCGTCGACAAGTGTATACCTGAGTGTAATTACTCGTCGATAAGTGTATACCTGAGTGTAATTACTCGTCGATAAGTGTATACCCGAGTGTAATTACTCGTCGACAAGTGTATACCTGAGTGTAATTAGTCATCGACAAGAGTATACTTGAGAGTAATTAGTCGCCAACAAGTGTATACCTGAGTGTAATTAGTCATCGACAAGAGTATACCTGAGAGTAATAAGTCGTCGACAAGTGTATACCTGAGTGTAATTACTTGTCGATAAGTGTATACCTGAGTGTAATTAGTCGTCGACAAGTGTTTACCTGAGTGTAATTTTTAATTAGTCGTCGACAAGTGTATACCTGAGTGAAATTAGTCATCGACAAGGGTATACCTGAGTGTAATAAGTCGTCGACAAGTGTATACCTGAGTGTAATTACTCGTCGATAAGTGTAAACCTGAATGTAATTACTCGTCGATAAGTGTATACCTGAGTGTAATTACTCGTCGACAAGTGTATACCTGAGTGTATTTACTCGTCGACAAGTGTATACCTGAGTGTAATTACTCGTCGACAAGTGTATACCTGAGTGTAATTACTAATTAGTCGTCGACAAGTGTATACCTGAGTGTAATTACTCGTCGATAAGTGTATACCTGAATGTAATTACTCGTCGATAAGTGTATACCTGAGTGTAATTACTCGTCGACAAGTGTATACCTGAGTGTAATTACTCGTCGACAAGTGTATACCTGAGTGTAATTACTCGTCGACAAGTGTATACCTGAGTGTAATTACTCGTCGATAAGTGTATACCTGAATGTAATTACTCGTCGACAAGTGTAGACCTGAGTGTAATTACTCGTCGACAAGTGTATACCTGAGTTACTCGTCGACAAGTGTAGACCTGAGTGTAATTACTCGTCGACAAGTGTATACCTGAGTGTAAGTACTCGTCGATAAGTGTATACCTGAGTGTAATTACTCGTCGATAAGTGTATACCTGAGTGTAATTACTCGTCGGCAAGTGTATACCTGAGTGTAATTAGTCATCGACAAGAGTATACCTGAGAGTAAATAGTCGCCAACAAGTGTATACCTGAGTGTAATTAGTCATCGACAAGAGTATACCTGAGAGTAATAAGTCGTCAACATGTGTATACCTGAGTGTAATTAGTTGTCGACAAGTGTATACCTGAGTGTAAATTATAGAGGATAACACGTGTATGTTATAGAGGACAGCACGTGTATGTCAGTATAGAAGACAGAACGTGTATATTATAGAGGACAGCACGTGTATGTTATAGAGGAATACACGTGTATGTTATGGAGGACAGCACGTGTATGTTAGAGAGGACAGCACGTGTATGTTATAGAGGACAGCACGTGTATGTTAGAGAGGACAGCACGTGTATGTTAGAGAGGACAGCACGTGTATGTTTGAGAGGACAGCACGTGTATGTTATTGAGGTTAACACTTGTATGTAATAGGGAACAGCACGTGTACGTTATAGAGGACAGCACGTGTTTGTTATAGAGTATAACACGTGTATATTATAGAGGACAACACTTGTATATCATTGAGGACAACACGTGTATGTTATAGAGGATAACGCGCGTATGTTATAGAGGACAACATGTGTATTTTATAGGGGATAACACGTGTATGTTATAGAGGAATACACGTGTATGTTATAGAGGATAACACGTGTATATTATAGAGGATAACACATGTATGTTATAGAGGCCAACACGTGTATGTTGTATAGGGCAACACGTGTATGTTATAGAGATTGACACGCATATGTTATAGAGGATAACACGTGTATGTTATAGAGGACAACACATGTATGTTATAGAGGAATACACGTGTATGTTATAGAGGAAAGCACGTGTATGTTATAGAGGACAGTACGCGTATGTTATAGAGGACAGCACGCGTATGTTCAAAAGAATAGCACTTGTATATTAATCCATGTTATAGAGGATAACACATGTATGTTGTTGAGGATAACACGTGTATGTTATAGAGTATAACACGTGTATATCATAGAGGACAACACGTGTATGTTATAGAGTATAACACGTGTATATCATAGAGGACAACACATGTATGTTATAGAGGAATACACGTGTATGTTATAGAGGTCAACACGTGTATATCATAGAGGACAACACGTGTATGTTATAGAGTATAACACGTGTTTATCATAGAGGACAACACGTGTATGTTATAGAGTATAACACGTGTATATCATAGAGGACAACACATGTATGTTATAGAGGAATACACGTGTATGTTATAGAGGTCAACACGTGAATATCATTGAGGACAGCACGCGTATGTTAGAGAGGACAGCATGTGTATGTTATAGAGTATAACACGTGTATGTTATAGAGTATAACACGTGTATGTTATAGAGTATAACACGTGTATGTTATAGAGGTCAACACGTGAATATCATTGAGGACAGCACGTGTATGTTAGAGAGGACAAGGCATGTATGATATTGTGGACAAAATGTGTATGATATGTGGCTACTCGTGGATGTCATATCCCGTCAACTTTGCTATATCGGGGTACACGTGCAGGTCATATCTTGTCAAGTGTATGATATTGGGATACACTTGAATTACATATCTATGACCATTAACTGTGTGATAACGGGCTACATGTGCATGTTGTTGTGTGATAACGGGCTACATGTGCATGTTATATCGTGTCAACTGTATTATTATATTGAGTAACACGTGCATGTCATATCCCTTCAACTGTATGCCATCGGGCATATGTGCACATGTGCATTTTATGCTGTTAACTACTTAAAGAACAGTATGTGATATCGGGGTACACGTGCAGGTCATATCTTGTCAAGTGTATGATATTGGGATACACTTAAATTACATATCTCAATGGGGACAACCTACGTCATCGGAAGTGATATCGGACACACAAAAACAATGAAAAAACGCCCGCTTCAAGATGAAAATCGGCTGAAATTATGACATAACAGCAATGCATCTTCTAAACCTATCGCGCGTCAAAGACAGTGTATTGTTAGAGATTATATGAAGCTATTAAATATCGTCAAACTAGCTCAGATAATGCAAACACCTCAATACAATATTTTTCGACAGCAGGGATATCGGTCACATTTTATTCAATAAACTGTTAAAAGTTGTAAATAAATAGATGTTGCTGTCACAAAACCGTCCCGTTTACTAATATGTAATATATGACTGTCGAAAGAAAATATTTCCTTCATTATATCTGCTAGTGGAGAAACATAGACGGTGCTTAATTAGAAATTATGAAAGTGATATCGGTCACACTTTGAACTATAGGGGTAACGGTCACACTTTGAACTATAGGGGAACTATAGGGTCACATCCAAAGTTACGAAAACTGAATATTTACGCATTCATGCAACTCCAATTCATACCCCGTCAAAATACTTTTATTGAATTGATCTTTTTAACCCACCATCAGCAAATGGTTGGCGAGCTATGAAAATAGCCTCCACCCATTGCTCGTCATCCGTCCGTCTTTAATTTCTGTTATTTCTCTGAAAGTACTGAAATCGATTTATTTCGATACCGCTACATGTATTTACCAGAGAATATTAAGGATCTTTTTTAAATTTCATCTTTAGAAAGTCATCTTTCTTGATTCTAATAGATGGACTTGTGGCTATGGTTCAAATTCAACATGAGAGCTTAATACTTAATTAACCTTTCTGGAATTTTATAAGTACTACATGTATCTCTCTCTTTACTCTTGTTGTGCATAATGCACCAATGGGAAACGCGGTAATCGACAACTTCAAGTTCGTTACCATGTAGACATACAATTATCAAATATTTTGTTCGATATAGATATTTTGATAATCATTTTTAACATAGGATTGTATTTATTAATGCTCATTTTTGAGAGAGATAAAATTACAAAATAATGAATATTTGGCTATCTTAAAATTATTTGACTACCACGGTGCTTTATAGCATTCATATACATATATTTACTTTTTCACTGCAACCCTAATATGTATACCTACCAGGCGCATTAGACATTCAGGGGTGCATGATCTGCTATTAGCTTATTTTTATGTGATGTCATAATTTTTGTGCCATCGATCACAGAAAATGACGATATTGATTTTTTTCTTTATAGATACAAATATCTTGGGATGTTATCATACAAGTGTTATCAAATGAAAATGTATTCATTAAATTGCATTCAGTTGACAATTAGGGGAGTATGAATGCCAACTGGACATCTGTTAATTCAACATGAAGCGCTAAAGATACTGTATTAGACCAACATGTTAAATTGACCGATTTGTAAATCCAATGGTAAGCGTCACGATATCTCTTGGCCCTCTTGCATGTTATCAACTGCTTTGCTTTTATAATTTGTTTGCATATGATCATTTGTGCTATTGTTGTTAAGATATATTCTAAGTACCTTTTCAATCGTTATTGTGTGTTAAATCTGTGGAGAAATTATTAGTGAGCTGACATGTAGAACTGTACTAACGCTATCAGCTAAAAACCCTCAGTGATCCTGTCTATCATGTATTCACGTATTTCTGTAGCTTATAGATCAGTGTGCTTTTCCTTTTGTTTACATCGGATGCCTTTACATCTTTAAGTTTTATGTAGTTTCTTGTATATTGTCACTGCGAAGTTTTTAAATTATACGCAAAGACAATGCAAGAACAAAGGGTGTGTACAAATACATGTATAGACAAAAACTAAACAATATACAGTGTACGAATACCAAAGTATTCAGCAAAAAAATTGTTACGATAATAGTTCATGATGTATCATGTATCTCTGTAGTATTTCCTCTTTACCTGAATGATTAGTTAGGGAAAACAACGCTGCAATATTTCAGCAATCTTTACGAAGCGACAAAGCATTTCAAAATCTTTGGATGTGACCGTTACCCTGTGAACGACATCCTTTTTAAAAACAACAAAACGTCAACTAGGTTATACATGTATGTCACTTTTGTAGCGGATAAAATGAACTATAGCTACTATTTGAAATATAAGGTATTTTATGTCAGTAAATAACAGTAAAGTTAAAAAAATTACACATGACATATTTTCGGTGAATAAAATGTGACCAATAGCCACGCTGTGAAAAAAAAGACAGACGGATGATGAGCAATAGACGAAAAGCGATTTCAATAGCTCATTAACCATTTGCTGATAGGGGGTTCAAAAGTCGTCTTTCAAGATCAGATAAATACAATAAAAATATTTTGGCGTCTTATCCACAGTTTTCGTAACTTTGGATGTGACCGTCATCCCTAAAGTTCTAAGTGTGACCGATATCACTTTCATAACTTCTAATTAAGCACCGTATATGATTCTCCACTAGCAGATATAATGAATGAAATATTTTCTTCCAACAGTCATATATTACATATTAGTAAACGGGACAGTTTTGTGGCAGCAAAATTTATTTATTTGCAATTTATAACGTTTTAGTGAATAAAATGTGACCGATATCCCTGCTGTCAAAAAATATTGTGTCGAGGTGTTTGCATAATCTGAGCTAGTTTGACGACATCTAATAATTTCACAGAGTCTCTAACAATACACTGTCTTTGACGCACGATAGGTTAAGAAGATGCATTGCTTTTATGTCATAATTTCAGCCGATTTTCATCTTGAAGCGGGCGTTTTTTCATTGTTTTTGTGTGTCCGATATCACTTCCGGTGACGTAGGTTGTCCCCATTGTATCTATGGCCATTAACTGTGTGATAACGGGCTACATGTGCATGTTGTTGTGTGATAACGGGCTACATGTGCATCTTATATCGTGTCAACTGTATTATTATATTGAGTAACACGTGTATGTCATATTACGTAAACTTATGATATTTTACTACAAGCGCTTTCAAATCACCACAACTTTGCGAAATTGTCACATAATTTGGTCTGACAGGTGTTATGCACACTTACCTGCAGCATATCCAGCCCAAGACACAAGGAGAATTATAGGTATTGAATGATGACAGGTAGCGTATGTATCCATGAGTCTGAGGCGCACTATTATCCCATAGTACACACATGTAGACACGTGTTTTCCAACATGCACTGGGTGTTTGTCCTGATATACGTATTTACGAGATTTAATGGCCCTGGGGTAGGGTGACAGTGTAGCACTAGTTACGTACGGTAAATAAACACTTCACCGATAACACGTCCCTTCCTCATACTATGAGTCTACTATGACGGACGAATGTATGAATGGAGTGATTATATATATATTTATGTTATAGTGGCATCGCGGGAGGAGGGACTTGTCAGTGACACCTCTACCAGCGACGAGTCTAAGGGGAGGGACCTGTATACAGAGTCCTTACCTGCGAAGCTGTAACTGCGCGTTCGATTGAGATATCAAATTAACATAACAATTTTGAGAGATATTTGATTAATGTGTTCCGGGCGAAGACAGCTAACCGTGTAGTACTAGGGCGTAGTAATGCCTCACACTTTACACACACCAGTATTACTAGAGGGAGCGGACGGTTCACTGGTAAAGGGCTCTAGGTATATTCTGTTATCTAACATCATACACGTGCCATTTTTAGGACGAGGAGGAGGTAGGGCAGAGTACCCTGAGGAAAACTTCCAACTTACGGTAATGACCATGCTACTGTCCCTCGTTGATGCCAGTAAATTGTTATCAGTGGTAGAAGGCAGTTGTACATCCTCGATACTCCAGGGGTTATTAGTCTTGTTGTTCTATCCACCAACGACAGTGATAGTAGCCCCTGAAGGTTAACATATAAAATACGGGTAAAGTAGTTTATTTTGTATGGCGGTTTTTTTTTAAATAATAATTTACATTTTAGCATATGTATCGTTTAAAAAGTGGATGAACACCGGAGTGTCCTGAGAAAAAACAAACGCGCTAAAGTCAATACGTGTACCTAGCTAGTAATTTTCCTGTACACACACGGTTGATCACGCCGGATAGCCGAGTTCGATTCCTGGTTGGAGTACTCGTCTACAATGTAACAATGATCATACATCTATACATTTATTACTCGGCTTTGACATTAACGCATCGACTTCAATAATAAATTTGTACGTCCAAAAGTTTTATACATGAAGGTTGAAGAGATTCCATCGACGATAAATTCTCTCTTGCAATAGTCGATTTCGGTCAGAACTCAGCCTCCACAACATTCAGTGTACATTTCTTCGTAATGCTTTATTGTACTACTCTACACTGGGAAAGAAGCTTGTCAGACCGCTAAGTTGATTCGACATTATCATCACGTTTTTAATCTAACGTTGTTAAATAGTTGTCTGATCTGTACTAACTACATTTCGTCTCGACAGACACGGCCATAACACGTTAACATTCCTTTACACACATCAAACCTGGGAGCAAACTTAATTAGCCGGCTAAGTTCTGGTGTCTGTACAGAGATACTGCATTGTCTACAGAGCTGTGATAGTTCCTTCGTTATATATAGATGTTTTAGTTAGAAAGGGTCGCGCGACAGATTACCGAAAATCGTTATACCGAGACATTATGTATTGAAAGTGACAGTGCAGCTTACCGGTAGGAAAGGTGGGTTGATATTAATTGTTGTCTACCCTTGCGGAGAAAGTACTGTAGTGAATTAAACGGGGCGCCGATTGGGACTTTATCTTTTTTTAATCAAAATCAATTTTGTCTGCCATAACGAAATCATTTTCGTCTTACAAAATTATCTTTCAGAACACCAAATTCATTTGTGTCTCCACAAAATTCATTTCTGTCATGACAAAGTTAATTTTTGTTAGACAAAAGTGAAAATTGACAAAGTTTAATTTTGTGTCACAAAAGTCAATTTTGTCACCGAATCCAAATATGGATAAATGCAAATGAACTGTCTCGCCACGATTTTTGTGACGTGGCCTCTGATTTGATATAGTGACCGTTGGTATGGCACGCGCACACGGTGTTAAACCAATGTGGCATTAAATAATGGATAGGCTGCAAGAGCTTTTGCAGAAAGCACTTGTGTTTGTATCATCCGTGTCATTCTTGTGGATGTTTAATATATTTACTTTAATCAGCAGAATATGTCATGTAAAAGGCGCATGCTCTGGAATATCATTTATAAGGCCTAGTAGAAGGGGAGGGAGGTTACATACAATGGATACTCTATGGAAAATAGTCTTTCAAGGAAATGCACACGAATTGTTATTTGACCGTAATGGTTACGTACCTATTCAACAAATATTCGTTCACTATCACAACTTTCAAGTCCGGTTATCCTTCACCAAAGATTGAGCGAACTGTAAGCGTTTCAACCAATCGGTTTGCAGCTTACAAGTAAAGGTCAAACATGGACTCATTTGCATACTTAACTGACTAAAATGAATTATGTCGAGACGAAATTGAATTTCGTCATGACGCAAATGAATTCTGTCCACAAAAATGAAATTTGTCATAACAAAAATGATTTTTGTCCACTGAAAGATGATTTTGTTTAACAAAATTTATTTTTGTCATAACGGAAATGAAGTTATTATAAAAAATCCTTTTTTTGTAAGACGAAAATGATTTTGTTACGACAGAATTCAATTTTGTGTCACGAAATTGATTTTTGTCTACAAAATTGGATTTCGTCATGATCTTTGTCCACTGAAAGATTGTTTGTGTTATAAATTTTGTTAATCTGCACTCATCTTTGTTGTACATTATTCATTTTTGTCTACACAAAATTGGATTTCGTAAACAAAATTTCAAGTGTCCCATTTGGCGTCCCGTAAATTATAGTTCCGCCTTGTGTTTGTGAACGTAACGTATTAGTGCAGACAACATGATGTAATTTGTGCTCACTATATAATTACGTCACTATCAATTCGCAAAGACGGAATAGAAGTAGAGCATATTTTATATTAACATAGTTGATCGTCGAAGATCCACGGCTGATTGTATGGTCTCCCACAATGACTTCAGTTAGCAATTTGTACGAAATTTTACAAATTTTCACGAGATGTCAACTCCACGTGCGGTGCTATGTGTTATCAACCACAGACACAAGACCTCAAAAATATTTATATTATATTCTCTAAAAGGTTAAATCAAGTGTCAATCAAAACTGTGTACACTATCACTCATATACAAACTATAACTTCTCTACTCGTTATGTAGCAGTAACATTAATTAATTACCATATTAATGTTTATGCATGCCCTCCCTCTTGCCCAATATATTACAATTATTCCATTTAACTGTATATAAAATGAATTGAATCGCATGCTTCTGTGAGTCAAGGATACACCAGGGCATTGACTGGGTATATCGGTGAAATTAGTAAGCTCCCACTTTGATGATAAATAAAACATGTTTTATGCGTATTTTCCAAATTAATTATCTACACATATTTAAATCTAAATGAAATCTCCCCTGTCATGTAAGGGATGGAGGCATTACATCGATTTAATTGATATATTCAAAATTTCCACGCAATTGTATAAAAAGTTGTAGTTTTTAATGAATCGGAATTAGTAATTTAATTAATTGTAACATAAATATAGATAACGACTCATTAATATGCGCGCGGTATATAACATTACAATCACTGTTCTATAAAAGGTGTAAAAAAAACTCATAGAAGATAATGCTGCGATTGAGAAGTTTTAAATCAAGCGCACTATTTTGGTAGTGTAGCGACCTGTTATTTTATTTTTGCTTTTTTTCTAAAATTATTAAACATGTTACCTATAATAAGATAAGAACACCTCATGCATTTTCATGACAATTCATGCATTACGCATTCTTAATTGCCACGAAAAAGATTCGAATGCTCTTATAGTTAGAACTATGTACAAATGGATACAGAAAATATAGGTCAAGATCGAACGTTGAACTTAAATATAGAGGGGTGACTCGGTTCACATTCTTCCGGAATGCACATTACTCCGATGATAATATCTTCAGCTGCAACACACATTATCCAAGGATATCGTTAGAACTTGACGGGAATTGAAGAAACAGACGGAGATCTTGTTTGAAGGCTATTGTAGTGTGATGTCTGTTTTATGCCAAGCCTTTCAAAAAATGTACATGGCTCGACCCTTCATTGACTGCAAATGATATCAAAAAAGGATAATTTTAAAACGTAATGGATTGTGGCGAAAAAGTTTATTGACGAAAAATAGGATAAAGACGAGGGTACAAGATGCAGGAATAGTGAGATGAGGGAGGGAAGGGCAGAAAAGCGACGAGGGAAACACAAAGGGAGGGGTCACAATGGGAGAAGACCCAGGGGAAGGGGAGACCACCATTAGAAGGGAAGATGGAAGGGGAGATAGCACCATGGTATGGTAAGGGTAAGATAAAACAGAGGGAAGACAAGGGAATGGGGAGGTACAGAGGGAGGCGAAATACAAGAGGAGTGGAGACAAGGGAATGGGGAGGTACAGAGGGAGGCGAAATGCAAGAGGAGGGGAGACAAGGGAAGGGTAAGATACAGAGGGAGGCGAAATACAAGAGAAGGGGAGACAAGGAAAGGAAGGGTAAGATACAGAGGGAGGCGAAATACAAGAGAAGGGGAGACAAGGGAAGGGTAAGATACAGAGGGAGGCGAAATACAAGAGAAGGGGAGACAAGGGAAGGGTAAGATACAGAGGGAGGCGAAATACAAGTGCAAGAGGACGGGAGATATAATGGGAGAGATATATAAGGGTAGGGAAAAAGGGGTTAGAAACACAAAGAGAGGGGTTCAGAAGGGGAATGAGACACAAGGGTGATAGAAAGTTAGGGAGCACTATAAAGATACTAGGGAGGTGACACAAGTAGAAACAAAGAGTGGGGGTATAGAGGAATATAGTACAAATGTAAACAAACCGACCTTTATTTACACTGATATCTGATGGAAGCGTCAGTAACAACTCTTAGTTGTATAAAGAATAATGTGGGAAAATGTATCAAGTCCTACACGGATACAGAAGTACGTGTTATTACGTACAGGTTAGATAATACAGCCCCACCCATGCCCTCCTCCTCGATCACAAACCCTTCTCACGTAACTATTGTAATCTTATACCGACTTGAAGCATGTCGTGTAGGTTTATTGTTACCGGTATTGAGGATTTAATTAAGATAGGGTGACATGTTTGTAATCGTTTTATTACTTTTATAAAATATACAACGCGAAAAATATTCAAGTGCTGACACCAGTGAAAAGTACTATTATATTTCGTTGACAACACCAAATATATCGCGTACTCGGAATATACGGAACGTGGCAGGTCATGGGATCTACCTAGAGACTCTAGTAGGGTATCTGAGAGAATGCATATCCAACGTGAATAGATCATTGAATTCAGTAACCAAAAACCAACCAAACAGTGACGTACTGAAAGTTCAGGTAAGGTTACAAGCATCACTCACTTCATATTAAATCCAATAATTAGATATTATGCTCCTGTCTCTGTCATATCGTAAAAAACAACACAGGGGCAAAGCCAGAACGTGCGTCTGTCAAAAACGCAGTGGGTGAAGGAATGTAAAGGTGGGGAAGTGCAGTCTTTTCATAATAACAATAAATGCCCCGCCTCTCAGAATAGCAATGGCCGAAAATCCTCGGAATAGCAATGAACGAAATTCCTCGGAATAGCAATGGACGAAGGTCCCGACTCTCTGAATAGCAATGACCAAATATATCCAGAATAGCAATGAACGAAGATATCTAGAATAGCAATTGACGAAAGTCCCATCTCTCAGAGTACCAATGACCGAAGATATCCAGAATAGGACAAGAAGAAGGTCCCGTCTCTTAAAATAGCAATGGACGAAGATCTCATCTTTCAGAGTAGTCATAGAGAAATTTGGGATGTTCTTTGTTGTTATATGATTGTATAGTTTACTTATAGATGTGTTGACAAGTTTAAAATCTACCCTAAGGCATTGTGGTCTTACTTTTGTGGAGTGACCACCAATCACATATAGTATTCACATGTCAAAGTTTTTATAAACTTCCTTGAGGCAATGGTGTCATTGATAAGCTTAAGTAGATATATTTTATATCAAACTGTCGATATATTGTCAAGTCGTTTAATTGTGATAATATCTTTATGCTATTAATCTTGATTACATCCGGGTATACCTATTGGACAATGGTCATTTTATTATAATAACCCATGCCTGATTTATGAACAGCAGTTGGATTTCCAACCTTCAAGGCGGTCACTACGGATATTTCTTGGATTACCAGATAGTGAACTGTGTGTGAACATTATTCAAATTAGGAACTTTTATAAGGTGGATCGCCATCTACGGACAACTAATTCGGTGTCTACATATTGGATTACCAATACGAGTGAACTTTCATTTTATTTCTATGTAATGTGCCACATATGTTTGATATATGAAAAAAGAAATACAATACAAGAGAAAAGCAAATTCCACTTGAATTCTTCGTTTTGTGTCCTGCAATTTATATACTCATTACCAACGAACCGAAACTGAAAACAACACACATTTTCTTTATTAAAGTAGTACCATGACCGAAAATGTCCAGAGTAGCAATGATGAACGAAAATATCTAGAATAGCACTAGAATAAGGTCCCGTCTCTCAGAATAGCAATGGACGAAGTTCTCGTCTTTCAGAATAGCAATGAACGAAGATCCCGTCTCTCAGAATATCAATGACCGAAGACCAAATCTCTCAGAATAGCAAAGGCCGAAGATCTTTAGAATAGCAATGGACTTAAATATCCAGAATATCAATGTAAGTGTTTCTTATAATAGTAATAGACGAAAGTCATGTCTCTTAGAAAAGTTAAAGACGAAAATCATGTCTCTTATAATAGTAACAGACTATAGTCATGTCTCTTAGAAAAGTAATAGACGAAAGTCGTGACTCTCAGAATAGTAATAGACGAAAGTCGTGTCTTTGAGAATAGTAACAGACGAAAGTCATGTCTCTTAGAAAAGTAATAGACGAAAGTCGTGACTCTCAGAATAGTAATAGACGAAAGTCGTGTCTTTTAGAATAGTAATAGACGAAAGTCATGATTCTTAGAATAGTAATAGACGAAAGTCATGTCTCTTGGAATAGTAATGGACGAAAGTCTTATCTCTTAGAAAAGTAATAGATGAAAGTCGTGTCTCTTAGAATAGTAATAGACGAAAGTTGTGTCTCTTTGAATAGTAAACGACGAAAATCATGTCTTTAAGAATAGTAATAGACGAAAGTCGTGTCTCTTAGAATAGTAATAGACGAAAGTTGTGTCTCTTTGAATAGTAATAGACGAAAGTTGTGTCTCTTAGAATAGTAATAGACGAAAGTCGTGTCTCTTAGAATAGTAATAGACGATAGTCTTATCTCTAATAATAGTCATAGAAGAAAGTCGTGTCTCTTAGAATAGTAATAGACGAAAGTCGTGTCTCTTAGAATAGTAATAGACGAAAGTCGTGTCTCTTGGAATAGTAATAGACGAAAGTCATGTCTCTTAGAATAGTAATAGACGAAAGTCGTGTCTCTTAGAATAGTAATAGACGAAAGTTGTGTCTCTTTGAATAGTAAACGACGAAAATCATGTCTTTAAGAATAGTAATAGACGAATTTCATGTCTCTTAGAATAGTAATAGACCAACGTCGTGTCTCTTAGAATAGTAATAGACGAAAGTCATGTCTCTTAGAATAGTAATAGACGAAAGTCGTGTCTATAAGAATAGTAATAGACGAAAGTCGTGTCTCTTAGAATAGTAATAGACAAAAGTCGTGTCTCTTAGAATAGTAATAGACGAAAGTTGTGTCTCTTAGAATAGTAATAGACGAAAGCCGTGTCTCTTAGAATGGTAATAGACGAAAGTCGTGTCTATTAGAATAGTAATAGACGAAAGTCGTGTCTCTTAGAATAGTAATAGACGAAAGTCGTGTCTCTTAGAATAGTAATAGACGAAAATCATGTTTCTTAGAATAGTAATAGACGAAAGTCGTGTCTCTTAGAATAGTAATAGACGAAAGTCTTGTCTCTTAGAATAGTAATAGACGAAAGTCATGTCTCTTAGAATAGTAATAGACGAAAGTCTTATCTCTTAGAATAGAAATAGAAGAAAGTCGTGTCTCTTAGAATAGTAATAGACGAAAGTCGTGTCTCTTAGAATAGTAATAGACCAAAGTCGTGTATCTTAGAATAGTAATAGACGAAAGTCGTGTCTCTTAGAATAGTAATAGACGAAAGTCGTGTCTCTGAGAATAGTAATAGACGAAAGTCGTGTCTCTTAGAATAGTAACAGACGAAAGTCTTATCTCTAATAATAGTCATAGACGAAAGTCGTGTCTCTTAGAATAGAAATAGACGAAAGTCGTGTCTTTTAGAATAGTTAATGACGAAAATCACGTTTCTTAGAATAGTAATAGACGAAAGTCGTGTCTCTTAGAATAGTAATAGACGAAAGTCGTGTCTCTTAGAATAGTAATAGACGAAAATCATGTTTCTTAGAATAGTAATAGACGAAAGTCGTGTCTCTTAGAATAGTAATAGACGAAAGTCGTGTCTCTTAGAATAGTAATAGACCAACGTCGTGTCTCTTAGAGTAGTAATAGACGAAAGTCGTGTCTCTTCGAATAGTAATAGACGAAAGTCATGTCTCTTAGAATAGAAATAGAAGAAAGTCATGTCTCTTAGAATAGTAATAGACGAAAGTCATGCTCTCGGAAGAGCAGTATTATGATGATGGACATGTCTCTTAGAATGCGATGGCTAACGATCTTCGGAATAGCAATGGACGAAACTCGATCAGTAATGGGTTAAGATCCCATCTCTTCAGAATAGTAATGTACGAAAGTCGATAGTAATGGGTTAAGATCCCATCTCTTCAGAATAGCAATGGATGAAACTCGATCAGTAATGGGTTAAGATCCCATCTCTTCAGAATAGCAATGAACGAAAGTCAAACAGTAATGGGTTAAGATCCCATCTCTTCAGAATAGCAATGGACGAAAGTCGATCAGTAATGGGTTGAAATCCCATTTCTTCAGAATAGCAATGAACGAAAGTCAAACAGTAATCGGTTAAGATCCCATCACTTCAGAATAGCAATGGACGAAAGTCGATCAGTAATGGGTTAAGATCCCATCTCTTCAGAATAGCAATGGACGTAAGTCAAACAGTAATGGGTTAAGATCCCATGTCTTCAGAATAGCAATGGACGAAAGTCGATCAGTAATGGGTTAAGATCCCATTTCTTCAGAATAGCAATGAACGAAAGTCAAACAGTTATGGGTTAAGATCCCATCACTTCAGAATAGCAATGGACGAAAGTCGATCAGTAATGGGTTTAGATCCCATCACTTCAGAATAGCAATGAACGAAAGTCAAACAGTTATGGGTTAAGATCCCATGTCTTCAGAATAGCAATAAACGAAAGTCAAACAGTTATGGGTTAAGATCCCATCTCTTCAGAATAGCAATGGACGAAAGTCGATCAGTAATGGGTTAAGATCCCATCACTTCAGAATAGCAATGGACAAAAGTCGATCAGTAATGGGTTAAGATCCCATCACTTCAGAATAGCAATGAACGAAAGTCAAACATTAATGGGTTAAGATCCCATCTCTTCAGAATAGCAATGGACGAAAGTCGATCAGTAATGGGTTAAGATCCCATCACTTCAGAATAGCAATTGAGGAAGTGTGACATCTTTATATCCACCAAAAACTATTTCGTGGACTACAACTACAGTTATTTGTTTTTGACTTGTTGCGTTACGTTGGAAATAACTTTTTTTTTTCAAAATAACAAATTGAGAGATGATGACTTGGCAAGAGTACGAATGACATTGGTTTCTTTCGCACTAAAACCGGAAGTGTATCGATGCGGTGTAGATCATAACTTCGGTGATAACGCCATTTAATATTCCCGCGCCAGATAACAAGATGCTGCCGGGCACCAGATAACATCATTTTAAATTGAAATGGAAATTTGATCTTCTGATTTTAATGTGTCGATTTACACGTAATTATACTTACTGTCTACAACGCTATTGTGATGGTTTGCTTTAGAATAAACCTACATAAGGAGTGACCTAAAACTAGGGGTTAATAATTCCTACTCTCCATTCATAAAAAACTATCCCATTCATAAAAAAACGACTACACTTAATCTGTGTGTGATTTCACAATGATAATGGGATGGGTCATATTGCGTGTGAATTGTTTGATATAGTTTATGAATGGAATTCTCTACATTTCACTATCGGTATATCTACAAACCTTCGGTGATCTCGCAGCCTGGTAGAAATTGGTGTGGTATTTATATTTCATGCCATTCCCTAGTACTTTGGTTACACAGGTCATAGGGAACTAGTTAAAGTTCGAAAAGGTCCTCCAATACTAGTAATATAGGTGTCTAGGGATGAACACGTTGATACATTTCATGTACAGTACATACATACCTCTGTATCAAATTCACTATTTGATACAACTGAATGATACGCAATAAACACATCATCAATGACCATTTGGAAGATAATGCTGTTTTTCAAAGACAAATATTCAATGACTATTCTACATTGATTCACATAGAATGTGTAATGCAAACAACAAAACAATAAAGAAAACAGGAGAAAAAAAAGAAAA
Organism: Argopecten irradians irradians; assembly: GCA_004382745.1. Taxonomy (NCBI): domain Eukaryota; kingdom Metazoa; phylum Mollusca; class Bivalvia; order Pectinida; family Pectinidae; genus Argopecten; species Argopecten irradians. Next base: position 726,127 of record SAYR01004239.1, read on the forward strand.
AAAAAAACCCAACCAACAACAAACAAACAAAAACAAACAAATATGTACGACCCTTGCGATAGTACAAGAATAGAGCCTTTGTATGGTGAACCGGAAGTGAAAAGTATTAAATAAAAATTTGTGCAAATGAGATGTTATTTTCTAGTAACTAATTTGGGGGTAAAACCCCGAAGCAAAACATGTCTTAGATGGTTCGTTGTACAAATGATGAATATAAATAACGTTGAAAACGGACCTCCTTTGAAAATTGACTTCGGGTCATTTTTCAACGTTGGAAACTGACCCCGAATGTCGTTGAATATTGAACATGTCGTTGAAAACTGACAGCATCGAGGGTCAATTCTCAACGGCACGTCTGTTGAAAAATAACCGTTGGAAAATTACCATGGGAAACCCTCGACGAATTGTCTAGGTCTAACCCTAACCCTAACCCAGGTCTGTTATCGCCTCCCGTCATAACAATGATCTCGAAATGCCTTCACACTATATCACACATAATCAAACCGAATAGAACGTAAAACAAAAATAAACTAAACTAAATTAACCAAGGCCTTGGTGCGATGACTCTTTTTCCATTTCTGCACTCATTTGCTTTATAATATCGTAAAAAATAAATAAAACTGTATAAAAATGAACCTTGGCCATTAACAATAATGACCTCGAATTTTGACATTTACCTTTTTTACAAAGATAAAACGATAGATCGAGTCGATTGGGATGAGTAAATGTGCAAGTGTTTGTCGAGATATAGTTTGTAGCGTTGGGTTACGTAATGATACATTCTTAGTTCTTATGGGTTCATTTTTCAACGGGGTTCATTTTCAATGGACAGGTGTGAAAAATTCGCTTTAATTAAATTTTTCAACGGGAATTTGCGTCATTTTCCAACGTTGATAAATGACCCGAGGTTAGTTTTCGACGTTGGCTCAATATCCAACGTTACACCGGCAAACCAATTTAAAGTCCTAGATTTCGTCTTTATAAGTTCAGAAGTACTTGATTGTAAAACCATCGCATTAACCTTGGCAGTGACTCATATATTGTGGCACTACCATGAACTTTTACATGACAGAACTTCAGGATTAATTAATGGCTATTCCATTCAGTTGTTTACCAGTACAGCGCGAACTCGTCCCTAACCCGTCTGTTACCTCCACGGACGTACTTGACCTTTGTCCGACATTGCCATTTCCCGATGGCAAGTGTCAAAACACATTAAACATTTAACATGACAGTAAATGGAAGATGTGGGCAGACCCTGTGGACGTAGCTAGTTCAGCACGCGCAATTCGCGCGACCGTACGTCTATCACAATGGTAGAGGATTGGCAGCGCCGTCAATTCGTGATTATCACTTGCTTTTGGTTTTAGGAATCGAGATTTTCAATACACAAACACGAATATCAGATATGTTTTATGAACAAAAACAATTAATACTCGTAATTATTCATTTTACAGCCAAATTTCGTGGGCGTACATTAGCCCTGAGGGTGTCAAGACACTACACGCTGACCTTGTTGAAGTAAGGTCGCGCTTTATTTTTTTAAGTTATAAAGGTAACCTCTGTAATTTTTATTATAAACTTGAAGCTGATAAAGTATTTAGACACTTGGACGGATCCTATAGAGAGTCCGAATAGAGGGTTTCACTCGGGCTGGTCCTCTTGGGCTAGTCCTATAGGGAGTCGGGACAGAGGTTTCACTCTTGCTAGTCCTTTGGGGAGTTGGAATAGAGGGTTTCACTCTTGCTAGTCCTATGGGGAGTCGGAATAAAGGGTTTCACTCTTGCTAGTCCTATAGGGAGTCGGAATAGAGGGTTTCAGTCTGGCTGGTCCTTTAGGGAATCGGAATAAAGGGTTTCATTCTTGCTAGTCATATGGGAAATCGGAATAGAGGGTTTCACTCGGGCTGGTCCTATAAGGAGTCGGAATAGAGGTTTTCAGTCTGGCTGGTCCTATAGGCAATCGGAATAGCGTTTCACTCTTGCCAGTCATATGGGGAGTCGGAATAGAGGGTTTCAGTCTGGCTGGTCCTATAGGGAGTCGATATAGAGCGTTTCACACTGGCTAGTCTTATGAGAAATCAGAATAGAGGGTTTCACTCGGGCTGGTCCTATAAGGAGTCGGAATAGAAGGTTTCCCTCTGGCTAGTCCTATGGGAAATCGGAATAGAGGGTTTCACTCGGGCTGGTCCTGTAGAGAGTCGGAATAGAGGGTTTCACTGGGGCTGGTCCTAAAGGGAGTCTGAATACAGGGTTTCATTTGGGCTGGTCCATAGGAAGTCGGAATAGAGGGTTTCACTCGTGATGGTCCTATAGGGAGTCGGAATAGTGTGTTTCACTCGTGATGGTCCTATGGGGAGTCGGAATAGTGTGTTTCACTCGGGCAGGTCCTATAGGGAGTCGGAATAGAGGGTTTCACTCGGGCTGGTCCTCTCGAGATAGTCCTATAAGAAGCCGAAATAGAGTTTTTCACTCGGGCTGTCCTATAGGGAATCGGCATAGACGGTTTCACTCGGGCTGGTCCTATATGGAGTCAGAATAGACGGTTTCACTCGGGCTGGTCCTATAGGGAGTCGGAATAGAGGGTTTCACTCGTGCTGGTCCTATAGGGAGTCGGAATAGAGGGTATCACTCGGGCTGGTCCTATATGGAGTCGGAATAGACGGTTTAACTTGGGCTGGTCCTATAGGGAGTCGGAATAGAGGGTTTCACTCGGGCTGGTCCTATAGGGAGTCGGAATAGAGGGTTTCACTCGTGCTGGTCCTATAGGGAGTCGGAATAGAGGGTATCACTCGGGCTGGTCCTATATGGTGTCGGAATAGACGGTTTAACTCGGGCTGATCCTATAGGGAGTCGGAATAGAGGGTTTCACTCGGGCTGGTCCTATAGGGAGTCGGTATAGAAGGTTTCACTCGTGCTGGTCCTATGGGGAGTCGGAATAGTGTGTTTCACTCGTGATGGTCCTATGGGGAGTCGGAATAGTGTGTTTCACTCGGGCTGGTCCTATAGGGAGTCGGAATAGAGGGTTTCACTCTAGCTTTTCAAAATAAAATACACAATACAGTAACAGAAGAACGATAACTCTCATTGTGCAAAGAAATGCTGACAACGTTGCTAGAGTTATTTCCCTTGCCAATTTTGCCTGCTTTAATGTACGTTATCCAATTTACAGTATCGATACAAAATTAACCAAGATTTTAAACCTTTAATGATATGAAATTAATTTAACAAATACACACGGTAAGAATTGTACATGTACTCCTTTGACATGGATCGTAAAAGCCGACTTTATTTGGAATACTGGTTCTGTCTTCTTCCTATCTTGCTCTTTCTTCCGTATTCCTTTCTCCCTTGACATCATTTTTGGCCTAGCGCTGGTCAGCGCTCCCCCCTGTTGGGATACGTTAATGTCCTGTCCAGAACAATTGCCAGGACACACCACAGACTATAGATACAATTGGTACTCTAGTTACGCTCAGCTTAAAAAGATTTACCCGTTGTGCAAATGACCAAATAATGCTCAAAAAATGTCTTTTCCTTATACAAATTATAGTAAACTTAACCCCCTCCCCAGGGGGAAATTTGGGCCCCCAGGGTCATATAATTCACGAGTTTTGTATAGGATTTAAATACCTTTCTATCTATTAAGAGTATTTGATTCTATCACATCTGTGCATGAGTAGAGAAGATTTTTTTTTATTTTAGTCAATTTTACCCCTTTCGGCCCCTCCCACAGTCCCCATGGGGATTGGGACCCTATAATTCACAATCTTGATTGGCCTTACTCTTTTTTTAGGCATTATTTCATTGAAATAACATCAGCAGTTTTGGAGAAGAAGTAAAAAATATAAATAGTTTATCGTCGCACGACGGACGACGACGGACAAGAAGCGATTAGAAAAGGTCACCATGAGACTTCGTTCTAAATGACATGAATTCGTATATCTTAAAAGAAAATGCCATGGTTAATGTATGTATGTATATCCAACTGGTGAGTCAGCAGACTCAAAGTCAATAAAACTTACTTTAACTTAATACAATCCTACATAGATTGCTGGACGATACTTTGCGGTCTGAAATCTGCGTTGTTTTTGTCTTTCGAGAAGTCTGGACTAGGTAGTGCTTTGATCACTTTACCTCGAAACAATCTGAAGTTTTACCAATGACTTTTGTATTTAGTTACCGTAAACCAATTTTTTTTCAATGTGCGATTTACTTTCACGAATTTCCTGACCAAAGTACATTCGCGAATGCCCGTACTTTTCCAAAACGTCTTTTAATTATTACAATAGGAATGTAAAACGAGATCGATAATTTTGTAGAGTCGCAAAGTAATTAACTTACCGTTAATACTACACTCAATGTCATCTTCTTGAAACTTTATTTTTTGTTTGTTTAAATGTTTATTTTCATAACGCGAGTCGTCTCATGTTTCCTGCCGTCGTCCGAAATACCGCGCGTTAGTTGAATAATATTGCACCAGACGTCAAAACAGCGAAATGAATCTCCACAGTTAATTATAACTTGCATATGTTTAGTTTTGTTACCTCATCTTAGGCCATCGATATGTATTTTCATATGTTATTAATATTTTAAAAACATTCAAATTTTGCTTCGGAAAGGTAGTGGGCTTTTCACTTGGCGAATTAACATTTACAAGATATTTATCAAGTTGAACTCCCATTTAATGTTAAAGTCCGTGAATTATTATCTTCACAAACTTTTTTTTTTAATTTTAAACGGAAATCGCAGAATTTAATAACCGCGAAAGAAAGTTTGTTTTATATAGTACGTGTTTGTTTCTACAGCTGGAATCTATTCCAGTCCGCTTCCGCTGTTTGCGTCACCTCTTATCACACAACCATTGTTGAAGAGTGTAAATAATAATTTTGAAATCTTGAAGTCACATGTCACCATAGGCCTATTCTGTATTTCTATTGTTTTTCTGACCTTGAAGGTGATCATGAGGAAATTCTGTGTATCAATAATTAATATCTGGTTTTGAGCAGAAATTACAATGTTTTCCCCGATAATGACGTTTTGCTCTAAGTGACAGGCGGTAACACTCAAAAAATACTATTAAGAACACACAGATAAATCTGTCATAATACAGTCAAAATACTATATAAATGGTCAGTCATTTGGTGTCCAGTATCTAGCAGTGCTGTTTCTATGACCGTTGGCACCATATACGGCATTCTATCGTGGCGTCATTGTATCATATGGAAACAACAAAACTTTAGTACCGAACATGTCTGATGACAAAAGCGAGATAACTCTAACTGATGTTGGGTATAAAGTCATTATGCATCTCACTCGGATTATGTCAAAAGTTCACTTTATTTAAACAGTAGGTGTAGGTCAGATTGGTGTTTAAATTACATTTCCTTCGGTCATTTCTCACGCAGGTGATGGTTAAATTATCATTTCACGACTCCGTGGTTGTTTTGTAACAATTATACCATGCTAAACACAACAATAAATACAAATAAAGGTTTTTAAAAGTTTTATATAGTTCATGTTAAAATATGACAATAAATATAAAGATCTTCATAGAAGAAATAAAACAACGGGTCATAATAAATAGCACAAGATGGTATAACAATGCCATTCATTACTTTTAAAATGTTCGTGAGTAAAAACAACGCCGATGATAAATGGTTTATGGAGATGAGAAAATGTCAAAATGAAATTATGAACGAATGAAGTGATGAATGAATGAACGATTGAAATGGTGAATGAATAGATGAAAATATGAATGAATTAAATGATGAATGAATGACATAAGTGTTAATAAAATACACCGAACCACGAGTCCTTTACTGTCCAGCACTGATGACGTCCGGCGTCCATCCTTTGGACTCTTTATGCACTCGCGTCAACTGTGGCATCGATGCACAAAACACAATTAATGTTAATGATGATCCATGAATTATGAAACGGCCACCGGAGCATTGTTTTTTCCGATCAGTATTTCACACGTGCCACATAAAATGCTGCCTTACGAAGAAATCCAACGAATACGTATCACTCAGAAAAGTTTGTCTACTCACAGTTTACTTCTTTGCTGCTTTCTTTGCTGGCTTTTTCGCTGCCTTCTTTGGGGATTTCTTTGCTGGTTTCTTTGCGGCGGGCTTTTTAGCTGCCTTAGGCTTTGCTGCCTTCTTTGCTGGGGACTTTGCGGCTTTCTTCTTTGGTGTTTTAGGCTTCTTTGGTTTCTTTGCTGCTGACTTAGCCTTCTTCTCTCCTGTCTTCTTTGGCTTGGCGGCTTTCTTTGCTTTGGGTTTAATTGCCTTTGGCTTTTTAGCCTTGGGCTTTTCTGCCTTTGCTCCTAATTTGAAGCATCCTTTTGAGGCGACAATGCTTTTGTCGGCAAGCCCTTTCTTGATGGCATTTCGGACACCCCTGCTGACTTTCTCGTCGCTCAAGTCTTTGTATTTGGACAGAATGTATTTCTTGATAGCTTGCCTAGATGAGCCTTTCTTGTCCTTCAGTTCGGTGATTGCAGCCTTCAACATCGCCTTGTATGAAGGATGGGTTGGTTTCTTAGCCTTGGTGGCCTTTTTCGCTTTAGGTGTTGCAGCTGCAGACATTGTGTATTGTTGATTTGAGCTTGGTACGTTCAAACAGTACAGTCACAAAATCAGTAATGAGTTATCGGTCCTGAACGCCATATACAAATAAACTTTGCTCGAACCTGGCCGAAGACACCCCCTACAACTTCGGTCCTGAAATCTATGTTTTCATGATAGAACGAATATTTGTGTTTCTTGACCTCAAAACACACTGTTTTAACAGATAACCGTTATTCTTATTCAATGAAACCCAGTTGTATTTGAATCTGCACACAGAAATCTTCATTTTGATGCAAAGATATTGACACTTACCATTCAGATATTAAATAAAATACGAGGAAAAAGACGAAGTTTATGTTTTCGTACTCAAAATCTCTAACTTTAAACATGTATAATTTTGATACTGTGCGTTCTCGCTATGAATTCGATTATCTTATCGCTAGAAAATGATATCAAAATTTACGAAACAAAAAGAAAACATCGTTCCGTCGAATGATATTTAAATAGCGCCTATTTTTCCAAAGCGAAGGAAACACAACTTTGCAGTTTTCCGCCATTTTACGTAGTAGATATAATGTAAAACCTATGGAATTTTTTTCAGAAACTCATGTTTCTAAGCTTTTTGGTGTTTGGAATTTATGCTCAAGGGAAAGAAATGGTGTCATTTTGTAAAGTTAAGCACTGTTTCACTTTGATTATAGTTTATCGAGAGAGAAAACCACAAGAAACCCACATGTAAATACCGTCCCGGCCGGGACACGTCTCGGAATTATCAACACGTAAACAACACATAACCAAGCACAAGAAATCCAAGTTTACTCGCTTCATTGTCAACATTTTATAAAAGTAACACCTAAAATGATAATCATCTATGTTTTTGTCAGAAAACAGTTTGTTTTATTTAAACGGAATTTGTATTTATTTAGCAATTTGACATTTTTGTCTGGTACAAACTACGATCGAGATAATGGGTATGATCAATGCTATATTTAGAAACGACATGAATAGGATAGATCTATTTTGTTATTAGCACATTTCTGACAAATCCATATCAATTTATTAAGGAAGTTGTGTCACTTATGTCTCAGAAATATGATTCTAACCGAAAATTATATTTCTTTATTAATTAAATTGAATAAAAACAAGGTTGAACCACATTAAGCAGTTCTGACATTTTTTTCTTACAACACTTACTTTATCCTCTTTAAGAAAACATATCAAATTCAAAGTATAAAGGTGTTCAAAAATTATCATTTTCATTGACAAGACTTTTTTTCAGATATTATTGATGTATTTTCAATAGTTTATATTTTGAAAATACTAGATAAAGCTATTTTTTTCCTAAATGTTGTTACCCAGCATGCACCTTGAATATATCTTAAATTTACTATATTCAGCATTCCCTTACGTTCGAATTTTTACAATTTATATGTAAGTTATGTCCTTACAGAGTAGATAAAATAAGATCTATTTACATTGCCATGTAAATAAAATTTCTCTCTTACACACCGATGAAAAACGCTGAATTTGCGCTTTTGAAAATATATTTTCAAACTTATAATGTACATAATACTTCATTTTGAATACTGATTTACTGAACGAATAAATAACTTACTATATAATTGAAATAATAGTCCAATCGATGAGGCAAACTCGATTTCATCCTATAAAGTTTTTGTTTGTTTTTGTAGACTGGCGATTATTTGTAAGTCGTGCGGAGTGCTCAGGAGGAGGTCAACACAACGACACGTGATTAAAAATAATAACCGCTACTCATTAGGATTTACAGGTGTCAAACACAGTTTTACTCAATACTGACTATTCGACGTAGCATGTCAGAAATATATTGACATTAATGTAAAACTCTATGTAATTTTTCAAAAATTATTTCATTCTAATTATCATTTATTATCATAATGGTTATACTAATTAGCGATGCGTGATGACAATACACTTATGTGAGTCATGTCTACATAAAAGCCTAGGTGTAGTCGATTCTAAAACGATCTTAACTTAGTTTTATCTTTCAAGTTTTATAAATTCTTCCTAATACAATAGGTGATTTATAAACAAAACAATTACACGAAAAGATAATTTAAGTGTTTTATGTTAACTGCAGAAGATGACGGAATACCACTTCACACAGTGATATGAAGCGATAAATAAATAATATGTTAACAGATTAAATCATAATACATACATGTCAGTTTCGAAACAAACCAAAACAAAAAAAGAAAAATGACCTAAGCTGAAAAATAACATTTTTGTTTTTGCGAAACATATTGTCCCCAAATGTCATTACACGATTCAATGTGCAGCACAAACATGGTAAGGTACTTGTTTCAATGTAAGGTGTCAAAATTTCATTTATTTCGTAATAATTAATTTTCTCTTTGTTTCTGGCTTTCTGATTGGCATATTCATTTTTTTCATTCCACAAAGAAGAAAAAAATCCGAGAATGGCGGGGAAACCCGACGTTATCGTGACGTCACAATAGAAACATTGACGTTGCGTATTGATTTGGAAAAAATAATCCCTTGGAAAAATCAATGGAATCGTACGTGTAAACGTATTTCGTTTTATAAAGTAGCTTTGAAAATTATTTATAAGCATTGAAGTCACTATTTTTTAATTTCATTGAGGTATGAAATAAATATTGTTTGCAAACTTTTGTGAGAATTTGCTACGCGGATTCACGCAGTTTGCAAACAAAATTTCTTTTATTTAAGCATTGAAGTCACTATTTTTTAATTTCATCGGGGTATGAAATAAATTTTGTTTGCAAACTGTGTGAATCTGCGTGGCGGATTCTCACAAAAGTTTGCAAACACAATTTATTTGTCCTTTTATAAAACAAATTAATTATACCTCGATGAAATTAAAAATTAGTGACTTCAATGTTTATGTGAACAAAAACAACTTTTCTTTATTGAGAAGCTATTGTATCTTGTACTACAGCGACTTTGATATATACACTCCACTGTTTATTTAATTTGTTTTGTAGATTTTAATTTTGTATTTATGTCTCCATACGAGGGAGATAAAGTTTGATGATGATGGCGAAAGTCCATCTGTCACTTAGTTGCATTTGTCCTTTTATAAAACAATAATTTTGGGGTTATTTTTTTTCTTTTTCATTTGAATTCCATTTATAACTGAAAGTTACACTTGGTCAAATAAGTTTATTTTTCGAACATAGATTATTACCAAACTCTAATTTGCAATTAATTATACGATGCTACAACTCGTTCATTATCAAGAATTCAATTATGAATTACTTTTTTACAATGAAAAAGAATTGCATTAAATTGCTAATTTCAGAAATTAAAAAAAATGCTAATTCATATATGTTTTTTGTTAGGAAAAAACTGTGCAATGTTTAAAAAAATGTATATCTAAATTTACAACAATCTATAAATAAAGAAGTCAATATTGTTGTTTTCATAAATGTTACTGAATGTGATTTACAAAATCTTTCTAAAACTTGCTTATTGTTAATAGCACCAGCAACATATATGTTTCCGATAACACGAGTATGCACGTGCACATTATCATGTTGACAGATGCGCACATATGTACATCAAATTACCGTTCTGACACACGCATTCATGCCCAACAAGACTTGACATATTATGTGTATGGGCCACATCTGTTCTAGCACATGCGTTCTAAAGTACATATTAAAAGAAACATATATACATAATATATATTTCTAGTATATGTATGCATCATGTGCGCTCTAAAATGTTGATCCCATGTGTTCTAATATACATTTACATAGATATCTAACATACCGTTGATTGTTGATTTATAGCACGTGTTCTATCACACTTACGCGTCGCAATGTCTCCTAGCACACGTGTGCACTACACGTGTTCTCTCTTACGTACACATCACACTTATTCTATCACACCTACATGCATGTTGCACGTGTTCTATCACACTTACATATCACACGTGCGCACCACTCGTAATCTATTACATGTGCGCATCACATTTGTTCTACCACACATACGCATCACAATTGTTTCGAGTTCGAATCCCATAAGGGACAGTTGCCAGGTGCTGACTGCTGGTAGGTGGCTTTTCTCCGGGTAACTCGGCTTTCCTTCCCCAACAAATCTGGCACGTCCTTACATGACCCTGGCTGTTAATAGGACTATAGCAACCCATTCTATCACACGTACTATCACTCTTGTTCTAACTCACGTGCGCATAACACATGTTCCATCACACGTATGTATCACACGTGCTATATTACACGTACATATCACACGTGTTCTATCACACGTAAGTATCACATGTGCTCTATCACACGTACAAGTTGCACGTGATCTATCACATTAACGCACCACACGTGTTCCATCACACATACATGTACACATAACACGTAATCTATGATGCGTACTGATCATGATACGTATACATGTATCCTCTGTGATCATACACACGTAGTCCCTCTCTCTGTGATCGGACATACGTGCATGTGCGCTCACGTGAGCACACTCTGTGTACAGACCTTCACACACGGATGTAAATAGCTGGCACGCACAGCTGCATTTAAAGCGTTAGTGGGTAGCACAGATATTATCATATCATTTTAACATTGTGCTCTTAGTACACGGACGATGGAACACATTAATCATATTTATTTTTCTATTATCATCTATAGAGGTCAAAGTAGTTTTATGATAATAACATTAGAACTCATAGAGCTTAGGTCTTTTTTACTTAAAGCATTTGGTTCATCATTGGTGCAAATATACACAGTACAGCGCAAACAATAATATACAAGTACACACAAACAAAACACTCACACCAGATGGTGACCGCCTTATATCCCTACGGCCCACTGGTCCGAAGGCCCGTCAGTCCGAAGGCCCATTAGTCCTAAGGCCCGTTAGTCCGAAAACAGATAATATAATTGGGATTTATATGCGAACAGTACTTGAAATGAAACAAAGTTTATTACAGTTTTCGATGCAAAAGATTTGTTGTAAATTTGCTAAGGTATTATACTTTCATGTATGTGACTATAGATTTGATACGAAAAATGATAATAAACAACAAAATGTTGCGAATGTTGTTTACAGGTATAATAAAGGTCATTTTTCGATAAGATTTGATTATAAACATCATTAATTCATGGAGCAACGTTAATTCTAATGCAATCAAATTACAGTGTACATAAGGCTTACAATCGCCAGTAAATCGGACATCTTAAAACTTGTATATTTGTAAGATAATTCATCGAACGTATGCTTGTGAGATATCTTATAAGATATAACATATAAACTTTTTTTATTATTATTATTTTTCTTTTGATGTAATTTTGACCTTGCAATGCTCCATGAAGAAATGGCAACATGCCGTCCATAGCAATTGTCAGATCAGCGGTGCAGAAAAATGTTTTCGTGAAAATACAACTGTACGTTAATTATAACAACTATATAACTTGCAATATTTACTAATTTTCGGACTATTGGGCCTTCGGATTAAAGGACCTTAGGACTATTGGACCTTCGGACTATTAGGCCGTAGGGATATAAGGGTGTCACCCACCAGATATAGTATTGTAACACATCTCACATAACTTCACATCATCCTTCATCAATTCAAATTTTAATATATTAAACAAAAAACATTATACTTAAAAAACTTATTGAAGATATGTTTTCATTGTGAAGGAACGACATAGCCAATGTATAGCAGTGATCAAAACGACTGTATATAACATGACCGGTAAATGCTATATCTATTCTGACAGTTGATCGTACAAAATAAATGGATTTTCCATAAAATATTACAATTTATAAGAAAACAGTCCAGCTCTATAACCAACAAGTACAATGATTTAATTCAGCAGTGAACGTGTTGTTGGCAAATGTAAGTTACGCACTCAACAATCCAGAGAATATCTTATAAGCAGAAAAAGGTTCATCTAAGATCAAAATGCAAGAATATGTAGTAGTTTTAATTGAAAAATTAATTAATGATTGTTTTATTTTAACTTTGTATGCGTGTGATATAGCGCGCCGCGCGTGCGATGTTCGTCTATAAGTATTGTTAGCTTGTCGTATGTACCTTTGTCTGTATAGTCAAGTCTGTCACGTGTTCGTTATGTATATTTATATGTCACGTGATATACATGTAAGTAAGTATGGGACCAAAGCCGACTTTGTTACACCTTCAGTGCATTCCACCTCTCGATAGAGGGCATCAGAGAAAATGCTCCATAGCAAACACTGCCCCAAACCCTGTATCAGTTACACTATAGGACCATTGTATTTGTTTTGATGTTTTTATCGAAAACCTGTTAAGTCTGATGAGTGTTTTTTTAAGGCATATACACAACTGTACTATATCTATTGAACTTAGCGAAGGGTTTATAACCGACTGAGAAGTCTTAAAATCTGTTTGAAAGCTTACAACGTTCTACAATGATCTGGTTACCAATTGATTAAATCAATTCGTCCAACACTGTAGATAAATATACGCTGCTGCTGTAAGCAAGTAAGAATCTGTGAGATATTGACAAAAATGTCAATGACGGAATCATATATGTAATGCAAAAGATTTCAATCAATTTCTGTCTCTTTTGACCTTTGTCTTGACACCATGGCTAGTTGTTCGTTAATTGTAGTGTCTGCGTGTAAATTTCTTGGTCCAATATAGATTTGAAGAATATTTCTAAACATAATGATGAACAATACAATATTCCATCTTCCTCCTTTTCCTACTGCGTTTGATGGGTTTATATAATGTGCTACAAAATGTACTATATGGTATTTGTTTGGAGATGACTAACATACGGTATGCCTGATCTCAAATCCATTTACTTTTTGCAATAAAATTTGGCCTAATTGAAATTGAAAAATAAAATTTTTTGTTAAAAAACCCCAAAAAACCTTATAGTTTCTGAAAACCAATACGGAATATTTATAGGTATGGACATACTAATAGCGAAATAAAAATAAAACTTTCTTTTATATCTTTATAGGCAAAGAACACGTTCGTCCCAAACAAAGAGAGGACCATTGTTTTCATTCCATATATTGAGATGTAAGGTATGTTTGCAAAATAACCTAATATCTTAGATAGATAATTTCTGTATTTATTTAGTTTGTTTAGTTACATAAACAATAACTCAACAATGTATCCATCCAGTATTTTTTCTATGGGATCATAACGCTCCTGTATCAGTCAAATTGAAGCCAAGCTACAAACGCCTACACTATTTTACAATTATGCGATGGTATTTTTAAGTTTATAAAATGTAAGTTGTAAGAAAATTAAAAATATCCCTGGATATTTTTATAGAGCGCATCCCACGTGAATTTATGATGTGTGATTGGAGTGAATAAGAGTTACACAACTGTAAGTATATGTCATATTGTGCTTTGTCTTTAGGTTAGTATTTAACATTGTTATCATAATAATAAATATTCTGAATTATAATATCTATGAAAGTAAACCCTTGCCATTGCCAATGATTTTGAAGAAAGATTCTCACAAAAGTTTGCAAACAAAATTTATTTCATACCCCGATAAAATTAAAAAAAAAATAGTGACTTCATTGCTTAAATAATTAATTTTCTCTTTGTTTCTGGCTTTCTGATTGGTCTATTCATTTTTTTCATTCCACAATGAAAAAAAAATCCGAGAATGGCGCGGAAACACGACGTTATCGTGACGTCACAATAGTAACATTGACGTTGCGTATCGATTTGGAAAAAATAATCCCTTGGAAAAAAACCAAGGGAATCATACGTGTTAACGTATTTCATTTTATAAAGTAGCCTGGAAAATTAATTATAAGCATTAAAGTCACCTTTTTTTTAATTCCATCGGGCTATGAAATAAATTTTGTTTTCAAACTTTTGTGAGAATCCGCTACGCTGATTCACACAGTTTGCAAAATTTCTTTCATACCCCGATGAAATTAAAAAATCGTGACTTCTATGCTTAAATAATAAAAGACGACTTGCATTAGAATGAAAAATTACATCATTTCATAACATACAAATTGATATCATCTTTCGTTACGTCGTTACAGATACAAAGGCGTGACGATTTCACAGTAAAAGTATTTCATCAAGACAATATGAGTTTAACAATATTAGTTTGGGTAATTAAGATTTATTTGATTATTTTTATGTTATAGAATATAAAAGATGCTCCATCGCAGACAGATCATAAATGATACTCATCATTTGAACAATAATTGGTGTTTTATCGTGTATATATATGTCTAATTAACACAAAAAATGATAATTTTTTGCTTTCGGTGCGTGCACAATCAGTACTTCATTCCATATAGGAAAAGTGCTACAGAATTGTTTCAGGATGCAATCAATTATTTTAAATTTTTTGAAGTAAAATTAGAAAATCAAATTTTTCAGTGGAGGTAAAGGTGTAAAGTTAATAACTTTCGTAACTGAAAAAAATAATAATTCTCCTGCTCCTGTTTTTGATAGTGAAAAAATACCATTTGTCAGCGCTGGAGTATCTTTAACACAAAAATGAATTTTATTTTCTTAATATAATGCGGCCGCGTTTTATTTAGAGCACACTTGGATTTTTGTTTTAAAATGTATTCAAGTAAATCCTCAATTAGACTGAATTTATGCGTTGATTAAAAGATATATCTTAGTATTATCTAGTATATATTTTCATAAATTTAAGCATAAAAAGTGGGTTTTTTTTGTAAGATCATGCCGGTAGATAAATGTGTGTTTATCAGATTATTCGGATAGCCGTGGGCCGCAGTCTACACATCCTTTACATAACCATCACATGACTCGTCACCTATATTTTATCTGATCTCTAGGCCAGTAGGCCGTTCTACATGATTGTCTTTATGGTTACCATCCATCGTAATTCAGTGTTACATTACCTCTGGCTATAGCGGTCTTTTTACTTCTTACTGAACTTTGCTTCCTTCAGCCAAATCTTTATCTATATGAAAAATAACTCGTACATATTTTAGAACATATTTATATATTTCTGTTGCTAAAAATCCAGCTATTTCCAAGTTTTTTTTCCAATACTGTACCATATCCACGTATCTGGTGTGAAAACATAACATAAACATAGAGTCCCGATCAAAATTGAAAATCTATTTTAATTTTGAGATTCCTGAAAACGTCTAAAGCTCAACTCGAGTAAACCACCACACAAATGTGGGCCAAACATGTCAATTCTCCTCAAAATCTAGGTTATTTTCAATCGTTAAATGGAACTATGTCACATCTTGTAAATTAACATACACATCAAGGTCAATGGACCAGGTATTTTGATTCACAAATGTCTCGATTTTTAAACTAAGTGTTAGAAGTTGCCGCATTTGAAATATTTAGTATATTCCTGATTCAATTGTTATGGAGAGAGTGTTTAGTTAGCGTTATAACCATACAAAAAAATGCATAAATCAGGTGATTTTTTTTAGTTTTTTAGTTTATTTTTGATAGTTGTCAGCTAAGAAATGAATAACGGAGCACAATCATTAACAAACTGTACAAACTCTTTTTACTGATGTTTTTCAGATACATCTATAGAAAAAAAAAGTTTTTAAAGATGCGCTCTATGCTTTCTAGAATTATGTAAAACTTGAAAAAAAAACCCAAACAATCCTCATGTTCATAGTCAATGTTTAGGATGGTTATCATAGCGACGCAGCTGTGAAGATACAATCATCATACCTATATATTGTATCGATGATGAAATCGATATTTCAAACTTAACCTAATAGCAGGTTTAAAACAAACTGTGCAATAATGTCATATTCCTTTGTCAATTACCATACAACTCCAGGTCAAATTTGGCCAAAACATGATAGCAATTATAATTATTTTTATCCAAAATCTTCCTCAATCGAAAAAAAGTTTTATCTGAAAATTTTAACAATTGAAGATAACCTTGATCTGAATACTTATTAAAACCACAAATGATAAATACAATCAAAATTTATTTTTAACAATTTTATTGCAATTCATGCATGATCAGTAAGTATTATTTTGTGATTTCGAAACTACTTCTTTTAATCGTGAATAATTTCTAATATAAGTGTTAGTTTATTGATTTTAGAAACATTACTTTAAATCATTTGGTTGAGATTTCTCTGAGATATTATCCAGCATGATTGTAAATATAAAGTCAGAATCAGTCAGACATGCCGGGTGTATATAGTACATAAGCACGTCTGGTTATCGATTGGAACAGGCCATTCACCTCGCCCCTTTAACACCAGGTATGTAGGGACCCTAAGGAGGTCAATGTCCTAGGTCAACGTCCATATAGGCTGTTATTTTCATAGCAAATTTGATTTATTGCCATGGAAATGAATCTACACTTTATATAGGAAAATATAATATATCTAATATAGGTGTTATGCCATTTATTCGATGAAATAGGAAAACCTCATACAGAATGCTCTATTTACAATTGTCGTTCACGAATCTCAATTGATAACATTGAACATTACGGTAAAAATGATTGATAACGCTAGATACCTATATTTTTGTGAGTGTAACATCAAAAACATATGTACCTAGCAAAGATATCTCTAACGTAGCAGTTATATAATTGATGCATGTCCATAATACGCTTGGTAACACTAGTGCCCGATATGTTTATATTTGTTTGTGTAATATTAGAGACTGCATGCAGACATAAAGCCTACATTTGTGTTGCATGTCAGCAACACCGCTTGGTAACGTCAGTGCTCGAGACTTATGTGTGTGTAACATCAGAGATTGTATGCGGACATAAAACAAATCTCATTCTCTTTGTGTATCTCTGATCTAACCGTCAGATCGCGTTATAGACCAATAGTAACATGCATGCCTACACCATGGCTACGTCAATGACCTCTTCTCTCAATATGTACAGTGGGGATACTATAACCACTTAATTAAATGTAAGAGTAAACTCGACTCCATTCCCCTCAATATCAAACATCATCTCTTAATTTTAGCAAGGGTAAATTAAATTGTATTTGAATTCTGAAGATAAAACTAATTAGAAACTAATCCAGTCTAAAGCGATGACTTAAAAGCAAAAATTAATTTAACTGCCATATAACGATTCTATACGTCAGAAATCCACACAATGCGATATCATGACATCGCTATGACTGTCTTTAATACCCAATGTCCAGATTATATCATACATAAGTACAGACCAAAACTTATATAACTATGACTTAAAAACAAGACCAGTATCCTATGTGTTACCCTATTTATTATGATCCAAATACCTCTATCCCCCATGTGTAATTTAGTATTCCTTTGAAAGTGTAAGGGCCCCATCCCCCGTGTCTGTATGTCTTTGACAGACAACCCTGTATGCAAATGATAGAGACCCCATCCCCCGTGTCTGTATGCCTGTGACAGAGACTCCATCCCCCGTGTCTGTATGCCTGTGACAGAGACTCCATCCCCCGTGTCTGTATGCCTTTGACAGAGACTCCATCCCCCGTGTCTGTATGCCTGTGACAGAGACTCCATCCCCCGTGTATGTATGCCTATGACAGAGACTCCATCCCCCGTGTCTGTATGCCTGTGACAGAGACCCCATCCCCTATGTCTGTATGCCTTTGATAGAGCCCCATCCCCTGTTTCTGTATGCCTTTTACAGGGACCCAATCCCCTGTGTATGTATACCTTTGACAGACATCCTATCCCCTGTGTATGTATGCCTTTGACAGACATCCTATCCCTTGTTTATGTATGCCTTTGACAGAAATCTCATGCCCCATGTCTGTATGCCTGTGGCAGAGACCCCATCTCCTGTGTTTACATGCCTTTGACCGACACCCCATCTCCGTTGTCTTTATGCCTTTAACAGAAACCCCATCTCGTGTGTATGTATGCCTTTGACAGAGACCATATCTCCTGTGTCTGCATACCTTTGACAGGGACCACATCCCTTGTTTCTGCACGCCTTTGACAAGGACCACATCCCTTTGACAGGGACCACATCCCTTGTTTCTGCACGCCTTTGACAAGGACCACATCCCTTGTTTCTGTATGCCTTTTACAGGGACCCCATCCCCCTGTATTTGTATGTCTTTGATAGACACCCCATCTCCTGTGTACATGTATGTATGCCTATGACAAAGACCCCATCTCCTGTGTATGTATGCTTTTAACAGACACCCCATCTCCTGTGTATGTATGTCTTTGACAGAGACCCCATCCCCTATGCTTGTTTGTCTTTGACAGAGACGCCATCCCCTGTGTATGTATGCCTATGACAGAAACTAATTCTTCTGTGTCTGTATGCCTTTGAAATACACCCCATCTCCTGTGTACATGTATGTATGCCTATGACAAAGACCCCATCTCCTGTGTATGTATGCCTTTAACAGACACCCCATCTCCTGTGTATGTATGCCTTTGACAGAGACCCCACCCCCTATTCTTGTTTGTCTTTGACAGAGACGTCATCCCCTGTGTATGTATGCTTATGACAGTGACCCAATCTTCTGTGTCTGTATGCCTATTACAAAGACCCAAAATTTGTGAATGTATGCATTTCACAAAGACCACATCTCAAGTGTCTGTATGCCTTTAACACAAACCCCATCTCCCGTGTCTGTATGTCTTTGACAGAGACCCCATTCCCTATGGCTGTATGCCTTTTACGGTGACCCATCTCCTGTGTATGTATGCCTTTGACAGTGACCCATCTCCTGTGTATGAATGCCTTTGACAGCGACCCCATCCCCCTTGTCTGTATGCCTTTGACAGTGATCCATCTCCTGTGTATGTATCCCTTTGACAAAGACCACATCCCCTATATCTGTATGCCTTTGACAGTGATTCATCTCCTGTGTATGTATACCTTTGACAGTGACCTATCTTTTTGTGTATGTATGCCTTTGACAGAGACCCCATCTGCTGTTTCTATACCTATGACAGAGACCCCACCCCCATGTCTATTTGCTTTTGACAGTGACCCATCTCCTGTGTATGTATGCTTTGGAAAAAGAACCCATCCCCTATGTCTGTATGCCTTTGACAGTGATCCATCTCCTGTGTATGTATGCCTTTGACAGTGACCCATCTTTTGTGTATGTATGCCTTTGACAGAGACCCCATCTGCTGTTTCTATGCCTATGACAGAGACTCCATTCCCCATGTCTATATGCCTTTGACAGTAAACCATCTCCTGTGTATGTATGCCTTTTACAGAGACCCCATCCCCTATGCTTGTTTGTCTTTGACAGAGACGCCATCCCCTGTGTATGTATGCCTAGGACAGAAACTCATCTCCTGTTTTTCTTTGCCTATGACAGAGACTCCATTTCCTATTTCTATGCCTTTGACAGTGACCCATCTCCTGTGTATGTATGCCTTTGACAGACACCCCATCTCCTGTTTCTATGCCTATGACAGAGACCCCATCTCCTGTTTCTATGTCTTTGACAGAGACCCCATCTCCTGTGTATGTATGCCTATGACAGAGACCCCATCTCCTGTTTCTATGTCTTTGATAGAGATCCCAATCCCCATGTCTATATGCCTTTGACAGATACCCCATCCCCCAAGTATATATGCCTTTGACATTGACCATCTCCTGTGTATGTATGCCTTTGACAGATACCCCATCTCCCGTTTCTATGCATATGGCGGAGACCCCATCCCCCATGTCTATATGCCTTTGACAGATACCCCATCTCCCGTTTCTATGCCTATGGCGGAGACCCCATCCCCCATGTCTATATGCCTTTGACAGTGACCCATCTCCTGTGTATGTATGCCTTTGACAGACACCCCATCTCCTGTTTCTATGCCTATGACAGAGACTCCATCTCCTGTTTCTATGTCTTTGATAGAGATCCCAATCATCCATGTCTATATGCCTTTGACAGATACCCCATCCCCCAAGTATATATGCCTTTGACATTGACCATCCCCTGTGTATGTATGCCTTTGACAGATACCCCATCTCCTGTTTCTATGCCTATGACAGAGACTCCATCCCCCATGTCTGTAAGCCTTTGACATTGACCATCCCCTGTGTATGTATGCATTTGACAGAGACCCCATTTCCTGTTTCTATGCCTATGACAGAGACTCCATCCCCCATGTCTGTAAGCCTTTGACATTGACCATCCCCTGTGTATGTATGCCTTTGACAGTGACCATCCCCTTTATATATGCCTTTGACAGAGATCCCATCTTCTGTGTACTCCTTGCGTGAGAGTTATCGAGTCTATCCCATCTGGTGTTGTATGTGTCCATTGATTACTGTTTACATTAGGTAACCCTCGTAATGTATATATACCGTGCTGGGACATAATAAAAACTGGACCTGAAGTGTGGTGTTTCATACACGTCGATAATCAACAATTGTTTGTGGTATCATATGATAATGATTACACGTATAAATCCAAGGTGTGATTTCATATTTACTTACAATTTGTATGATAATTGTAACCTGATATATTAATAGCAAAACTGAACCAATCTATACATTATCATTTAATACTATGTGTATATTGATATATTATTAATACAGTCATTAAAAATCGTTGCAGATAAAAATCTCGAAATCAGGACTTTGAATAATGAATACAAAATGGAGAGTCATTCAATTGCGCTATATGAATTTAATGATGAATTTTGATTTTCAGACCATGTTTTGTCTACGCCGGCCTTCTAATTTTGTCATCTAATGCAATTATTTATAGTTTTAACATATATTTTCAAATTTTTTACAAAAAAAGTAGAAGAAGAAAAAAATTCTTAAAACAATTGAAACCAATACTTATTTAATATGTATAAAAGTTTTGTTCAAAATACCTCAATTAATGTAAGACACCTCTATCATCAAGGCTTACCGAAATCTTTCAATCACATAATCATGATAATAAAGAACCATGTCAGTATTGTGGAATGGGTTTTAATGCTCATTCCCCATATCATACGTGA
Organism: Argopecten irradians irradians; assembly: GCA_004382745.1. Taxonomy (NCBI): domain Eukaryota; kingdom Metazoa; phylum Mollusca; class Bivalvia; order Pectinida; family Pectinidae; genus Argopecten; species Argopecten irradians. The sequence goes on from SAYR01004239.1 coordinate 747,641, forward strand.
CAAATAGCGAAATTCATGATTAATACTTGTGTTTGTTTGTCAATAGTTATGGAATTTAATTCATTGCAACGCGTTAGAAGTTATCATTTTTATAACAGTGTAGACTGTTTATTTGTGAATTGTATTGATAATGCAATTCATGTGAAAATATCTATTTAATGACTTGGGGAAATTATAAAGTGAAAAATGACTTCAGCAATAAAAGGGTTTAAAATCAAATCAAAGTTAGTTATCAGAGTAAATGTTTATTGTTGAATGTTATTTCCTTTATATAATCATCACATTTAGGGGAAATAAAGAGAATAATAATAATTACTTTTTAAAATTATTCTTTGTACAACATTTCACAACTTTTCTTCATAGTACACAATTGGTGTTTTAATAATGAAATGGAGAAATGAATTTAGTGATGAATATGTAAAATAAAAAGCAAACCTTTTTGTAGTAACAAACATGTACACTGCTCCTGTAAGTTGTCGTTATGCAAGTACATGTACCTACATGTGGTACTAAGAATTGAAAGTTCGTATTAGGTCCGTTAGTATTTCCTCTTTTAACCAAAATAGATAGTAGACTTTCGCAAGAGAATTTATACACATACAGTAATTTCTTTTACTGTTAATAAAACGACATCAATTACAACAAAATCAAGTATGTAAGCAATTTATTTCGGTTGTTACAAAATAGAACGCACAGAATTAACATAATGCTATTTCGAGATTTTCTACCCAAAGGAAAACCAAAGATGTAAATTACAAAATGTACTCACATAGTCATTCCATTTTGATTTCCCTAAGAGTCGTAAGAGAGTATACGTACCACTTTTAGTATGTAGACGGGTATAGTTTAATTACTTCAGCGCGTACTAACACTTTTAGTTTGCTATTTGTTTTCTAAACATTCCATCAGATTATTTCTCTCATTTCATGTTTCACGGTCTTTGGTTTTGTGATATCATCCACATTTAGCAGTATGTAAGACTTGTTTCAAAGTATCCTGTTATAGAACGGAATTTGTTGTGTACTTGTTAGTCTTTCGTCTGTTAACTGTTTAGGATGCTAATTAGCACCAGTCCCCTTACACTACTTATTGAATCGTTTGTGATAAGGTTACTGCAGAAGTCTGTCTTTGATACTGACGACTTATACGTTAACGTTTTCTTTCAGCCATATGCTGCAAAACAACGAAGGCGTCACATGACATAACAAAGGTCTAGATTTTTGAGTCTGAGGTTATTCTCTTTTCACACCTTTCCAAACTTTTCAAAGTTACTGACTTCAGGAGTGGCCCTGGGCGACAGCAAGTCGTTCTAGGGATTAAAATAATAATCAAATTAGTCTCATTAATGAAAAATTCCTATAAAGATATCAAATTTATGGAATATGAACTATTATATACATATTCAAATATCTAGTACAGTTCATTACTTTTAAACTTTGAATAAACAAATACAAATATTTATTATATGATATATTATAAGATATGGTATTAAAATGCTAAAGAATAAAAAATATAAAACAAAAAACAACAGTGTTAATTTTATCTAAAATAAAGCTACATATAGGTATACTAAGAAGCCTTTCATTAATATATGTAACCAAAGATGGATGGAACTGTAAATACATATAATATCTTATACCATAACAAAAACGTAGGTTTAGAGCAAATAAAACTATAACCATTACTTTGATATGATGTAGATATGATTCTATCCGTCTGTGAACCCAATACTTATCCTATTATCGTCAGCCTGTAACTGGTCTAGATAACTCAATACTTACCCTATTATCGTCAGCCTGTAACTGGTCTAGATAACCCAATACTTACCCTATTATCGTCAGCCTGTAACTGGTCTAGATAACTCAATACTTACCCCATTATCGTCAGCCTGTAACTGGTCTAGATAATCTGATACTTACCCTATTATCGCCAGCCCGTAACTGGTCTAGATAACTTAATACTTACCCTATTATCGTCAGCCTGTAACTGGTCTAGATAATCTAATACCCGTGTTCTCTTCAACTGTCCCGCTTTCTCTCTGAATGACGTCACAGTGTGGTGACATTGACCCATGACACATGCAGTGCTGTTGGGGTCACACTTCTGATACTGTGGATGATAAAACGGTAACATTAACGACTATTGTACACATGTTTGACATATTAACGACCACTTTACACGTGTCTGACATATTAACGACCATTGTACACGTGTTGGACATATTAACGACCATTGTACATGTGTTCAACATAATAACGGCCATTGTGCACGTGTTTGACCATTGTTTGTGTACACGTGTTTGAAATATTAATGACCATTTTACACGTGTTTGACATATTAACGGCCATTGTACACGTTTTTGACATATTAACGACCATTGTACCCGTGTTTGACATATTGACGACCATTATACACATGTTTGATATATTAACGACCAATGTACACGTGTTTGACATATTATCGACCACATTACACGTGTTTGACATACTAACGACCATTGTGCACGTGTTTGACCATTGTTCATGTACACGTGTTTGATATATTGACGACCATTGTACACGTGTTTGACATATCAACGACCATTGTACACGTGTTTGACATATTAACAACTATTATACACGTGTTTGACATATTAACGACCATTGTACATGTGTTTGACATATTAACGACCATTGTACACTTGTTTGACATATTCACGACCAATGTACACACGTTTGACATATTCACGACCATTGTACACTTGTTTGACATATTAACGACCATTGTACACTTGTTTGACATATTAACAACCATTATACACTTGTTTGACATATTCACGACCAATGTACACACGTTTGACATATTCACGACCATTGTACACGTGTTTGACATATTAACGACCATTGTACACGTGTTTGACATATTAACAACCATTATACACATGTTTGACATATCAACGACCATTGTACACGTGTTTGACATATCAACGACCATTGTACCCGTGTTTGACATATTAACGACCATTGTACACGCGTTTGACATTTTAACGACCATTGGTCACGTGTTTGACATATTAACGACCATTGTACACGTGTTTTATACTTATTATGATATTATGCATTATATCACAATTCTAATCGTTATCTCTTATGCACATAAAAACATATTTAGATTTGTCACATATGGTGAAGTACATGTAACTACATTTTGTGTATTTGGTTTTTATTTGCATAGATATGATAAAATATAACGAACGTGTTTTTTTTCATAAAATATGATATTAAAATGCTAAAGAAATAGCATTACACAATCACATTGATATTTGCGCAGGAAATTGTTCTTAAACGTTGTCACATAAAGAAAAAAAAATCAAAATAAATATTCCGATTTACGAATGTGTGTTTACCTGTTTGAATATGTCTGGACTAAGTCCGTCTTGTATCAGCTGTATAGCAGCACTTTCCTTGTCCAACTCGATACAGGAAAACAGTAGTGAACTGTGGCGAGTTATGTCCCCATGGACCCGTAGACCCCGGATGAGGCACTGTATCCTCATCAGATCCTCATTCTGTAATAAACACGAAACAGTAAACAACATAATAGCAACAAAATAGCTAAGGATAAAAGTATCTAAACAATGTAGATGGCGTTGGTAGTTTGATAATGCTTCACGTCCTTTTCACAGATCACATTGAAGGACAGTCTATCCTGTATGCAATGTGGTACGTGTGGTGATGGCGCATATGTTTTGGGAGGCTACGGTATGTTCTTGAAGTGTCTTCTCAAAAGTAGGCGGAGACTCCCAAAAACGAAGACTGGTAGAGGAGTCTACTGGTACACTAAAAAGAAGTGATAACTGCTTCATAGATATTACCTTAGCATGACATACGTCAAATTGGGGTCTTGTGTCAAATTCTTATAATAATTTTATGGAAACAACTCAAAAAGGCAATTTAAAATTATCTGCTGGAAAATTTGGTCTCAAAAATAAAAGATAATAATATATTCTTTTAAACACTGAGTACTGAGTGAGCTTAAATAGTCATTTTTATGTGTTGTAGAATTAGCATTAAGACCAGAATTCTTATTATACTATTGCAGCTTTTTGTTGGCAATTACTTTTGGCATTTTGTCAGATCAACAATTATGGAAGCAACATTTAGCATTCATGTAACTCTATTATCCAGTGTAACTCTCGACAATTGCTTTAAAGGTCAATGACTTGTATAGACAAAGTTTGGATCCTTTCAATAATGAGACCAATTAACAGATATTTTATTTAGAAGTCAAAGTGATTTGAAGAGAGGGATGCCGATAATTCCTTTATCATAGAACGGCTAATATAAAACGTAGTTACCAGATGAGAATGAGAGTTATCTCTCTTAGATAGACTTTCTGTATTTATTGGATAGCGTCTTTTACCTGTATCGCTGTCGTCATGGCCTCACTGAACTCTGTCTGACTGAGGAACACCTCCATCGCCATCTCCTGAACTTCCTTTTTCTGGATGGTAAAGGTTCGCTTCCCACACACCTCCACATTATAATCGTGTGGCGTCAATCCTTGCTGTAAGTTGATCATGGTTACGAAGTTGTTTAATATTTTGATAATTCGTCCACTTTTGTTTTCATTTCAATTTAATATCGAACAGTAGAATCTCGGAAAAGTAAATGACAGTCAAATAAGAAACATTTGAAATATTCTTATTTAAGATATATATAATTTTCCCATAGCATCGTTAAAACGTAGCTGCTGTAAAATAACTTTACGTTGACTCTCTATCATATGCTATTTATAGCGATAGTGGCTTAAAGAATTCGTGGATCTCATTTTATTTTCAGGAAGCTTAATGACAAAATATTACATTTTGTAGGTTTAGGACATGAAGTAAAAACCTCCTTTTTCACGGAGGACTTACCACATCCCTGATGCGCATGTCCCCTAGCTTAGTAATAACGGACAGGAGTGGGTCTCCTTCCATAAACAATTGTGCGTAGTGGAGAGGGGTCCTCCCAGACTGTTAAATACAGGCAATACTTAAATGTCATCATAAGTGACGACGTAATTCACTTAGCAAATAATATCCGATATTGTTTTCCAATCTGATGTCAAAAGTCTCAGTTGGCCCTAATATGATCTTTAACCTATAACGTCAAAGTCAACATCAAAGTATGATTGTAATACAAATATTAACATAAAATTTAAAAATTCTCTTAGTGGCAAAAATTACTCTTAAATTTCTTATATATCATCTTTGTCAAAGCACAAGTTTGTTCTGTTCCTAATAGTACACAGATGATCTTGAAATTGAATTACGAACATGTCTTACTAACAAGCAATTCATTTTTTGGTATTTTGATGTCAAAAGTCTCAGTTAGCCAGAATATGATATTGTTTAATTTATAACGTTAAAGTCAACATCAAAGTATGATTTTAATACAAATATTAACATAAAATTTAAAAATTCTCTTAATGGCAACAATTATTCTTAAATTTCTTATAAATCATCTTTGTCAAAACACAAATTTGTTCTGTTCCTAATAGTACACAGATGATCTTAAAATTGAATTACGAACATGTCTTACTAATAAGCAATTCATTTTTTTTTGGTATTTTTATACCTATTCTTAACAATTGGCATGGCATGTTAAAGGGATGTATTCACAAAAACATAGAAATTATTTGATGTTAGAAAATGTTATCAAAGGTTGCACGTAAAAACATCGAGTTATTTTCAAAAATAAAGTCGTAACAATACCTTATTAAAGTGAACAGTCGGGCAAGGGTGGCTAAAGTCGGTTAAAATGGTGTGAATGTATAATTTCTTATGAAATGGCAAAATAAAATCTCTCGTCAAAATCTGTCTGCGTACGAAGACATTAATTTAAAGTATGGGAATTCTAAAACGTCCTCCCGTCTCACTATGTCGGTGGTTACATTTCCACACAGCCTCGCTTTCAATGTTTTCAACTTTTCTTTACTTTAATGGTCAGAACTGGGAAACTAAGCAGAACTTGACCGTTGTATTAATATGTGAGAAGTTTTGGAAGGCCAATGAGCGCATTTAGACTGGTTTTCTTTGCCCGACTATTCACTTTAATAATGTCTTAACGACATAATGACACAATTCTGATTGTTTAGTAGTATGCCAATGATTTCTAGCTTCACAGAAAACCACAGTTATTTTGCATTGTTATGTCTTTCGTTGCTATGCGATTACTTTTACAGATGAGTTTATAAAACTTTCTTGGCATCATTAGGACTTGTTTCACCACATTCACCTTTAACATATTTGTTTTTTGATACTAGATACGTACATTGTCCTGTGTATTGAGGAGCTGTGGGTAGTTATTAGCCAGGTAGCTGATGATGTTCCCCTTCTTGTTAAATATGGCGATATGTAGTACTGTCCTCCCACAGCGGTCTACTGCGGAGAAGTATTTTCTTCCTAAAAGATGCCGTAACTCCCCCAAATTTCCAGCCTCCGTTATTCTAAACATCTTTCTAATATGTTCCTGTAATTATTTTATCAGTAAACAAAAATGACAAAGATATACTTCTAACTTTTTCTGTTCCTTTAAAATAGAAAAGTTCCAACATATTGATATTGAGCTGCTATGATATAAATATACATTTTGTTTAGTTTTTCAACATATTTATTACCGAAGAACTGTGATTTTTGTGTCGATATCTGTGATTTGACCTGCTATTAATGACCTTCAGTCTGTTATTTATACACAAGATTGTCAATATACACTGTAAATATGCATTCTTATGTGTCCGGGAATTTATATTCTGACCTTGACCGCTTCAGTCTTCCTCAGGAGCCTGCCCATCGCAGATGACCGTGCCCAAGCAATGTCCACAATAGAGTTGGATGTGTCCTTGTCTCTAACATCCAGGAGGTGGTCGTATCCGTGACGTAAGAGCTCTTCCACCCCCTCCATATTACATTCCTTTACCATTTCCACGACGCAAGTGTCTATAAGTCTACAATAATGGGGTTTATCAATGGATTCTGCGTAGTCACGTGCTGTGCGACCATGTTTGTCACGTGATGCAATATTAGCGCCATATTTGAAAAGACTTATAATGAAGTTTTCCGAGAAATCACGTGCTATAGCCTCATACACAATTGTCTGTCCTTCTGAATTACGTGCTGATAAATCCGAGGCTTCCAACACCCTGTGTATTATAGGATCGGTAGGCTTCATAATGTCACCCAACACCTAAAACAGACAATAAGGATGTAAACAATACACAAATAAAGAAAATCGTCATTACGAAGGAGATACGTTTGCAAACAATGAAAACACAGGAATGGAAGATGTAATAAAAGATGAAATTTTGTAATTCACTGAAAAATACTAAGGGAATAACACCAGACATTTCGGCAAAGAGAGCGTCTTTTACAGAGACACTCGATATGTTAATCAAGGTAATACATATTAATTTCAATAACTGAAAATGGAAATTATAATCGTACAAAGATATTTTTGAAAATCTGTCTTTAATTTGCAAATCTGTGTTGTGATAATTTAGACCGACTTTAATATATATATATAATCTGTGAAAATGAGTTACCTCTTTATCTAATTGTGTGTATGAGAACGATAGGGCTTTGCTATCTTTGTCGAGTCACGAAGTAAAACAACTATGAAATAGAAGGCCAGGTGTTACAATACCTGGAAGAATAAAGGTTTACATGGTTCGACATCTGGGTTGTATGAAAACACTACTGATGTGTCAACTCCCATCTCAAGTAGAGATCTAATGTTTTCGTCCATATCACCCTCCAACATGGCCGCCAGAATCGGAAGTGGAAATTCTGGGTAATCCGGATACCGGTACTGGTAACTGTGGTCAGTAACGTTAACATCGATACTGCCCATGGCATTTGGAACTGAAACAAAATTGGATCACTATTAACGATCAAATAATAATTTCTTTGTTTTAAAACCCCAGTAATTAATATAAGATTTAAAACATCCCAGTTTTTCTATAGTTACATAAGTATTTTTTCAAATTATTGTAATGACAATGCAAGTTATGATATTTTTCACAATCACAATTTGTTAAGGATTTCCCCTTTAAATTAATACATTCGGCGTTATAATATTTTTGTTAAATAAATGATTACGTGAAAAACGACTGCTGAAATGAAGCATTTGCTCAAGTGAAGGGCGAGGAGCATCACGATTAAAACATTTAAAGGCCTCATCAGCTTTTAACAGCATGAACTATTCCAATATTTGACCGTTACCACATGGAGATATTGTAATACCTTCTTTAAGAAAGGATTGGAGGGCAAGTTCCTTGCCCGTTAACAAGGCCAAAGCAAACTCATTAGTATTTTCATATTTTTCAAACAATTCCACAAGGTAGTGATCCTGAATCTGTTTGGCGATTGTTTTTAGACAAATGAGTTTTCCATTTTTCACAACACTTGCTCGACAGAGATATGTTAGAAGCTTCTTCACAATGTTCCTGTCAGGTCTCGCCTCCGTCATGGCCCGGTATAAACCTGTAATATCAAGATGGCAATAACAAGTGAATGACGTAAGAATACGCTAAATAAGATCGGCGAGTTGTTTACTGTCAGCGGGTCATTATTTCGTGGTTTCCTTTATAGGGCATATTCGCTATTATTCTTAATAAGTTACATTAATGTATTTCTAAACATTAAGCTGGTGATTATAATTCGCGGGTTTCAGTAAAACTATAGCTAAAATAAGCCTCCTAGCCAAATTTGGCCGCTTTACGGTACATTGTATTATCATTTTCGTTAAACTAACAATTTGATCATGAGGAGGGAATATTAGCGCAGAATATACTGGAGTGGTAATGTGCTCCAACAGGTAAGTTTGTTGATATGACGAATCAATGAAGTAAGCAGTGATTATTTCACCCTGGTATTGAGTTTTGTGTCATTGATTGTATATTTGAAATAAATATTAATATCCTCTTTAGTGTTGTATTCACATCTTTTTTAATGGTAGATATAAAGTGTACCTGGAGAGAATTTATCGAACCAATGAAGCGTTTCCCGCCATCCGTCAGGTTTGGTCTGTAGAAGAACCTCCCGGGGTGTCATACCTTCTCTGTTCTTAATCAATGGATCGGCGCCGCATCTGTCACATGATAAAAAACTATTAACTTATGATTATGAACCAAATATCTTTAGTTTCGTTTAAGGAGAATATAAACAGAGCACGTAACAAATTTACAGGTGATGGAGAACTATGTGTTATATGTATACCAAAGAACTTAGTATAATACGTTTACTATAATTGGATTATTGAGAGTTATAACAAAAGAGTTAGTATAATCGGATCTACTTGTACATTGAAAGGTCAAGAAGGTAACACCGAAAATAAACTAACCAGAGGATAATCTTTCAACCTGATCAGAAAAGGGCCACTTATAGTGCTCTTTACAAATATTATACAACACACAACATTTACAGTTCTATAAACAGTAATGTGTTCAGAGCCTGCAAGATTCTCCTGGCGGAGGAATACAGCAGTACCCACTACCAAGAAAACAAGTAACGATCTAAGGTCAGCATGAAAGAAAACGTAGGTATCGAGCATCCCCCATAGTTTTACTATGAGATAGTCCAGAGGTGTAGAGATCGTAAGTGATCGGAACCCCTGGAGTATCGAGGATGAGCATCCCCATACTTTCTTCTTTTCGACACAAACGAATCGCATCATACCGTACCATACCGCGCAATATCTTCTATTTCGTCAAATGGATATTGTGTCACTGAACTGGTCGAGGAAATATGCCATCATTACCTCCTATCCTGTAAATGTAGGGTTATTTATTGTTTCTACCTAAATATAAATTGTTATTTATTGTGTCTATCCTAAATATAAAGGGTTATTTATTGTATTTAACCTAAATATAGAGGGTTATTTATTGTTTCTACCCTAAATATAGAGGATTATTTATTGTTTCTACCCTAAATATATAGGGTTATCTATTTTTTCTATCCGAAATATATAGGGTTATTTATTGTTTATTCCCTAAAAATATAGAGGGTTATTATTGTTCCTACCCTAAATATAGAGGGTTATTATTGTTCCTACCCTAAATATATGGGGTTATATACATGTTTTGTTTATACCTTAAATATATGGGGTTATGTATTGTTTCTGCCCTTAATATATAGGGTTATTTATTGTTTCATTTATATTACGAACCTAATCACTGCCACCACAGCCCGATATGAATGAGGTTTGCACATGATCCTGTGGAGGAATGCGTTCCCATCATTGTCCAGAAGGTCCAGTTCTATACCCTTGCTGGCCATGATGTACATAACGGAGACGCCATGAGGGGACCGAAAGTGTTCTATATAGTCGGCCAAGAGGTGTAGATATGTCTCCCCCGTGTCTTCATCACGTAAGTTGACATTCTTACCACTTTGTACGTGTCTGATGCATTCTGACGTGATCTGTGACAGACATCCATCCGCCAGAATCTTGTATATCCTGGTATCACGGAGTCGCACCATACCGAATGCCTATGGTATAATTTCGTTCACGATTACCTCAAATGTAATCCATTCATTAATTACACAACAGATGGAAAATCAAGTAAAATTGGCTCTTAGTTTAACAGTGACCTCAGTCATTTTATCTGCAGAGCTTACAATAAAGGTACCAAGGGGACACGATTTATCAGTCCGATCTAAGTCCGGGATCACTTTCACTGATATCGCACCACCTTTACACGGACCGATAACATGTATCCACATAGGATCAAGACGATATCAGAAAGGCCCACCTCACAAATCTCGCTTAATTAGTCCTTCAATATCAACGGACACACGCGTTCCAGGTAAAATACACGTACAAGAGAACTTTGAATGTCAATCGGTAACACACTACAATACTACTCCGTCCGGTGCTCCGATTCTCCGTTTAAGATCAGAATACAAAAAAAGCATTAATATTATACTCCTTATTCGTTGTTGTGTTACCCCGTTTCCTCACCATTACGCCTGCTGACATGTGCACTTTCTCCATACAGAAGTCTTATAATTTCTCTTGTTACCAATGACAAATGACATCACAACAAAAGTGTCTTTTCGGTAGTAGAGGTAACGCGTCAGTCGAGGTGAAAACGAGCCAAGACACACATTTTAAATGGAATGTACGACCAGGTAATTTTCTCTTGTAAATACCCGTAATAAGGACGTTTAAACCATACCTGGTATCGAGCTAATGATATAATGAGAGGGTTGTATGATCCTCACTCATTGTAACGAGACCAGATTAGTAATACACACAAGTTAAATAGGTCCTATTTTACCTACTCGTAGTTTTAATCCTCCGCCATGGTGTATACACTTAAATCTACGTAATTGAAAGGAAAGTTAATTAAACTTATTCCTCATTGTAGTAGTTTAAAATCTCACTCGTTATTTTTATTACATTTTTTCCCTCCGTGTATTATACTATAAAGGATTAAGACGAAATGATTTATCATTCTCTTTCGTTTGTCAGTATACATGTTGATAAAATGTAATCAGAATTAGTATGACCTTGAAATCTGATACAGGTACATAAGGTAATACATGTCCAAAATACATATAAAAAGTGTTAGGAATGTGCAGACCTAATTGTATAAGAAAGACAGGGTATTATTGTTAGTAACATATTTGATACGTGACATAGGAACATAGGAATGTAAGATTGTCTAAGGTGAAGGGCTAAATTCATAAATGGAAAAGTTCCACTCACATCGTGTTGAAATCCTTGACTTGTGAACTTATAAGTACATGATGATGGTATCATATTGTATAATTACGCTCAATTATCTGCCAATTGCACCAAACCACACGATGATAATGCTAATCTAATTGGCAGACATTTCAATTTATCTGATCATGATTTAATGTTAATTGTTCAACAAAAACGCGATAAATTCAAATTCCCTGTATCATTCATAAAGGTTTTGTTACTTTATTCGTTTTTCTTCTTTGTGATATTTTGACACACATGACAATGACGTTCATTGTAACACCTGATTTAATGATAGGTGAACTCGACGACAGATGCATGTAAATTGGTGATATTGACAATATTCAAACGTCCTGGTAACACAAGACGTCAATTAAGTAAGAAAGTATTATTTTCCAATAAACCTACGTTCATCAGTTATAACAGGCTTAGTAACAAGGATAGTTAGGACCATATGAGGAGGGCAGTAAGGAAAACTGTCCGATTGTAGACACAATGTCTAGATTGTGATCAGTTATACAATAAATCACAAGCCTTGTGCAATGAGGACAAAGCATCCTTATTTTCCTGGCATAAACACAAACGAAAATCGTTCATGGAGCCTTTTAGATACCCTTTTGTTATAAAGTGAAGGTAGCAAGGAACAACTATTATGAAATAGATATATTTTCCTTTTCTGTGTCCGTACATGTATGTGGTAGGCCAATGAACATTATCGGCATGTGAATTTTCCCCATTATCTTCACGAATGTGTTTACGCGCGAAGATATCAACAAATGCAGATGTGAATAGTTCTATTATACGTAGATACACAGCGAGAAAATTACTACACCGCGAAAAGTTTGGAGGCTTACTAGGCGATAATACCCACCCAAGAAAATATCGACAATTACAGTAATTTATCGGATATTTTGTTTTGGTTATAGTCATTCACAGTACCGAGAGAGGGGTGGTAAGGTGTTGACGAGGAAGAATATCAAAATTGGACATATACAGATTCAGATTGCTGAAATTTAAACACGGGTGTAAACTAATGGCGTTAAAACACAAGGCTGCAACATTTACAGGTGCACAACGTAAAATAGAATAAAGAGAATAAATAACAAGAAAGCTTTTGCAAGGGACGTGGTCATCAGAAAACATTACATTTTATGCATAGTAAGAAGCTCTTTTTATCCACGCACACTTCTGTGCAACGCAATTTTAACATGATGCAGTCTCTAGATTATCGATCTGCGAGTTTTTCAACTTCCTGGGTTGATTACCTCCTCGGTCGGTCTATTTTCTATCTAGGAGGTATTACATGGGTATAAAAAGCCAATCAACCATGTACTTTCGATCCCACACGATATCATGAGAATACAGAAGATAAGGGGTTGCTGACCCGTGATGTCGTATTAAACCCGGACAAAAACAAACAAACAACAATAAAGTTACTATACGGTAGTTCTGTAATTCGGTCTTTGCCCTGCGATTATTCGTATTGATGATGAAGGAGGTGTCAAGTTTATACTAAATTCTTTGGTTTAAGTATTTATGTCATTAGCGTTATTCTTATACGGCAAATACCTTATTATAATGGTGTAGTCCATCACCATATTAAATAGTATGCGGGGTTTGGACGTTTTCATCACTACTGTATGACAATAGTACTTCCTTTTATTTTAGGTTCGTTTCCAATGTTACTTTTACATTCGTTCATCATTAATTCATCCCAATCAATGGTCGCTTTTTCAGTTTCCTCTGTATCAATAACTGAAGCATGCCATCTTCCATGAGGTCCATTTCACATAGACGTTCAAGTTTTATGACGATAAGTATGCCATTTCCTGTAAATGCATCACAATGTGTGTCACTCAGAAACATTATAGATTGGTTTCCGCGTATTTGCACTTCATTTTTAATCTCAACAAACTTAATTCATTGATATTTTTGTATTGTTTCGTTGTTTAAGTGAATTAATCAGGTAATATGTATAAGTTATTCTCATTTTCAGAAAGTATAGTCAAGTATACATAAAAATGCTCAGTATATACAAATAAATATAATGAATACAGAATAATGATATCAATAATGAATGATTAATACTTCCATCAACCAACCGATCTAGGACAATACAGAAATATGGTGAAAGGAACGAAAATTGAGCGCAAATACACGAGAAGCCATCATAAACATGCTTCAAAGCTGACCAGTAAGTCATAAATACCTCTATACGTGTATTGTCTTGACTTGAGAAGTAACCTGTGTATTATCGGATATTTTTCTACATAACCTGACATAATCAAGACAAGGAAGACAAGCCTGACTCATACCTAGCACTGTTTATATGTGTGTTCATGTTCACACCAATTACGACCATCATGTAACAATAATACACTACAACACTGTGATGTCATCATTTATTGTGTGTTACATCATAGTGTATAGGTAAATGTGTGATATGGTAGCTTACGACACTCATCTACCGAAACGAGCGTAAACATATTCATATTATAGGGGCAATATCACGGAGCTGTCTGTTTATGTTGATATGATTTCCCATTCTTTTTGCGCGTATGATATGCGAGATATGAAACATACATAGTTTGAAATTAATTTGCCAAGAGAAAATATAAATGAAAAAAAATGTAGATGTGTACGAAAAAGTAAAATGTCTCATCTTCCAAATCTACCTTCAGACTGTTTTTATGATATTTTTTATCATTTCAATGTGAAATTAAACATCATATCACCAAACTGCTATATAAAGGTGTTGAATCTGACAGTTGGTCAATATAAAAATAACTGTAATAATGTTTCTAACAAAACAAAGTGAAAAATGAAGATTTGCTGGAAAATAGTCATAACTAAAATTTAAAATCTTTCAAATGTTCTTATGGGAATTTGATGGTTTTTTATTATGTCATTTAGATACAAAAAATAACATCATATCACCAAAACTCTATATATAGGTGTTGGATCTGACAGCGGGAAGTCCGTTGACCCTGATAACACACTGTACGTACACACCTATCCTGCCGAGGTAATTAACTTACCTGGCCTATTTTATGATACACCTGTCCAAAATTAGATTGGTCAGAGAAAAAGAGCGGGCCAAGTGACACTTTTTATGTTTTCTGCCAATCAAAGTCCAGTCTCATTACGGCCGATCACGAGCATTATATTAGTCAGCACTTAGGCTTTGTTTTATACAACGCTGCTTTGTCTTCTTCATAAACACAAAGTCCGTGTCGTTTGTCTGTTTGCTCTATATTCAAAGTAACCATTAGGCATAGCTGATTGTTTTTCACAAACACCAAGAACATTAGATAGTCCGTAGAAAAAATGTCGGGTCTAACATAGCTAAGCATACCTAATTGTATAAGTAAATATAACCAACGATAGTGAATGTCCATTATTGCTAACTTTCGAACATAACACCATTACAAGTTAGGTTGAATAACCAATAATGTGTCCCGCTCTAGCAATTGGCCTTTAAGTGTGTGTATGTGTCTATTTTTTAAAGTTAATTATATGTTTTTAGCAATTTATGATCGCTTACATCTACGTTTGTGGCATTATAGAGAAAGAATTGCGAATGACTCTGATAGTAAGGTCAACCAGATATGCATTTATTTCTGACGTTGTTTTACAAAAAACAATATTATTATACTTATGATAATGAAAACATACAGAAAGTATAAATTCGTCTTCATTGTTATGATCGGAGTTGGCATTGGTAGCCATTTGTTACATAACATATAAAGGCTATCAGGAACGTGAGCTAATGACGGAGAGCGGCCATTAAAACATCAAAGTGTGTGACGTCAACAACTAGGAACAAGTATACACGCTCGGAGTGATGACGTAGTTCACAGCTTCAAGGTCACGATTACTTCTAATCCACACAGCATATAAAACTTCCCAATGACCCTAAGTTATAATCAAATGTAAAATGTTTTAAATACGTTTTATCTTATAATGTTTTACAGGATGTACATGTATTTTGTTAAGATTAGTTCATTAGCCTTCATATTACATTTGTAAAAGAATAATACAACGTTTCAAATCATTCATAAGTGTTTGTTACTTACGGTAAATATTGCAGGGATATGAAGTTGATATTTTCTTTAAGATCAGACTCTCGGGAGAAATAGATCGTCACTACCCAAGTTGTTTTGTCATAGGTATGTCGTGGCATAAATGTCTTCTAGAGGTGTCAATGAAATTAAAAACAAAACGATTACACAACGTACAAGGTTAAGGAAACCTTAAACGTCATATCTTTTGGTTTGATCTCCGTTTGATTTGTTCAGCACGACTACAACGTCTAAAATTAATATTATCAATGCAAAGACTTTTGACAATTAACCCCATGTACAGTGCACTTCGCCCTCAAACATTATCTAATAACGTGGATGTCACCTGGCATATTCCATTAGTGTCATTCATTGATAAATGCAAATAAGAAAAACAAATAACTAGGTGAAGTATACTGCTGGTTGTTTTCAACACTCTTTTAAACGATATGAAAAATTAGGCACCAGATGAAAGCATAAAGGAACTGTCTCCGTGTACATTT
The DNA here is from genome assembly GCA_004382745.1 of Argopecten irradians irradians. NCBI lineage: Eukaryota > Metazoa > Mollusca > Bivalvia > Pectinida > Pectinidae > Argopecten > Argopecten irradians. Next base: position 763,937 of record SAYR01004239.1, read on the forward strand.
CATTAAAGGCAGTATTTATCATGCACGGTGTTATAAACAATGCATATAAATACAAATACATTAACCTAATGTGGTTCATGATTTATTAAATCGCTACATATAGCTATTAAATAATTAAGGTTAACTAGTAATTAAAATCATTATACCTCTGACCTTGTAACTCTGTATGTAAGAGACCCTAGTTGACCTCCTGCGACTTTTTACGACATCGCGGAACATCACTTATATATAACGGCGCTGTGCTCTGTGACAGTTGTACGCCTGGAAGCTTGCGGGAACACATCCACTCAACGCACTGACTAAGATAACGACAACTCGTCAAATCGGGACTTTCTGGAATTTCTTAAAACAAAATTACTTTGGAAATTTACATTTGATTTTAAGTAGTCCGCTATTCCCGACATGGAGAGATTATGGTGTTTTATGGTGTTGGTTCTGTACTGTTGGTTACCCACTGGTCACGGCCATGGTAGACTCATAGAACCACCGATGAGATCGTCAGCTTGGAGATATGGCTTCCCAACTCCAAAAAATTACAATGACAACGAACTCAACTGTGGAGGATTCCCGGTAAGTGTGGGGTCGGAGGGTCAAATGGTTTAGAGGGAGGCTATACCAACAGGTTGGTCAGATTGGAAAATACTATAGCCATTTCATTTTTGAATCTAAGGTCTTTCAAAATTAATAATTTCTATTGTATGGGTTGGTAATGGTGAAAGACTAAAAATAGTTATTTCATTATTGTATTTAAAGTTTTTTTTCGAAATAAGTGTTTTCTGTTGTATAGAAAGACATAGTATGTGTTTCTTAACTTTCAGGTGAGATGTCCTTTTTGTTACGTTTTACCACAAATGGGTGCATTCGAATAGGACGTAAACCATAAAGAAACATTCCTTCATTTGAACAACATGGACGGCTTTCAAATTTTAACATAAAAGGGTTACTTGAAAGTTTTATTAATCGTGTTGTAAAACCCTATAGTGATACAATTGATAAAAAAAGTGATAGGAATAGATGTGGCTTGTGCAGTAAATAGTATGTTCGATTTCAATGAAAAGATTTTACTAGAAGAACTTTGTGGTAATCTGACTCCGGTTTCCCGAAACAAAAGTGTAGTAGACCTAAGTCAAAACTTTCTCTTCTTTATAACGTATACGAAAACTTTAGACTTCAGTTTTTTTTATTTACTTTGTTATTTAATTTGTTTCGAAAAACCGGGGCCTGAACGCATAATAAGGTACCAAACATTTGCGCGGATGATAAAAAAATAAATAAATTTCCCATTTAGTATCATTTCGACATCTTTAAGCCGTTATAGGTACCTTCTCTAGTTCTAGAGTTGTAACATTAGTATAATGTATCACACTAATGATACGATTAATATTTTCTTTTAAGATTAAGCTGTACAAACAAGTGTAAAAGACAATGTTATTATCCACCATCTTTAACGTGTTAACACTTTAAAAGTTGACAGGTTCTGTGTTTCTGTGATGCCTTAATTAGGCTTATTTATAATCCGTAAAACAATAAGACAAGGAACATTTGTCACCGGCAAATTCGCTCATCACTTTCTGTTTTTATCTGGTATAGAAATACCGTAGAACACGTCGAGCATTGTATTTTTTTTCTCCTAATTCATTTTTTCCCATTGTTGTTGTAAGTTGTAATTTCTACAGTCATAAATGCGATTGATTCGTTAAAATGACAGTTCTCTTGGACATTTGTATTTGTTTACAGTATACCACTATATTTTCGCGCTATTTCACGAGGTAGTTCTAACGCGACGTGAAATGTTCCGCGAATACTTGTATAGATACTTGTATGATTACGTGTATAAATGCTTGTATAAATACTTGTATGAATACTTGTATAAAGGCTTGTATGAATACGTGTATAAATGCTTGTATAAAGGCTTGTATAAATACTCTTACAAATACTTGTACAAATGCTTGTACACATTCTTGTACAAATATTTGTACATGTTTTGTTTGTGCGTGTATGGTTGTCAGTGAGAGGCCTTAATCGATAATATATATCTTCGCCAATCTGTTAGAAATAATGAAGACGAGATGTATTGAACATGTATTCCGTTTTTGCGTATTTTAGAGTTATCTCCCTTGTTGATAGTTATCCACTGTAATGCATGATGTTGTGAGCGAAAATCACGTTGGTTTCTCTGAAATGTATGACGTTACCCTAGCAAACACATGACGTCACAATCAATACCTACCCAAAAGGACAGATAACTCTGTAATATGTAAATATGGTTTACTTATTACACGAAAATAATGTGTAATACACATAATACGATATCCAATGTAAGGATACATTTGTATTGATGTTGAGCTCTAGTACTGTTGGTATAACAGTACATGGCACTAATGGCTGTTGGTTAGTGACTGATTAATGTCAAAATGATAAAGATAAATGAAAAGGAAATATTGTCTAAGGACAAAAATATTTCCCCAACGTCTGTTGAAAGACTTTGTTGCCTAAGAAACAGCTATAACATTTTAAATGTCGCATTGTGATTGTTAAATAAACGAAGACATTACTTATTTGATAGGGAAGTTGGTACAGATTTTGTTGTAAAATAAATCAGTCGTTAACGTGGCTTTGATTTCATTTATGTTGTTTACACCAACAGTAACATTCAATATCATTGTCTTTATAAACTGTAAAATCCTAACTTCGGTTCAACAGAAAGTACGGTGTCATCCTTAAACTCTTACTACTATGTTTCTATAATTAACCTAGATCAGATAACGCTCATTCTTCTGGAGTACATGTAAATGGTTCTGCGTTTTATTTTCTTCTTGTACTTTTCTGGTATCGGAAATCTGTATCTAATTAATGTGCTGTACAGAATTGCATTATTGTTTCGTTAACATATAATTAACTTTTCTCGTTTCCCCTTTTTATCATTATCTTATCATTTGCTATATTCAAGTGCAAAAGAATGAATGCTAAGCATGTCATTAATACTAAGTAATGATGTGCCTGCTTGAGGATACTAAATTTCTCTGCGGTCTACATTTATTTTGACAATCCTAAAAGTTTATTTTCAATTTGCATACTTGTTTCATAAGATTATCATTATAATCTCATTTTTCTCGTAATCTCGCTCATATTATTGTCTTATTCTGGATGCAATAGAATGAATGCTAACTATGACATTATTACAGGGCGATAACATGATGATACTTCATATACAGGATGAGGATACTTAACTTCACCGCATTTTACATCTATCCTGACAGTTTGGTAATTTTAGACGTTCTTTTGGCCCAGTTTGGCGTCTATTGGATGCAAACGTGCAGAATAAATGTTCCAAATTGGCGAGAAACCTATACAATGTAATAGTACAGGGTGAAATGACGTCGTTTTTATGTCGTTGGCCGTCACTCTAGTGCTATATATCGTTGTACAGCGCGGCTAGTCTGACACTTCATTAAAAGTTTAATTACTGTACATTAACATACATTATTACTTTTCCAGTTTTAGACACGTGGTTTTAACCTTAATGGCAATTAAACAATAAACAATTTTATATTTACGTGTTTTCTCTGTTTCTGGTAAACGTTACATAAAATTGCAAGTAAAATGAGGATTTTTCAAGCAATAATTGATCGTCAATGAAAATCAGTCTTGAAAGAAAGTCTTACTAATAGTGAGAAATAATAATTAAGATAAAAAGGAAATAGGTGATAGTGGGGGAAATGCAAAATGGTACAAATCGAAAGAGGCAAGTAAAAAAAATTTGATGTCACAACACTATAAAATGGCAAAATGTTCTCTTAATGAATGCAAAAATGAGGAAAGAAAAAAAACCTAGTTCTTTTTATTGAAATAGACATTTTATGCAAAAAAAATTCTATCCACTTAAAACACTAATTATTGTCAGACGATAAAAGCGATAGTGTTGGTCGTAGCTACAGATATCACCTTCTGACTGATTTGAAAAGTCAGTCAGAAGGGGATATCTTTTCCGTTGCAACAGTAGCTACAGTTGGTCGTAACTAAAAGTCAGTGTTAAGGGATGCTTTGTTGTTCCTCTTGAAATTAGAAAAAATAATATTTTAGCATAATTCTATTTTTTTTAAATCTGATGTATGACGATGTAAGAATAATCAAACACAACGAGTTAATACAGATTTTGTAGCAATTTGATAAAAATACTATGTCCATAGCTTCGCTTACAAACAACTTCATGTACGCCTCAGGCAATGAAGGTATCAGACAAGTAATGATCAGATGTTTTAATCAGAATGTTATCGATGTACGTAGCTGAAATCCATGTTGCTAGAAAACCGCTGAGAATTACATTGTGCAACGTAATTTAATATTTCCTGGAAAATTATACAGGAAATGATTTACATGTGTTTTCAAAAACACAAAAGAATAGTTTTTATGGCGTTTAAGTAATGTAAAAAAAGAAATACATGTAATTGAAGGAAATTACATAATGTTTTTATCGTTTATCGTTTATTTCCCCTAGTCGATGTCGGCGAAGTCGCTACACACGACTGAGAGTGTTTACGTTCGCTCTGTTTCCTGTCTTCGCTCTACAAACGGTGGTTAGTTATAACTAATGTCCCGAGGTACGACTATTAGTGCTTGTTGCGTGAAGTGACGTCCCATGTTTGGTATGTTATCTGTTAGGAATGGAACATTAACCTATCTCATTCCCATATACTGTATTACGTTACAGGCGTTTATTCAATAAAAATAAATCAGCGGGATAAAATCCTTTGTTGATAAATTTACAAAGTACAGAATTGAATGAAACAGAATATGTTTTCTCATTAATTTTTTGCTACAATAGCAGATTTAAAAAAAAAATTGAACATCAACATTTTCATACTGGCTGTGTTGTGCCTATTACACCTGGGCACTCCTGATCTTAATATTATGTTAGATAATTGTGGTTAGGCTTTAGTCGTCTCGAAATAATTTTATGATAGTTACAAGGACAAAACAGACAGTATAGTAAAATAGCAAGGTGTTTGATACCTTGTGTTTATTGTATAGCTTTTAACATAAGCTTCTAATCTGGAAATGGATCCTGTTTCAGCAAGATGACCAGCTTTTCTTTTCTAATTGCTGAATTATCCTTATGCGAAAAGAAGGTCCTCATGGATATCATCGAGTGTTGATCTATTCGATGTCTGAAATAAAAAAGAAGTATAAAGCATTTCTTCCTCTGCATATTGGGGCCTTTAAATAAGTCATGATTTACAATTTTTGCAGCACATGCTCTTTTATTTCTACGTTTTTCTTCGCTTTGTCTTCGCCTTATTATTTTTCCATGATACCTCCAAACTTCTTCTTTTTATTTGTGTGTATCCATGACAACGCTTCATTAGGTTGCCTTTGATTTATCTTTGACCGAAGACAAATAACGTACCGTTTTTCATATGCCGAGTGTACAATCGGTATCAAGTAGAGTGTCGAAAAAATGCCCATATAATAAAAGGAGGGAAATATCTTTACTGCAGAAATGGTTACAAAAACACCAATTCCCATCATGTTCCTATTTATACGTAGAAGACACAAAACCACGGACACTTTCAGGACAATGCCACACATTTCGACTGACATGACCTCGTAATTGCTGGTTTTTCCCTCGCTCCCCGATCTGGTCCAGTACAGATATACTACCATTACGTCAATAAATAGTCAGGTTTTTATACTGTACCCATGGAACTGAGGTTTGGACGACGGCATTACGCAGTGTGTACTGTAAACCACAAGTCATTCTTACGAGCATGGGTCATACCACGTCGTGTCGCATAAGGAAATAGACAGATTCCAATGAAATGTCGGCCATTATTCAGTCCAGTACTTTTTATGAACTTTTGGTAATTTTTTACAGTCATCAGTTAGTAGTTCTTGTGTAATCGTGATAATAAGAATATTCCTGTATATTTTAAGGTGAGGGAATAGGGATGTAACAAAGACGAATAAATACTTAGATCATGCATTATTACTAGGTAAAGATATAATGGGGCTGATACGTCAGGTTTTCTATAATATTTATAAAGTTTTCATAAATTGATGCAAAATCATTCATTTGATATGGAAGAATGTTGTACGACTTTTGTATCAAGATATCTACCGGTATATATCAGATATATTCATATATCGCTTTATTAATGATAAATCATGACGTGAAGAAAACACATATCCATTGTCATGGAAAAGAAAACTTATGAAATACTGAACGCCTTGTATTGTTCAGTAAATATTGACTTGAGGAAACTAAATCAAATATATAAGTTATCATAATGTAAATTAATATATCAGCGCATTAATGAGTTAAAACCTTATTACTAACTGTAACAAAGCTATCACGAAATTGTCTCGTTTGATGCTCAGTTATTAAATAGATTCAGTGATAATTTATAATTAATTAATGTGTCGTTTAATCAAATACATCAATGCATAATTGGAAGTGATTTTATTTAATAATTAATCGCATTCCGATAGACAGAACAATAGAGTCTCACAAAGCATTGTTTTTTAATAACAATCGTGTGACGACACATTGATCAGGCATCAGTCATTTCGGGATTATTTTGTGTGATGATTAAAACTTAATAACTGCTGGCATCGTTACGATGTTTCACGTCACAGATCAGACGATTGATTGAGTAGGGTACTCATCGCTCCGTCACGGGTCTGGTCACGGTGACATGGCCACGTCATTAGGAATTAGTCTGTCTTTGTCTTGGATTGATTACAGAGTAATCAGGTCAATAATTTATACCAGTCGGTTAATAAAAAAGTCAATATCCAGAATCACTTATTCATGTTATTATTATAAATTACCTCCCCGGATTTCTTTTCTATTTTTCCCCATAATTTACCGGTAATACAATGATAAACTATTATTAAGATCATATTTAAATAAAGTCATTAGCTTATTCAGTCATGCAAATTTATCGGGGCAATATTTGACAAAAAAATATATACAAAATCATGCTCTAATCATTTGTTTTCAATAAGACCACTCTCTCATAGGACATTTCAGATATAAAGTAATATGTGCCCCGAGACATCGCCAAAATAAAAACGTTGTAGAAAAAATACATTAGGCTGAATTTTTAATGTATATACATAAATGATAATATGATACGCTGTATCTGTTTTGTCAAAAAGTTATTTTCCATACTTTAATTGTTTTCGACTTTTACTAAAGCAGGTTAAAATTACCTTTTTATGACAGGTTAAATAGTATCCCTCGCTTCAAAAGAAAAGAAGTTATTTTGAAATACGTTATGTTTACCAGTTCGCATAGAAATTATTCATATATATCGATTTTTACTTTGGAAATAAATCTTTATTTGCTTAACACTTTTTTAATGTAAATTCATTAATAAATAAAAACTAATTAAAAAAAAATATTTTAGAATATTCTGGCCGACCACAAAGTTTCCTGTCTCTATTTAACGCAATAATATTTTAAACTTCAACTGGTTATTCATTGTGCATTTACAAAATTGTAAAGTATGACAATCTAATGATTAATAAATAGGAAATCCATCTTTGCTTTGAAAGGCGTGTCTCCATGAAAAAATGTTTTGCTTTCAAAATATCAAACTAATATATTCATAGTATAACATATCGTGTTAACGGTACACCCGACACTCACGTTATGTCAGTGACCAGTCTAGACTGATCAATCTGTAAAAAAACATTGTGAGCACCTTTCTATTGGTCATTGTAACGTAGGAGGTACTACATTACATAACTGACATGTTTTTAATAATAATACGCCCATATTATCATGACACATTAAATTTAAGCTGTATTAATATGTCATACGAACTTAAATCATTCTCCAGTGATATATCGAAAAAGGTCATACCTTTTAAAATCAATTAATGTTATTGGTCACAAATGGTCAGTGGGTAATAAATTAATATCAATCTGGGAGGACATGCTTTTGTTTAATTAAATTTTGCCTCGCTCTACAATATTGTGTACAGACACCATGACAGATTGTTTAAGGGGAAAATTTACCTTTTATGAAATGTACAATGGCAATATTTCAAAACTTTTCCTTTGAATTTGGAAACGAGCGTCACTTATATGAGCCTGGAAATTTGCATCGAGTATTAACAATAGTTTAAAACATACAAACGCAACATTATTTCATAAGGTGTGAGTTTATTAATGAAAACAGGATATGAGAAGCAATAAATACAAAATGTAAAATTATATAATCTTTCGTTATAGTACTTTTATGGCTGTTCCTGCCGCAAAATAGTTTAGCTGTCAAGCAGACGGCAGTCTAGGACGGATCTTCCGTTTGATCTATGGTATTTCCCGTGATTAGCAAACTCTGCTTCAAAGAACACAGAATTTCAAAATGACATTTTGCTTTTCATTTCAAACCATATTAAATGTAAATATGATATTCAGTATATCGCTTAAAACATGCACAAGGATATTTTAAGCTATAAGCAACATATGTTGGGGTTAAATAATCGATCAAATATGTTTTGTTTGCATGTGTATCTTATCTTTGTCACTAAAGAAAATGACATCAGACACACATGTAAACCATCATAAAGAGACAAGCTATCAGCTATTCTCTAGAACGAATATACGTACCCGGCCTACTATACCTTTCAGACGACACCATTTTCTGTCTAAAAGTCTTTTGAGCTACAATATTGCAGCTAGCTATTCTCATGCTCGAATATTCACTTTAAGATTTGACAAAACAAAAATAGTTGCAGAAAGGTAAACAAATGTTTCCCATCACCTTACAGGGGTTTAATTAGGAGTACAGGTATATGTATATGTATGTACAGGTGACAGGGTCCTCAGCTGTAGTAGAAATGAATTCACTGCATAGTCGACATCAACTACAGTTATAAATCAATCATATGTATAACCCAATAGACGGGTTACCAATCACATTTAATATGTTAAACATTCTTTTGTGTATTGTCTCATTAATGTCATCACTTTAATTAACACACATACACCATGTCAGCTATATAAATATCAACAAAGGGCGAACTATACACAATAATTATCACCCGCACATATCAAAACCATACACGGGGAATGACAACCTTAATACAAAATTATCAAAACAATTCTAAATCGTTTACGTTATGAATCTTAACTAATTTTGTTTGCACTTTTTAAATACACTTTTTAATATTTTTTCTAACTCCAAATATTCGTTGCATTACTCTGTGTTTTCTTCTATTTCAAATCGGTGAAAACAACCTTCCGAGCCTTGCTGCTAATGTACAATGTACCTAAGACCTGATGCCTGATGTAGCAGGCCCAAGTGTCACGGATATTCATAATAACTCTTGATTATCCACATACGATCATTCCAGAAGTTGATAATTAAACTCACGAAACTTTCTTTACATAATTTAAGGCTTCTTATGGATGATTTTAAAGTTAGGGAATTTCTCTAAGATAAGCAAACTGCGTCATCTTTTTGATACTGTTTGATTATTGCAATTAATGTTTCAGCTGTTTGTTTACTTTTTCTTAATTTATTTTTTATTCTCTTTATTCGTCACATAAACTCAATACAACACAAAAGTATTACAAAAGGGCATATCAATTGTACAAAATCCGTATGCAGTTAAAATGACAATTACATATGACATTCTATGAGAAAAATAGATAAATAAATAGAATCATGCAAAAGTACATATTTTAACAGAGAAAAGAAGGAGAGTAAAAAAAAATTCCTTTCACATTCCCACAGTTGCTGCATTTAATCCGAAAGTGCAACACATATTGCAATTTTCTGTATTATATTCTGAAAGTGTTCCAATATATTTAAATACATATATGTACATTCAGAAATAAATCATTTTTATTGATATGTTGTTGTAGTAGATTAGGTCATTAATGACATATTGTTTTATCTTACTAATGTTTACTTCCCAGATATGTACTTTTGAAGATTAATGTTATGATTTATGTCTATTATATTAAGAGACGTTGCTTTTAGCGAATAAGACCCACTTAGTGAAAACTTATGATTATACAATTAACATAAACGTTTTTAAGGCAGACATATGACATAAAGACACATCACTTATTTACACTCTTTACAGCCAAGGGAAGAGTAGTTCTAACTTGTGGAGACAACGGCATTAATTAAAATCTTGATTTTGAAAATGCTGATGGCATATTTTCGCATTACACGTAAAATAAGTACTTTTGTGCAACATCCTGAATCTTACTGAAGCTATTTTTAAATCTTAAGCATATTGTCGATGTCGTGATTTTGATGGGGGGCTATTTTGATGGCGGGCTATTTTGATGTCGTGATTTTGATGTCGTGATTTTGATGGCGGGCTATTTTGATGGCGGGCTATTTTGATGTCGTGATTTTGATGGCGGGCTATTTTATACTAGATGACAGATTTTTGGTGTTTGATGTACAGTAAAAGTGGCTATCATGGAGAAAGGACGTACACGGTTGTGTAAATGTCTATATAATTACCTGGTCACTTTATGTAATATCTAGTGCATGTTTACTGATAATTCGTGTCATTTGGCTCACTCGAATGCTGTTATACACTGGTCTTGTTCTTCACCCACGCGAATAACACATATTTGATTTGTTTATTGTTTGATTTATTTCGGAACCGTATACATGTACATGGTATAATGTCCACGTGACATGTCCATAGTGATCTGGTCTTGCCCACACGAATTATTGAGTAAAGGTGTAATGCTTTGTCTTCTTCTGCCCTTTCATACATCAAAATGGTTAGTTCTATGTCACATAACAATGATAAATGGCGATTGTCAGGTTTGAAGCCTTGTCTTCATTTGCACTTGCATACAGCGAAATGGTTTGTTCGATTTGCTGTCCCTTATCATGATAATGAATGACGGTTATCAAATACAAGTAGTTTAGACAATAATATTATATGGTTTTCAATTATAAATTTGTCACGGAAGAACAAACCATGGCAAATAATTATATGTTCTACAGTTTAACTGGTTATCGAGTTGACAGCTTCCGAAAAGTCCTCGCGATATCCGGGAACACAATCCACCATGACAGAATATGACCTGTGTGACCGTGTCCCCTACTGTTTTGCACTGGCAATATGAACTGTTTTGCTAACAGACAAATACATCTGTTTCAGTCTCTACATTTCTCAGTTTTCTTCTCACTTTCTCTCCATTGGCACTCTTGTTGTTTTGTTAAACTTTTTTCAATGCTCAACAGTTCGGGAACAAACGATTGGTTTTGCTTTTGTGAAGAGGATTTGACCAATAAAGTTAACTGCCGGGTATATTTTGATGTGTGATTGGGGGTAACACTAAAATGTCGGTATTTCTTCATCATCGCTTTCACAGAAAAAAAAAACATGGGAACAACTAAAACAAATGTTTAATATGCTGTCTCGACACAGAAGAGATAGTACTTATAGCGTTCCGACAACACAATCAAATTTTCTGTGTCATTTCTACACTTAAAAATAGTTCGCGTGACTTTAATCTGAAAATCTTTGTCATTTATTGCCCAACACCACTACCTGTGAGGTGTTATAGAGTTATATAGGGTTCTGATGGTTACGTTACAATAGTCCGAATGGCGTTACATGTGCTCCAAGTCTATTACGTCCACCGGTTCCCCTGACACCTCTGTAGTTATATAGGTGTATATAGGTAAAACTTTAGACACCTTCCCGCGTCAGTCTACCTGTGTTTTACACCTGTGATTGATGAGTCCTACTAACAAGGTAATGACTCCTGTATGTTTTTACCTGGACAGAATGATGACCAACGAAAAGGAAATAGCCGACATGCTTCCATATTGTGTATAATTATATTTTACCGGTATATATACACCAAGTAACGTGATTATACATAAATACTGGCACGAGAACGACGTCATATTCCTCTGGTATTATAACACGGGGTGACAAATAGGATATGGGTAAAAACACTTACTATGGTGGCATAATGGACAGTCGGTGTGTGAGTAATGTTGGACTTTTGATCCAGAGATCACAGAGCCAGTAGTTCTCTATCTCACTACATCATACAGGTGACCAACAATGGTTTATATTGTCGTATAGGGCAGTGACCACCTAAAATCCAATTAATAAAGCATGCCCTAATTGTTCTGTCTCCTGTAAATTAGGGTAAAATGAGTTATTGTATTAAGATTTATTGTGTCAGAGAGACCCCACACACGCGTCAAAAACAAATAAGAAAAAAACCCGAAAATGATAAACCAAATAAAAGCGAGATCATAAATCAGTTAACCTTTTTGTCTAATTTGTAATGAATATGTAATCAAAAATTTAGCTTTCAAATTTCATTTATTAATAAAACGGTTTTAGCTTTAAACAAATATGAAGGACGGCAATTTGACCCTATTTTCAATAAATAAACACAATTGTCCTTGAGAAATGAGAAAATGTTAAATATTTTTTTGACGTCTGGAGGTGCTTTCAACTTAGATTATTACACTATATATGGTTTACATATGTATCTGTCTTGCTGATATTGCAAATAGTTATTTACATCGCTTAGTTTCATAAAAGTGATACGAGAGTGGAAACTATTGGACGTAGGTTTGTGGCATTTGATGATGGTTATTAGAGCTGATGTAACTTGTGGTTTTTGGCTGTACTGGGAGCTTTGTTACTTTCCCCAAGGCATATGTGTTGTTGCATTATGTACTAAGTAATCTACGACGTTGAAAAGAGGTTTGCAGTGTTGATAAGAAGTTTGAAGGGCTTCTAAGAGTTGGTGATGTACATGTGTGATGCTGCAAGAACAATTGAAACGTTGATGGAATTTTGAGTTTGCCTAGATATTTCTGATGTTGCTCACGTCTTATTACTAATACATTATGATAAGATGTGTTGTATTGCTTAGATGTCGGTGAACTTGCATAGAGCTTTATAATTCTGTCATTTGTATGCCATTGTTAGGAGGGTTGTAACGTTGGTAACAGGTCTGCGTCGTTACTTTGTAAACACTGCTAACATATATGGTCGATAAAGGTTTAAAGCGTTACTTAGAATGGGGTCGTTTCTAAAAAGCGATGCAATGTTAACACATTGGTATGACGATCTACATATTCGACCACATGTGAGAAGAGTCTTGGCTCAATGTGCAATCGAATAAAAAATAAAGTCAATTATTATTATAATTTTAAATGTATATATATTCAATTACATTTTCCCCAGAACATGATGCGCCAAGGAGGACGATGTGGGCCGTGCGGCGATCCATGGCAGGGGCCTCGCGATAACGAGGCTGGCGGGAAGTACTCTACTGGTGTGATCACGAGACAGTACGCTTCCGGTCAGACCATCAACATCACAGTCCAACTGACCAGTAACCATAAAGGCTATTTCGAGTTTCGATTATGTCCAAACAACAATGGTCAGATGCGGGTGACACAAGCATGCTTCGACCAGTACCTTCTGAGGATTGTTGGGCTGGGCACCAAGTACCATATAGATGCTCCCGACTCTAATGTCTTCATCGATCTGCTGCTGGAACTACCCCCGGGCGTCAGTTGTTCTAACTGTGTCCTCCAGTGGAAATGGCGTGCAGGTAAATAGTTACTAGATTAACATGCTTCCATTGATCGACTCCCTCAGATAATGGCAATTCAAGCTAAGACATATGGTATATATATACGCTCATATTGGTTCGGTCAAAAAGATACCGAAAATGATTGACTCCGTAAAAGATATGTTATGATGACTATTTTTATTGAGTTTATTTAGGAGCTTATTTGGATTAAGCGTCGGTTGGCGTCAGTTTAACAAAATTAATTGAATAACCCTTGATAAAACTTACTGATAATGTCTATTTCATTATCGTTTGTAGCTCAAAATCGTGGTCCTGATGGAAAGGGAGGAGAATGTTTTGGATGTGGACCTCAGGAACATTTCATCAACTGTGCAGATGTATCTATAAGTCCTTACAGTTCGTCCCCTCTTCCGCTTACCCGGTCCCCTGGTGGCGGGGCTGTGGTCAGGTTCAAGGCCATTAAACCAGAAGCGTCCAGCGCAGTGTCATACGAGATCAAGTCATCCAGCAAGAACTCGGCCGCTCTTTACAGTGCTCCCTCGCGACCGGCAGAACCAGTTCAAGCCCCAGCACCAGTGCCAACCCAGAACATGTTCACACAAATCTCTCACGAAATCTTCCCTGCAGGATTCGGAATGTATGGTAACAGTATGCAAAATAGTATGCAAAACATGTTCAGAAATATGTTTGATGGCGACATGGGCTACATGAATGTGGCAATGAAATCCATCCGCTCCCAGCCTGCACCACCAACTACCCCTAAACCCCGACCCCAGATACGCTACTCTCAGCCTCAGTCCAACTCTGTGAAGCTACCTACAGACCCCCGGGCACTCACCGCAACCATACTATCTTATGCCAACAGCATTCCGGACGGAAACGACAATGCCAACTTTGAGACCTGCCAAGATGGCTACACCAAACCCACGTGTTCGGCACTCCCATCCTGGGACAAACTTCCGCAAATAGGAAAATGGTGTCAGTCCATGTGTCCGTCAGGTCTCTGTCCAGCAGCCGTGTGTGGCTGCACGTGCCCCGTCAATATTCTTCACCAAATGAGCCGTAACTTCCGAGGGATGACCAGTCAATGTAGGGGAATCCCTGGCTGGACGGACGCCGCCATGGACGCGTGGTGTGCGTCAAACTGTAACTCGGAGTTCTGTGCGTCTGAAATGTGCACGTGTGAGTAAAACATGCACATGCGAATGAGATCGAAATGACATCATGTGAATCAAAACATAACCCAGTGTCTGTTTACCACAAGGAGTGAGACGTTCTACCACTTGTAAATGACTGTTGGATGGCGACATCCGGTCATAGGAAGGGGATGGGTGTCGTCACTTTGGAAGTCGTGTCTTCGCATGAAATATTCCATCTGTGATAATGACATTATATGTTAGCTAAAAAAGTTCATATTAGGTATGATAATTCAGGCGTGACGACTGCGTAATACTGTGGTATTGAATGACGGAAACTTACGGTCTTATAGGGACGTTTACAGAAATCCTACCGAAAGTAGATATTTATGTTCGTAGTATTTATCGATACTTTTGTGAAAATAACCTAATGACGAGAAAATCTCCAGACATGCGATTGCTGTTTAGTCCATCAAACAACAGGAGAAATACGTGTAGGATTATAAATTTCTTTAGCGTACACGGAGGCACACACGGATGGGTGCAGGGCGATAAATTGGCGTGACAGTATGAGAGTTGTGTTACTGTGTAGAACGAGTGCATTTTTGGTTTAATTGATAACAATGTAGTGTAAAGAAAAAAGTGATGTTGATGACGATAAGTTTTTGTTTGGTATTTATTAGAGCTTCTACAGTCTGGAACCGGAAGTCGAGCTGCCTGAGTGACCAAAATCGAGATGTATTTTAACAAACTCTTCCATTACAGACTTATGCACTATAAAACACGGAATTATTTTAAGTTTAATGATAGTACATCTTTAAGCTAACTCATATTACAAATATAAACCCCACATGACAGTGAAATTTAGGAGCCATTTGTTTTGTTTCGTGCAGATATATATCAAAGACAGGTGACTTTTTGTACACATTTTTTGTATGTTTATATATTTTCACTATATTTATCTATTTTTAAAATTTCGTTATGACCAAGTTTGCTTACTATATGTGTTAACTAAATATAAGAGCTTCCGACTGATATTCTAACTTGTACCAAGTTCCTTTTCATTTACTACGTTGTGAAGCCATATTGGTTTATTATTTATTTTGGTGATGAAGATGGAAGACAGTTTTATTCGTTATACTACCCTTATTTATAAACATCCCAATGAAGATATTGAAACAGTACTGTATGTATATCACAAATGATATACATATACAACAATACAATACGAAGAATTAATAAATTGTCACATTATTCTTGAACAGTTTGTGCAATAAAATATTCGGAAATGAAAGCGTTGTCTTGTACCTTATGTTGCGATTGATACAGATTTTGAGAGAACATAAAGATTTTTATGTTATATCTCCACAACATAAAAACTATATTTAAATTAATCCTTATAATTCAATTAACTAAAGATAATCTCATCAATATTCGAAATTCATTTTGGGACTCTTTTTCTATGAAATCGCTACACCGGCATCTCAGCCAATCAGAAGCGACGTTAAAAACAGTGACGCCATTTTTTTTCCTTTATGGGTTGATAAAAAACATTTTTATCAAATGAAAATCCTTGTACAGCAACAAGCAAAATTGAATTATTCGGAATTGAAAACGATGTCTTGTACTTGACGTTATGTTGCGATAGATACCGATTTTGAGAGATTTACGTTGTTGATGGTATATACAATGTAAATAACAATCGTGTGAGATTTTATATTTCTGGTAAAATACTGTTTATTATAAGTCAAGCGAAATTGATGATTTTCCATCGTCTAATGAAATCGACATTTTCAAAACTTATAACATGATATTAAGGGCATTTGATTTGGGTACGAAATGTTTAAAGATGCTCCACCGCCGACAGAGCATGAATGATATTTATTATTTGAACAATAATTGGTGTTTAATCGTGTATAAATGTGCCTAATTAACACAAAAAATAACATAAAATAATTTATTCCGCCTTTGGTGCATGCGCAATCATTACTTCATTCCATATAGGATATAGTGCTACGGAATTTTTTCGGGATGCAATTAATAATTTTTCATATCTATAACTTGAAGTAAAATTAGAAGTTCAAACTTTTCAATGGTAGTAATGGTGTAAAGTAAGTAACTTTTGTAACTGAAGAAAAATACTAAATCGTCTGCTACCGTTTTTGATTGTGAAAAAATGTCATTTGTCAGCGGTGGAGCATCTTTAAGAATTACAAATAATAACCGAAGTCTTGTATTTCTACTAGGTTGGTAAAATATCACATTGATCTTAACAAAGGTTACCATTGACCCATATCTTATGTGGAGTCAGAATAAGCCTTGCCTGGCTAGAACAACGCATACAAACATACATATGGGGTAAGTATGATATTGGTGTTTTAAATCAATTCTCTATAATGAGGTACTGTATCTGCTGTATTGTGTAATACAAGGAACTGATTGTTTCGTTGTTTTACACCGTTTGGTTTGGTTTGATTAGTTTAACGTCCTATTAACAGCCAGGGTCATTTAAGGACGTGCCAGGTTTGTTGGTGGAGGAAAGCCGGAGTACCCGGAGAAAAATCACCGTCCAGCGGCCAGTACCTGGCAACTGCCCCACATGGGATTCGAACTCGCGACCCAGAGGTGGAGGGCATGTGGTAATATGTCGGTACATCTTAACCACTCGGCCACCGCGGCCCCTAGTTTTACACCGTCTTGACATTCGATACAAAGGCATTTCATTACTATTTTCGGTAAAATCTTATATTATTATAGAAATATGAGTGTCAGAAAGCCAAATACAAAACATTGGCCTAAACTGACAACCACAGACAACTTAATATTGTCAATAGTAGATCACAAATGTTTTACATTCATGTTAATTTCTATTGCAATGAACAGGTCTCTATTTGTATAAATAAACACATTTTAAACCAGTCTCAACAGAGCCGTTTAGTATTCTGTTTTAAGAATGTCACAGACGCACGGATGTTTTTGTTCTGTCATTTACTGTCTTTGCCATGAAAACCAGAGTAGATCTAGTTACACGTACAGTAAGTTTATATCCGGTCCACACACACTTATAAAACTCGCATTAACGTCACGTCACAACGTCGTTAGGGCTTCACGATCCAAGTGCAGTACATGTGAATTACAGTACTGTACATACCTGTGTCTTTCTGAAACTGTGTAGGTGAAGTCCACACCACTAATATTTCCCGTTTCCTCTATGATCGCGTTACGCCGTGTTATCATGTAATTAGAGACGACGTTCAAAACGGTGACGTTATTAAAATGAAAACACATTTAATCAAGTCGATCACACGAACAAATTAAATTAAGAGGCTAAAAGGGATCGTTCACCTGATTTATTTTTATCACAATACTCTTACAGATGTAATATGTTCCACCACGTAGTACTGAGATGCTACCAGTCAAATAGGAGTGATATCCATGCTCAGTTTCAGAGACAAATTTGCTATCATGATAAACTGACCACTTTTGGCACCGCCCCTCAGGCCTCCAGGGGGTGTGAACCAACAAATTGTACAATTTGATAATTTCTACCAATGAGTGCTTACTAATGCTTAGTTTCAGAGAAGAAGACATTATCATAGAAATTGTCATAGTGACCTCTTTAAGCCCGATCCCTAAGGCCCATGGGAATGGGGTAGGGTTAGTCAAACTAATTGTACACCTTTAAATTCCCACACCATAAGGGTGCTACCAATGCAATTAATTAAAGTACTATCCAACTTCTATTTGCAGAGAGGAAGTCGTTTATATGACGCTTTAGACCAGCGTAAGATGCTTAACCCCATATACCGGACGCTACGGTATGGCATAGAGACCAAGTTGACTAAAATATCAGTAATACGCGAACTTTTTCGTAACAAAATGAGTTGGAACAGTAAAGACTACCGCACCACATTGGTGTCAAATACATTCACTTATCTTATAGATACGTCATAATTTTATTTGGCAGATTTCGGTTTAAATCATTTCGATGTGGCGATGTGTAATCAGAGTTATATTCCATTCCATTTTCTATTTCCGGTTCCGGTAAAAACATAACGTTTGTAAATGTCCTATCCAGATTATTATTAAAAGATTGTGTCTCCAGATTGGTGCTCGTCCTGCAGCATACATCCCCGTTGACAGTGTAAATGTCTTGTCCTCTCGGTATATCCTCATTCTGGTTGATATCTCGTTTTAGACGTTGAAATAATTTAGGGAAATTGACCATCTTTTTGTTCCTTTTTCGCTTCCGGAGTTTGTTCGTTGTTTCGTATCTGTCGCGCCATTGGCCAACCCGAAAGCCAAGGCTGTGACGTCGGCTCCTTTGTCTATCGGAGCTTAGTTCCATTTCGATGTCCCTTTCCCCGGGGGATGGGGATGGCTCGGTATCTGGAGAGTGCAGGACTGTCTTGGTAGCCTTGCTATAGACGTATCCGCCCACAGCGTGTTCCACAATGTCAGCCCCAAGGATCTCCTCCTCCAGTGGGACGCGGATCCCGATGGTCAAGTCGATCAACTTTAACCAGAAGAAAGAGTTAACGAGGGTCCATGAGACGATGGTCACAGCAGCGAGGGCCTGGATCCCGAGCTGGTAAAAATCGCCTCCCTGTGAAGCACGAGGACATATATAAAAGGTATATCTAGACTGGTGCTAATTTGTATCATTAGTCTAAAAGTCACGACCCTTTTTAACCATCCTCGATACTCCCAGGTTTTCTTTCACTGTTTTTATTCTTGGACTATGTAATTATAATTCAATTTTGCTTGTTACAATTATTTTCATTGGCCTAAACATTTACTTTAGCAACCCATAAAGGGGAAAAATGATGTCGCCGTTTGTGACGTTGCTTCTGATTGGCTGAGATGACGGCGTAATGATATCGTAGACAAAAGAGTCCCAATATGAATTTTGAGTATTGAAGATATTATCTTTAGTAAATTGAATTATAAGGATTAATTTAAATAATTTTTTTTATGTTATGGAGATATAACACAAAAGTCTGAGTGTACTCTCATCATAAACCGCTTCGCGGTTTATTTAGAGTACACTCAGATTTTGGTGTTATATCTCTATGACATAAAAAATCTATTTAAGTTAATCCTTAAATAGAACTGAAGGCAGCACAGGAGAACAAAACTGATTTTCGATTCTTTTGATGTACATCAAATGACCAAATTACATGTAACTGTTCGTCCGTTGTCGCAGACAGAAACTTCAGTTTTGCTATGACATCATCCATAGGTAGATATTACGACAGTAATACTAACACTTGGAATGTAGAGGATGTTTTAATTTAAATAGAACCGGTTTACAAAAATAGATAGAAAAGTCAGGATTATGTAAGGGTAAATACTTAATGTAAAAACGGAGTAATTGTCCTAATAAGACAGCGTTCGATTTAGACATTGTATAAAATGTAATAAGACATATTTAGGACCACGTGTAAGGAATCTATGACGTGCAAGTCTAAGTATGGACACATACGTGGAACAATCCATGTCGGGAATTGTCTAGCTGCATGGCGTATGTCAGACTGTCAGTCTTCGTAACGAGCCCGGCCGACAACAAACTCCACACACCTGAGCACGCATGCGTACCGACACATCCTGAAAACAGAAATACAAAAATCATTCGATATAATTGTATAGTAAGTGTTAATGTCACAAATCATGTATGAGTTATCTCCCCTCATTCGATCTTAAATAGACTTACATGAGTGGCTATCTATGCGATATGAAATTTATCAAACGAATTCAATAATTTGATATGCCACGAACCTTTACATAGTCACCAGTGTTATATATTCTATCTACACATAATTTTTATTAATATAAATATAAGCAAAACTTTAGATTCTTTTTATAAAACTGAAACAGTAGAAATCCGGCTCGGATGTGACGTTTCCGTCTACTGAGATAATCATGCGACGTCATCTAAATATTATGACGTAAACACTACCTGTAACGTCATAATAGTGTTGTTACACACGTGTCTTACGATATTTATTATATGGCCGCATGACATGGCCAGACGGGTTAGTTATGCGATAAATAATTCATTTTTGCTTATTACGAGCATTTTCATTGGCTTAAAAATTTACTTTATCAGCCCATAGAGGAAAAATGGCGTCGCCGTTTATAACGTTGCTTCTGATTGGCTGAGATGACGGCGTAATGATTTCATAGACAAAAGAGTCCCAAAATGAATTTTGAATATTGAAGAGATTATCTTTAGGAAATTGAATTATAAGGATTAATTTGAATATATATTTTTATGTTATGGATATATAACACAAAAATCTGAGTGTACTCTCATCATAAACCGCAAAAATAATACACTCAGATTTTTGTGTTATATCTCCATAACATAAAAAATCTATTCAAGTTAATCCTTAAATATTTTCCCCGTTAGCTCCACATATGATATCGATATATTTCGTAACATAACCAATTTTTATGAAATCAGAACATTAGCTGAACTGAAAAAAGATAAAAGGTGAAAACTATATCCTATGGAAGTTTCAGGGTAAATCAATATCTGCTATTTTTCAATTTATGGATCGATTTCCGTCCTGACCAAGTGGTTGTGTAATTAGAATTATAATGGACGTGACATACCGACAGGATCGTCTATCCGGAGTTTAGTGAAGAGTTCCACGGTCAGGTTGGTAATTAATGCCCCAACAAATCCGATCAGTAGTCCTTCCCAGGGCTCCGCCACAGCGCAATTAGCTTGAACATAAACGTATCGGTTACTATGGTTACGTAATATATTATATATAGTATATAATATATACAGGTTATCTTACGGCCATAATAAATCCATTTTACAGGATCAATCGACATGAGACAATGTCGCCTGTCCGCATGGTCATATTTTGATTACGTAGTTATCAGAAATCCACGCAATCATTCAAAAGTTCGATTCAATGTTATTAACATGCGATTTGTTTTACTCAGATTCAATACCCAGAAGTTATCACCAATAAATGAATGCATGATATAATAATACCATAATCAGATACATCCCAGACTATTCCAAGGACCGATAACTTTTGTAAACTGAGTGTAAGGTCCGATAACTGATAAACTGAGAGTAAAGACTGATAACTGATAAACTGAGTGTAAGGGCCGATAAATGATAAATTGAGCGTAGGGACAGAAAACTGACAAACTGAGTGTAAGGATAGATAAGTGATAAACTGAGTGTAAGGACCGATAACTGATAAACTGAGAGTAAAGACCGATAACTGATAAACTGAGTGTAAGGACCAATAACTGATAAACTGAGTGTATGGGCCGATAACTGATAAACTGAGTGTATGGGCCGATAAATGATAAACTGAGTGTAACGACAGAAAACTGATAAACTGAGTTTAAGGACAGAAAACTGATAAAAAGAGTGTAAGGACCGATAAGTGATAAACTGAGTGTTAGGACAGATAAATGATAAACTGAGTGTAAGAACCGATAACTGATAAACTGACTGTAAGGACAGATAAATGATAAACTGAGAGTAAGGACAGATAAATAATAAATTGTGTGTAAGGACAGATAACTGATAAACTGAGTGTAAAGACCGATAAGTGATAAACTGAGTGAAAGGACAGATAAGTGATAAACTGAGTAGAAGGACAGATAAGTGATAAACTGAGTGTAAGGACAGATAAATGATAAACTGAGTGTAAAGACTAATAAGTGATAAACTGAGTGTAAGGACCGATAACTTATTAACTGAGTGTATGGACCGATAACTGATTAAATGAGAATAAGGACAGACAACTGATAAACTGAGTATAAGGACCGATAACTGATGAACTGAGTGTAAGAACTGATAACTGATTAACTGAGTGTAAGGACAGATAAATGATAAACTGAGAGTAAGGACAGATAAATAATAAACTGTGTGTAAGGACAGATAACTGATAAATTGAGTGTAAAGACCGATAAGTGATAAACTGAGTGAAAGGACAGATAAGTGATAAACTGAGTGTAAGGAAAGATAAATGATAAACTGAGTGTAAGAACCGATAAGTGATAAACTGAGTGTAAGGACAGATAAATAATTAACTGAGTGTAAAGACCGATAAGTGATAAACTGAGTGTAAGGACCGATAAGTGACAAACTGAGTGTAAGGACCGATAAGTGATAAACTGAGTGTAAGGACAGATAACTGATAAACTTAGTGTAAAGACCGATAAGTGATAAACTGAGTGAAAGGACAGATAAATGATAAACTGAGTCTTAGGACAGATAAATGACAAACTGAGTGTAAGAACCGATAAGTGATGAACTGAGTGAAAGGACAGATAAATGATAAACTGAGTGTAAGAACCGATAAGTGATAAACTGAGTGTAAGAACCGATAACTGATAAACTGAGTGTAAGAACCGATAACTGATAAACTGAGTGTTAGGACCGATAACTGATTAACTGAGTGTAGGGACCGATAACTTATAAACTGAGTGTAAGGACCGATAACTGATAAACTGAGTGTAAGGACAGATAACTGATAAACTGAGAGTAAAGACCGATAACTGATAAACTGAGTGTAAGGACCAATTACTTATAAATTGAGTGTATGGGCTGATAACTGATAAACTGAGTGTATGGGCCGATAACTGATAAACTGAGTGTAAGGACCGATAAATGATAAATTGAGTGTAAGGACAGAAAACTGACACAAACTGAGTGTAAAGACCGATAAGTGATAAACTGAGTGAAAGGACAGATAAGTGATAAACTGTGTGGAAGGACAGATAAATGATAAATTGAGTGTAGGAACCGATAAGTGATAAACTGAGTGTAAGGACAGATAAATGATAAACTGAGAGTAAAGACCGATAACTGATAAACTGAGTGTAAGGACCAATAACTGATAAACTGAGTGTATGGTCGATAACTGATAAACTGAGTGTAAGAACCGATAACTGATAAACGGAGTGTAAGGACCGATAACTGATTAACTGAGTGTAGGGACCGTGAGTGTAAGGACCGATAAGTGATAAACTGAGTGTAAGGACCGATAAGTGATAAACTGAATGTAAGGACAGATAACTGATAAACTGACTGTAAGGACAGATAAATGATAAACTGAGTGTAAGAACCGATAAGTGATAAACTGACTGTAAGGACCGATAATTGGTAGACGTTACTCTGTACCTGTGATCCCGACCAAAGCGCCCAGAACTCCGTTTATCAGATAGGAGATCTCAAACCGACGCTGCTTCATCAGGTAGCTGGAATCCAGAATCACAAATCTATCAAATATCAGTCAAATTATAACGGGAAAACTCTTATAATTAGTATCAAATTTCTTATCAAAAGATGAGTTATCAGACGTTTTGAGGCAAACAATGTCTAAAATTTAATTCACAATTATACATCATACTAAAAAATCGGTTTATTTTAGCATGTGGATGGTCACAAAATCCTCACCTCAGTGTCAGCCCTACACTCCCTCCCGCCACCGAGGCTGTGATTGTGGAAACGGCCGACCTGAAAGGTAAAGGCAAGTTTAGCAATGACATAAAAAAGTTATCAATATGTGAGTGTGGAAATATTTTAGTTAAATCTATTTGTTCATTATAATTAGGATATTTTATATTTGCACATTGACAAAATTCCGATGACAAGGGGAACAACTCTTACTAGTAAACTCGTACTAAAAATAATATAAAAATGCCAACTATATACAACAAAATGATATTTCGGTGGAATAAAACCTAACAATTGCTACCTTAATGATTTTTAACGTTTGAATGAAACCCAAATAAAAAGTGCCGTATTTGAAATGATTGAACTAATGCTGATTGACAATTTTGACATTTTAGCTTTTACAGTAACTTCATTTAAAATAAAAGATAGCATTTATATCGTATCGTCTTAAATAATGTTGTTCACGACAAAATATTAAAGTAACCCATTTCAGAAATCATACGCAAAATGTATGAGTGTTGACCATTGTCAACATTGACAGAATGCCTATACATATTTATATTGTGTAAAGTTTTGTACGTTGTTTCTTTTGTAAATGACATTTAAATTGAGATTTTGTAACTTTTTTTTACTTATACCCGTTTCAAATGAGAATAATGCAGCAATGATGTTCGTGCAAAACACAAGAGCGCACTCGATTAGTGGAACACACACGGCAAATCAGTTATAAACGTTCTTACCTTGACAATGCTAGTCATGTTATCTTACCTTGCTGCCAAAATCCATTTTACTCCAGATATACCGAAAGTACTGCCACAGTTAAATCCAAGCCAGCCCCACCTTTGGAAAATATACAATTGTTCACTTTGAGTAAGGTCAAAATCAAATCAATTAACTTTATAGTATTATAAAGAATTTTGTTTTGTCCACATGGTTGGAATTACTTCTTCGTCACATATTTACCATTTGAAGTAATTCGTATCCAACAGACTTACGTTTGATTGGATCCCGTGTCATCTGGAAAATCCTGTTGATATTACTTCTTTGACCCCCAAAGAATTTGATACAAAGATGCGGTAGATATACATTAAAATTGGTCGTTCCTGATACCGTACCTCACGTGTTAATATAAGTAAATCTGGACAAATTCAATTTTTAACGTTTTGTAGCGGTTGCATTTTAACTAAGCATTTTACCAAATGTTTGTAGTTTGGTCCTTTAATTTTGAGATGAAGCATTTTTTATGTTTCTAGACCATATTATGAGTCGGTTTGTGAAAATATGTAGCATTTTAATCTACCGTTCGTCCCATTTGCGGATTCGTACCAGTTGTTGCGATACCAGTCTGCTGTATATCAAATAGAACGCGCCGTACCAGCAGAACTGTACCAGTACAAGTGGTTCGTTTTCAGAAGCATACCACTTGTATCCAAGATGGCGGACCAGAGAGTTTTCTCTTGTCATCGGATTGTTGTCTTAGTTGAAAACAAGACAGAGAGTTTTTATATCCAATGAAATTACATGAATTATTTATTTCGATGTATACCGAAACCATTTATGTTTTACTGTTGTATCCTTTTTATCTTTAACACAGAAAAAAACTGGGCTTTTATATTCGAAGTGAGTGCCGCTATCATGGAAAAATCCAAACGCGTTCCATTTGACGGTGCCGTGTAACTTTTAGTACAACTGGTACGAATCTTCAAAAGGAACGTACGGGTAGTTTACAACGCTAACGTACCAGAGCATGAACATTCCCAAGATAGCATTTGTGGGGGACCCCATCTCCGTCACCTTCTTAGGATTCTCAAATCGGTTGTGACGCGGTTTCAACATCAACGTTGCCACGAGACCGGTGACACCGCCGACGATGTGAACAGGCCCCGCTCCGGCGATGTCGATTACGCCCATTTTTCTGAGCCAGCCGTCTTGCGCCCACACCCAGTGAGCGGGGAGACAGAATATAAAGGTGTTTACCATAGAGAAAACTATGTATGCCTCTAGTTTGGTCCTCTCTGCCATCGACCCTAAAATTAGATTTTAAATCCTCATATATATATACACAGTTTAAAACCAAAACAGCAAGTTCCAAAAACATATAACGTTCACACACATATATATATATATATATCTTTGTTAAAGTCGCGATTACTGTTTTGTGTGTTTTTCTAAAGTATAAAACGTCATTCAGTTAGCAATTACGGGAGTTCATGTACATTGTATTAATGCCAACTAAACAATAGCAAATTTAATAAGCCACGCTAACGCTTCATGTTCAACGTAATTAACCGCTGTCCAGTTGGCACTCATACCCCCATAACTGCCAACTGAATGCAGTTCAATGCTTACACCTTAAGGATGTACTTCTCTGAGAAGTCAAAATTTTCTAGTATCAAAATTTTTTTCTCATATAGATTTTTGGAAATAGAAGTTCATGCCATAAAAGAAAATGGAAGAAAAAGCATATGTCCATGCGCTCGTTTTTGAGCTATTGTCATTCATAGATACCTAGTTGACAAAATATTGGATTTTATGGGAATTTTGCCATTTTTACCATACACAAGAGATTCCAGCCATAATTTCCCAATAAGTTGTTTGATATGTATGTAAGTTTGTAGAATTTATTTTCAAGTAGTCTTCTTTAAAAATATACCAGTTTTGAATAATAAGACTAATATTTTTTTCTCAGAATAACAACATATGCTACCCCAACCCCTTAATTTTGTGCTACAAAATCCTTTAACCCTTTATAGAAAAGGTTCTTGTATTAAACTTTTAATATTTTGCGTATCAACCAGAAAGGGTTGTTTTTTTTCTAAATCAGGCAGAAAAATGGAGGTCCGTGTGCTTACTATTTTGCTCCATTTGAATAATTTTTATTTTTCAGTATTTTAGAGTAAAAATTAAAACTGCTCAAATTACCATTACATGTAAAAATAAAGTGACAAAAGAGTATCATTTCACACAGTAATGCCCAATATTTTAATTAACGTGCACTCAGTAAAGATTTACAGCAAAAACTAGCTTGATACAGCTAAAAATACTGGCGCAGTGATGATTTAAGTGAAAACAATTTCAGTAAAAAATGGTAAAAATGTGGATCTACTCAAAGGCAACAAAGACACAATTTCAAAATGGCCGCAAAATTGGCCATTTCTTAAAATCCACGTATAAAAATCTACTAAAAATAGAAATGAATTTTTTTGACAAAATTTGCAACTGGCAACATGCTACAGATATTGATAGACTTTATTTGAAAATCCCATAGTTTCTTTGATCTATGTCGAAACGAAACTTCAACGGGACTGAACCGTTTGTTCCTTAAAAGAAATTGTCAATGACGGAACAGCCAACTTCCGTGATCGTTCGCACGACAATTGTGAAGTCACAATGATAATGACGTCATAATGAACGGGTGGCAGTTCATAGACTGGTGAACGTCAAATGCGATTGGTAAGGTGATATAGTAGGGCTGCAGTGAAAATGTAAATATATGGATATATGTGAGAGCAAATAAATTACATATTGTATGGGCTAGGGGAGATAAATGAATTCAAGTTGTGACGGAATAAATTATTTATGGAGACTTGGTACAAGACTGATATGACTTGTTATTTCTCTGAGATAAAAATATAATTACAGAGAGTTTTCCAAATGACAATCTCTCAATCACGCAACCTTATGATATACGTATCTGCCTATAAGTTTTCCTGCTTTAGAAGAAATTTGACTAAAACTGTCGTAAATTGTGCATATATAAGCCTAAATCGGAATCAATATGGACGGCAGCGACTCGGAATTGTTTTGATATCATTCAAATACAATGTAAATTGTAAAAAAAAAAAAGCCTTTCAATAATAACAAGCTCTAGCCACCACGTGACTGGTCTAGTCTTTCTGAACACGCACGAAATCGGTTCATGAACTTTCCGACATCCATGTAAATCATAACTTTTATGCAATTCAATGGCGGCCAGTGTAAAATGAAGGCATGCATATAAACATCGAGTTTCAATAACTGCTCTACCAATACTAGTAAAAGATCTTTATAGATAGTCTTGGTATACCTTAATATTAACTACATCAATGTGTGGTAATTAATAAGTAGTAATCTACATATATCTGGTGCCGATGATATCAAGTTCAATACCAATCCGACTCGATTTATTTAGAATACATCTGAATGGATGTTATACATTTTTTTTTGTATTTGGTTGATGGACTGATGAGTATGCAGTCAAGTGATTTTTTTCAGAAAATACGAGATTTGAAAAAAAATATAAAAAAATCGGGATATTCACTATAAAGAGTAAATATCCCGATTTTTTAAGATAATTTTTCAAATCTCATATTTTCTGAAAAAAATCAGTTCATCAGTTCATCAGTTCATTCACCAAATACAAAAACATGTATGGCAACATCCATTTTCATTGAGTTGGCCCCCTGTGCATTGTCGTACTGTCACTCTTCGCTTGACGCACTATCGCATGGTGCATTGTCGCACTGTCGTATGGCGCGCTGTCGCTCTTCGCTTGACGCACTATCGCATGGTGCAATGTCGCTCTTTGCTTGAAACCAATTTCCCGCTATGCGACAGTGCGACATGGCCGATAGCAGTCACCATAGTCAAAATTATACCATAATTATGTAATTCAACCTTATACCGTAAAATCCAAAACTTGAGTGACTCTTTCCACTAAAATCGTTTAACCATTGTATCAGCCAATCAAAGGCAAAATTACAAACAACATCGTTTTACAGGATCATAAATTTTACACCAATCAGAATGTTTGTTACAACCGGACGAACAACTTAATAAATGAAACGGCTTTTTAGTGGATGAAATATGATTTGAGCATTTTATAAAAGGAAAATTTTATTTATCTGATTGCTATATGCATGTATTTTCGTAATGTAAATAAATAGATTAACATACCAGAAACGATGGTTGTAGCCGTGGTTGCGAAAGAAGCTTGAAAGAAAAACTTTGAGTAAACCCAGCCAATATTCTGTTCGGTAGCTTT
Organism: Argopecten irradians irradians; assembly: GCA_004382745.1. Taxonomy (NCBI): domain Eukaryota; kingdom Metazoa; phylum Mollusca; class Bivalvia; order Pectinida; family Pectinidae; genus Argopecten; species Argopecten irradians. The sequence goes on from SAYR01004239.1 coordinate 793,101, forward strand.
CACGAAGAAATGTCCCCAGCCACAGAATGAATTTCCATCCTCACCAAACGCGAAGGCGTAACCGAACACCCAAAACGTCAGACCGCCGAATATTACATCCACGGCATTCTTTACCATGATGTTAGCTTCATTCTTCACTGAGACTGAGCCGCTCTCAAGCAGTCCGAAACCTGAAAATAGAATTTCGTTAGAATCCAAAACCCATTCGGAGTCCCCGGAATACCCACGGTCGATAATCCAGGGGTTACTTTCACTATTTTGTTATTACCAAACTACCTGCTCAGTGCTCATCAGCTGTCACCCACAGGACCTTCAATTTTGTTATTACATATTCCAGGCGTGGATATAATGAGTGATAAATGTAGTAACCCCTGCAATATCGGGAATGACGGATATCCTACTAGAAAAGTCGATTGGATCATTTTCATAATATAAGAGACGTTTAATTTAGTTTGTCATTATCACGAGATGCTACACCGCCGACGAATGATATTTTTATCAATTATACACAGATGCAGACGAATAAGTATTTCTCTTTAGTAACAAAAACTATTATCACCAATGTCCATTGAAAAGTTTTTGCTTCTTACTAACTTCAGAATAAAATTATCAAAGCTACATTATGTTATTAATTGCGTCCCGAAAAAAATAATCCATGTCACTATGACCAACAAAAGCATAACAAAATATTGTATTTTTGTGGTAATAAGCATATACAAATGTATATACACGATTAAATATCAATTATTGCCCAAATGATATTATTATTGTCTGTCGGCGGTGGAGCATCGATCTTTAAAAGTCGTTATTACAACAAAAAATTTGTTATTAAGAGTTTTAGAAGTCGTTATTACGACAAATCGTCGTTATAACGACAGAAAAGTCGTTATTAAAGCTTATAAAGAATGTTTTCATATTGACATGTATTGTCTCCCGTCCGGGAATATGCAATAAATAAATACTTGCAATATCTGAGACTACGACGGTCCGAAACCTGAAATATTAACTATGCAATATCATCAACCTAAATAAATACATTTTTAGTTTCAATGAGGCCAGAACCTGAAGTGTTGTGTTAACAATATCACACAGAGGGGGATCCATATATATATATTATATTTAGAACCAAAAGCCCGCAATAAAACTATCAAAGAAACGAAGCAATTTTGTATGCTTTAATTGTGATAAAATATTCAAAAGACACGCTTAATTGAATTAACAAAATTCTTAGTGATCTTGAAATTATTTCACAGTGTTCCGGAATTAATATAAGAAATAATTGATATTAATATAATATTGTTATAGAAACAATAAATATTATAAAACATTGTTATAGAACGATATTATAATAAATTGTTTTAGAAATCCATGCTAGTGGATCTCGGACCACAATGTAAGAAACAGGAAAGGTGGGGACTTCCTTTTCCACCAGAGATGAAAAACACATTAGAAATAAAAAACAAAATTACAGTTTCCCTGCATGTAGGGATATAAGTAATACGATTACGCTGAACTCTTTTGTTACTATGTAAATCGTCACCAACCTGACTGCATTGAGAAGATAATGAATGTGCTCGATAAGATCCAGATACTGTCAGTCTGGGGGTCCTCAAAATGTTCCCCTAAAGTCTGGCTCACGTTATCCATGTCACTTAACGCACTAAAGTCCTCCTGTCTTAGTAAGTGATCAGAATATTTTTCTTGTGTCGTAAACACTGCTAGTAGATTAAAGATAGAGTGCGCAATTAATCGCAGATGAATGGTTAATGAATCAGAGCAATACCTTGTGTTGAGTACCGTTAATTGATCAATTTAGCTACATCCGCTCTGCAACCTTGTTAGTTATACGAAAAGGTTAAGCTTTTCAAGAATGTATCGTAAATGAAATAGCATTTTATTACAGAAATTATTCTTGGTAAGTGTCTTTACTTAAACAGGACTGCCATTGGATTAAACGTCACTTTCGCTGTTTTTGTATCACTTCCGGTATACGTTCAGATACTTTGGCCGAATAACGACTCTTCCGTTCTACATGTTTGTCCAAGTGTTACCTGGAATGGGTCACCTTCGTTTTGTGTCTAGGCGCGTTTCACATCCAAAGTGTAATTATTTATGAGGTACCGTTTGTTTAGATGATATGCGTAATCTTAATTGCATATCTACATTTTCATGTCAAGATGTATTCATGATAAGGATTGCAAGGTGCTTCCGGAACATCTTCAGATAAGCGGGTATCTCCCTTTGTATTCTTTATATGTCTTGATACACCTGTCACTTCCGTTATAAGTCTGGACGCACAAGTCACATCCGTTGTATGTACATGAAAATGCACAGATCACTTCCAGTTGTGTGTCCAGATCTACAGGTCACATCCAGTTGTGTACCCAGATCCACAGGTCACATCCGGTTGTATACCTAGATCCACAATGTCACTTCCGTTGTATGTCCATTGTATATGACATTTGTGTTGAAAGTCATTGTCGGTCTAGCCCTGACTGTTAAAATCGATACCACAGTGCTCACCTTCATCCGAGCGCCCACCTTTCATTAGCTTTATTACAGCTGTTTGAAGTCAAACTCGTGTCTTTTTTAATGATCACAATCTACTTATCGGTATCTTTTCCTGTCATTTTTCTTTAGGGTCTTCTTGACCTCATGCGAAAATCTTTGATAATCATATCACAATTTCGTTGTCATCAGCAAAGAAGCTTAAAGGTATACACCGTTCTCATGGGTGGTTTTTTTCAATTAAACGATTTCGATTAAGGGTTTAATAAAACAAAGCTATTTGTGTCCCGATTGGACATTGTACTTTGTGATTTCCCTGCTGACGTTGTGACATGGTTCACATACTCATTACCTTAAGTCCGATACACTAATTGACTCGAGATAATCCGAGTCCAATTTCTGGCATCGCTTCCAGCTAGTTACCGAATCTAAGTTGAGTATAATCCTTAATAACACAAGGGATAGTTCGTTTCTTTGTTGAATGGTGAAATGCTTTCATGAATGCGGGGAGATTGTTATAAACGGCCCAGCGAAATTTCAAGATTCTTGAAAAACGTATTTCGGACGCATACTTAATTCTCTAATACAAATTGTAAGCTTCCTTTTGTATCCTTTTCCAGTAAACGGCTGTCCGTTCTGACATAATACAATTTGATCATAAATATCAAACCGAACAATAATTGATTTTTTTGCGAATAATCACGATTAGCATACGACGTCCGCCGTTTCAATAACAATCACTGTGATGTCATATATAAAGGAGGCGCAGTGTATCAAACAATCGTCATGACGTATATTCTGTTACCCGAGGTCAACAGACGGCCAGTCCGTCAGCCTTGCGTGTGGGGACCGCAATGAACTCTTGGAAAGATTGCGAAACAATCACTGATACAAAAGGTTATCACGTTACACATTACACCAACCATATCCAAGAAAACAAAGTGATACACAGAATCTTAGAAATCATAGCTACCAACGGCTTCAATAAAATATCTTGTCTTTATTTACACTTCCAGGCGTAAAACCTACATCCGGACAATCATATATATTCTTTGATCTATGTAGAGACACTGTTCACTGTCGTCAAAAAGACTGATGTAGTGACATTTTCCAGACAAGCCTTTAAGGATATTGAGTGTGGGGATGTTCTGTCTTCCTTCGGATCAATGTACCATTAAAGGATGGGACGGAACTCACCTAGCGCAGATACTCTAACTTACATCAAAAGCTGAAAATTGATAGAAATATTCATTTCCTGGGAGTCTAAATGGCATTAACAGGTCATAGAGGACTACAACGTTTATCAAAAGAATATAAATCAGATCGATAACAATTATAACGTAACTGTTGTTATCCGTCCGGCCATTATAATTATCTAGTTAAATACAGTTTGTTAGTGTATTGTCTGCACTATGAAGAGGAAATTTATATTGTATTTCAATATAATACAATTCCTTAGATCATTTCTTTTTAAAATTGGCTCCTTTGGAAATATGTTTCATTTTTTGTTGACTACATCATAACACCTCCATAAAAATTAAATGTTTTCTTTGTGTCTTAGATTGCATTTATTAAAATGAATAAAAAAAAGCGCGAATGTGTTACCGATTTTTAATTAGTAGAAGTGGGAAAATGAAATCAAGAAATATCAATTCACATCGCGGAATGAAGAATGAAAATGCCGAATAGTTTATTTTATGAAAGCATTAGAAAGTGCCTTATGTAACATTTTCCATCGTATGATTTCCACGAAAGCTTTAGTATGGGTGAAATATAAATCTTTGTACGTGTAGTATCGGATGAACTTTAAATTGTTTGTACTGTAGGATCACGTATTTAGAATGGATAAATTTTCAGCATATCTCATTAATCATTCAATCTCAGCAGCAAAAAAATAAATTGCTTACGTGAAATACCAGGTCTTTGAAAACCTTACTGCTGTTAAATATTTAGAAGTTATTGATGAGAATGATAAAAAGCTTGTTTTGATAAAACCGTAGATCCGGTATTGGTACGATGTCGGCTGATCTGATCCTCAATGTTGGTGGTAGTATTTCTGTCGTGTTGACGTCCAATCAATTAAAGGTCCTCTAGAACCAGATAAAAATGTTGTTTCCTGATTCTAATCATGAATAAAACTGGTAAGTAGCAGATGCCTAAGGATAAAACGCTGACAAAGGTGAGGTTACTCAAAATAATTGGCGCAATTTGTGTTTCGTCAAAGAAAAAATATAGAATACAATTATTCATGATATATTTTAAACGTGCGTTATGTCATCGTGTTGACCTCGTTTAGAAAAATGTCGTATTTACAAGCTTGAGCTTAAACGGATCTCTGGTCTGGTTCTCTACATTTTGTATTTCCTAACTTGAGTTTGAGTGTCAGTTCAGTCAGTATTATTGTCTTTTATTGCCCCTGAAGGCTGACGTTTAACTCCGGTATCAAATGAACATTTTCATATTCGTAAAAATCTTTATCAATAATGTATATGCAAGCAGGAATTTAAATAGGTTAAATTAAGCCGAAATGACAAAATCTACTCTTGTGGTGGTAAACAGTACCAATAACTGTGTTCATCCACAGTCTCCTTCGGAGGTGTCATGTCCCGTACTTTGTAGAAACGCCGTTTAAACATCATTTAGCTTACTTACTTTAACCACTACCGCCATGGTCATTTGTTCTTCGGAACGACACTACTTAATTTGCATAATGCAGTCACGATGTGTAATATCAAGATGCATTCCGAGAAAAATATGAACATGGCAACCTACTGACGGAAGTGAGCTACATGATGTTTAAATTGAGTTTCTACAAATTAAAGTACGGGACATGATATTTCCAAAGGAGGATGTGTGGATGAACAGTTATGGATATTGTGTGCCACTACAAATGTAGATTAAGTACCCACGACATTTCGAGTGGACAGAGAAATGTCTACCAAGCATATTTTTTCGTAAATTTCCAGATTCATCAGGTCATAACTTGGTCAATACTTTGCCAATTTTGTTCATCAAGCACTCAATAGAAATAAAATTTATTTCTCTTTAAAGATGCTCCACCGCTGACAAACGGTACTTTTTTTCTCTATCAAAAACAGGAACAGACGATTGAGTATTTTTCTTCAAAATTCACTTACTTTACACAATTACCACCACTGAAAAGTTTGAGCTTATAATTTTACTTCAAGTTAAAAATATAAAAAATAATTAATTGCATCCCGAAAAAATTCCGTGGCACTTTATCCTGAGATTGCAGCCGAAGCCTCGCTCATGCCTATTGAATCAGCCACGAAGCCAGTTTGCATTTTTAATTAGATGGCTTCAAGATGTTCGTCATAATGGGGCTTATATCGTCTTAATGACGGCACTTTGTATAGATGTGTAGGATGATTTCGAAAGGAAAATTATCGCTCTTTCCAACGGTAGTAACCGTTTTTATGGCGATATACTAGAAATGTGTTTTTATAGCGTTAAATGTAGGAGGGTTAGAAATTTCGAGCCTAAGTCTTGCCACTCTTCTCGTATATAATACCATGTAGAGTATGATTTTTTATCGTTTTTTTATCTAGAGATCTAAAACGTCTAAAAATACTCTTAGGGCACTCTGGTGGGTCTATGATTATATAATCTGTAACTAATTCTCAGATCCCTGTGGTTTCTATAGTGGGTCGGAAGTCGGAGCTAGGAACTCACAACAATCTTCATGTCTTCAGGCCAATACCGATTGCGCCAGTATCCAAGCTGATAAAAAGTTGAAATAGATCAGAATATTTTTGCTTCCTTTACATTGATAAACTTCATATACATTTTTGTAACGAAAAATAGTATGGTAACCGACATTTTACTGTTGGTATGGTAGTGTCTTTTTGAGGTTATAGACATAACATCCTCTGGTAGATCGATCTTTTTACGACAATCTTGTTTTCTGTGACGACATTCAGTATACAATCAATAAATTGGACAGCATCACAAATTGAAACACTCCTTTATAGTTTTACGCGATAAACCTAAATCCTTTAATAGCAGCAAACTCGTGAGATGGTTGACCATACAAAATAAAGTCTATGAAGGTAGGGTCATATGAACCTATTGTGCTAAGGTGTAAATTGATTGCATTAAAAACAAAACAATGCATTCAAAAGCAAAACAAATAAAGCGAAATATGTTTTTTTTTTATTGATTTTGTTGTATTTCTCATTCTTCCAACTTCGATGTCAAGTGTTATAGATGAGCCACATGGCTTTGATGAGCAGTTACATATACAGACACCCGTATGTTACTGGGCGAAGTCCTATAACTGGCGACTATGTATATTACGGGAAAAACTCTCATTCAGCAGACGCATAAGGCCACACCAAAAATAAAACCTAGTTCTTCGTGATTTCCCGCCTCTAAAATGGAAAAGTTAGAAGGAAAAAAATAGAAAAAAACCCAACATTTTACCGCCCCTTTTTCAGCCGCTCTGAAATCTGAAGAACGAAAGTCCGTTTTTTCCTCCACGTTTCTGGTTTGTGCTTTAAACACGCCAAAATCCTGATCACTTGAGCACTTGAACCGGTAGGAAAACGAAAGTACAAGCGCAAAAGGGAACTCAATTTCATGCAAACTCATGGAACATATTATAACAAGCTCTACAATGAAACACCTCGAAAACAATAACATTCTCTATGATTTACAACATGGATTCAGAGCGTCCCGATCATGCGAAACACAACTAGTCACCTTTATACATGAATTAACACAAAACCATAACAACAACAAACAAACAGACATTATCATCATGGACTTTGCCAAAGCATTTGACAAAGTCCCGCACCATCGCCTACAATACAAACTCAAATATTACGGTTTTACAGGACAAACACTTACATGGATTACAGACTTCTTATCACACCGCACCCAAACAGTTGTACTTGAAGGGAAACAATCAGAAAAAATACCAGTTACGTCAGGAGTACCTCAAGGAACCTGTTTGGGCCCAATACTCTTCCTCATATACATCAACGACTTCCCAGAATACATCAAACACAGCACCCTCAGACTCTTTGCAGATGACAGCATATTATACTAAACCATACATAACACACAAGATGCACTCAAATTACAAGAAGATCTAGACGCAGCAGGTAGGTGGGAGGAAGATTGGTTAATGTCCTTCCACCCGGACGAGTGTAACGTCCTTAGCATCTCAAACAAACGCACAAAGACCAATTATACATACAAACTCCATGACCACAAATTACAACAAGTAACATCTTGCAAATACCTAGGAATGACAATACAAAATAACTTACGATGGGACACGCACATCAACAACATAACAGCCAATGCTAACAAGACACTAGGATTCTTGAAACGAAACCTACAGATAAACTCACAACATATAAAAGAACATGCATACAAAGCCATAGTCAGACCCAAACTGGAGTACTGCTCCTCCGTATGGGACCCCCACCAGACAAATCAAATCATGCAAATCGAAAAAACACAACGCAGAGCAGCACGCTACACAACAAGCAGATACCACAACACAAGTTCAGTACAAGACATGATGGAAAACCTCAACTGGACCTCACTACAAACACGCAGAGCAAGAACGCGTTTAATTTTATTTTATAAAATCATACACCATCATGTGGCAATAAACTATAGTCAATCTGACAGACTTCAGGACGAGACAATCACACCCATTCACATATAGACATATAGCTGCCACCAAGGACATATTCTTTTTCACACACAATTAAACAATGGAACATCCTACCGGTGGCTACAGTACAAAGCACTACACTAGAGGTCTTCAAGTCACATATCCTAAAAACAGAACTTGAAGACCTAAACCCCACTCCCTAAAATTTCTATCATATTTTTATCTTATAACTGTCACTAAAAGAAAATAATAAAAAAATAACATGCACCTTTACGATCACTGTAAATAACTTCACTCTTTTTTTTCCACAATCACGCCTCTGCCAATCCGCACAATATAATCATCGGCATCGATGGATTTGTGTTCTTTATAAGAAGAAGAAGAAGAAGAAGAAGAAGAAGAAGAAAAAAAAGAATGAAAAAATGGCGCGTGTTTATGTTGCAACTGTGAAAGGGATAAAATAGTTTGCAGAGCTTGTACATGTACTAGTACTTTCACCCACACAGTACATCAAGTTAATGATATAATTTTAGCCTATCTGAGAGCGCAGCAGTTAATCCATCTTTCGTTTGTTGTTTTTAAAATAATGTGTAACTAAATAGAAAATATGCCAGGTAAATAAAGGATTTCCAACGGCGAAAGAGTATCTATTAACATGTGTTTTATTTTTATAGCTTATTGGGTGCGCTGAATAACTGAACTGCCAGAAACCATTTATAGAATTTTTAATTATTAGAATCATAGCTTTGCTGAATTACTGGCATTGAGTTTGTAACAAGAAAAACAATATTGAACATAGAATACTTCTACTTTCACTTTCTGCAAAAATACGTTACTGCGGCTACAAATATCTCAACGTCATTCTCCGTTACCAGGCGGAAAATTCCGAAGCAACTGTTCACGTAAAACAGCTTTTAAGTTAAGATTCAGGACAAAATGTAATTGTTAGATTCAGTTAAGATTAAATTGGAAGGTTTATCTTTCACTATTGTTTTCATTTTGAATTTTTCCAAGCGTTAATGTTTGTAATCACGCGAGAGTGTGAGGCCAGGACACCAGGCTAACTGTCTTGCGCGATGCTGGATCTTGTGTAGACTTCCTGTCTGATTATATTGGATGATTTACATAGAATAACGTTACCAAGACTTCGGCCCGTTCGCTGCGCTTTCTACAAATAGGAATATTGAATACCTAGTAGAAGAATCCAATACTTAAAATTACAAATCCATTTTCTTTTCTGAATATCGGCATCACATTCAATGCTTTTTTTTTTTTTTTTTTTTTTTTTACTTTTACTTCATATCATGCTAGGTACAGCAATACATGAAATATCTCCTTCCAACATTAGAATGTGTTTTTATTGATTTTTTGTTTTCAGAGATGAAAGCAAGGTTATAGAAACTAAAATAAGAATTTATGCAATCGAAATTATGACATTGAATGCTTTTATAGTTTCGCATGTGATAAGTCGGCCAATACTAAAAAACTAGTCTGGATTAAATATATATAAACTGTGATTTTTAATATCTTATATATTTTACAATCTTTTTGTGTGGTTCTCTTAAACATTCCAATAATACATTTGTATACTTGTACTTGATTTTTTTTATTGTAATATAGAGTGTAATAAAGGTGGTATGAACGCAATGGGATACAGAAATATTCAATGTAGCGCTAACGCGCTATATGTAGAATATGTCTGTATCCCATCGTGTTCGCCGACAATCAGATGTTCTGTATATTTAGGTGATATGAGTGACCGTACACACATACTGACATAACTACTTCGAATTACATGTTATTGATATATAGGACAGGGGAACCTATCTCTATTTGTAAGTAATACGTATAGTATTAATATATGTGTATTTATTTCAAAGAATTTCAAACTAAAGATATAATAGATATGAAAATATTCAAATGCAGCTAGCGCTAGGTGCTAAGCAAGCGATTTTGACCCAAAATCAACATCACTTGTTACTAAGGAAACCAAAATCAGCAAATCTACACGTAGTACTTTTTTCCCATTAAAGCTTTTCTATGATAGATTGAGTTAACAAAACGTTAATATATCTAACATTTCAAAATTCGTCGGTACTTGCATTTCGGCACTGATGCATCTTCCTTTGTAGAATTTAATGTATGGGACGACACTCCTTCCCTGCGTTGTTCACCACATGTACATTGTACATTGATTTAGATTTTAGTATAAGATTTAAAAACATAATGAACATACCTGACTGCATAGTGAAAATGATAAAGGCACTGGTCAGTATCCAAGTGGCGTCGTCATGGGAAGGCACGCGACCATCACGTACACCGGAAGAAACCTCTGAGGTCAAGGTTATTTTAGGAGTTGTTGCATTTACCATGCCTTCAATGGTCCCATTAACCATATTAGTCACTGTACCAATTGTCCCACTAACCAGGTTGGCCATCCCGTGTCCGGTACTGGCCAGACACTATTGAGTCCTGGGACCTTGTCTCGAGAGCAAATAATGGACCAATCACACAACAATATAGTTATAAGATCGCAGACGAAAGACAATACCCTTGTTCATATACAGGGAATAAATAGCCAACAGGACAATATGATAGTGGAACGCAAACCAACTAAATGCATTGCTGCTTGTAGACACTGTCGAATCGATCAGCTGTGCTAATGTCACATGAAAATTAAAAGCCTTTCAGAAATACCAACAGTTTATGATGAAATTGTATCGAACAGTCAAGGTGTGGCATTGACCGGTACTCAAGTCACGTTCACCAAGTTGGGAAAGTATAACATAAGGGAACTCAAGTACAGGGTGTGATCGTTTTACCGGGACGGATAGTCACGAGTACAGGGTGTGATCGTTTTACCGGGACGGATACTCAAGTGTACAGGGTGTGATAGTTTTAAAGGGAAGGGTAGTCACGTGTACAGGGTGTGATAGTTTTACCGGAACGGGCACTCACGTGTACAGGGTGTGATCGTTTTACCGGGACGAGTTTTACTGGGACGGGTACTCATGTGTACAGGGAGTGATCGTTTTACCGGGACGGGTAGTCACATGTACAGGGTAGTATAGTTTTACCGGGACGGGTACTCATGTATACAGGGTGTGATAGTTTTACCGGGACGGGTACTCATGTGTACAGGGTGTGATAGTTTTACTGGGACGAGTACTCATGTGTACAGGGTGTTATCGTTTTACCGGGATGGATACTCGTGTGTACAGGGTGTTATCGTTTTACCGGGACGGATACTCAAGTGTACAGGGTGTGATAGTTTTAAAGGGAAGGGTAGTCACGTGTACAGGGTGTGATAGTTTTACCGGAACGGGCACTCACGTGTACAGGGTGTGATCGTTTTACCGGGACGAGTTTTACTGGGACGGGTACTCATGTGTACAGGGAGTGATCGTTTTACCGGGACGGGTAGTCACATGTACAGGGTAGTATAGTTTTACCGGGACGGGTACTCATGTATACAGGGTGTGATAGTTTTACCGGGACGGGTACTCATGTGTACAGGGTGTGATAGTTTTACTGGGACGAGTACTCATGTGTACAGGGTGTTATCGTTTTACCGGGATAGATACTCGTGTGTACAGGGTGTTATCGTTTTACCGGGACGGATACTCATGTGTACAGGGTGTTATAGTTTTACTGGGATGGATACTCAAGTGTACAGGGTGTGATCGTTTTACCGGGACGGGTAGTCACGTGTACAGGGTGTGATCGTTTTACCGGGACGGATAGTCACGTGTACAGGGTGTGATCGTTTTACCGGAACGGGTAGTCACGTGTACAGGGTGTGATCGTTTTACCGGGACGGATACTCAAGTGTACAGGGTGTGATAGTTTAAAAGGGACAGGTAGTCACGTGTACAGGGTGTGATCGTTTTACCGGGACGGGTACTCACGTGTACAGGGTGTGATCGTTTTACCGGGACGAGTTTTACTGGGACGGGTACTCATGTGTACAGGGAGTGATCGTTTTACCGGGACGGGTAGTCACATGTACAGGGTAGTATAGTTTTACCGGGACGGGTACTCATGTATACAGGGTGTGATAGTTTTACCGGGACGGGTACTCATATTTACAGGGTGTGATAGTTTTACTGGGACGAGTACTCATGTGTACAGGGTGTTATCGTTTTACCGGGATAGATACTCGTGTGTACAGGGTGTTATCGTTTTACCGGGACGGATACTCATGTGTACAGGGTGTTATAGTTTTACTGGGACTGGTACTCATGTGTACAGGGTGTGATCGTTTTACCGGGACGGATAGTCACGTGTACAGGGTGTGATCGTTTTACCGGGACGGTTACTCATATGCATGTGTACAGGGTGTTATCGTTTTACCGGAACGGATACTCATGTGTACAGAGTGTTATAGTTTTACTGGGACGGGTACTCATGTGTACAGGGTGTTATAGTTTTACCGGGACGGGTACTCATGTGTACAGGATGTGATAGTTTTACCGGGATAGATACTCGTGTGTACAGGGTCTGATAGTTTTACCGGGACGGGTACTCATGTGTACAGGGTCTGATAGTTTTACCGGGACGGGTACTCATGTGTACAGGGTGTGATAGTTTTACCGGGACGGGTACTCATGTGTACAGGGTGTGATAGTTTTACCGGGACGGGTACTCATGTGTACAGGGTGTTATAGTTTTACCGGGACGGGTACTCATGTGTACAGGGTGTTATAGTTTTACCGGGACGGGTACTCATGTGTACAGGGTGTTATAGTTTTACCGGGACGGGTACTCATGTGTACAGGGTGTTGAAGTTTTACTGGGACGGGTACTCATGTGTACAGGGTGTTATAGTTTTACCGGGACGGGTACTCATGTGTACAGGGTGTTATAGTTTTACCGGGACGGGTACTCATGTGTACAGGGTGTTGTAGTTTTACTGGGACGGGTACTCATGTGTACAGGGTGTTATAGTTTTACCGGGACGGGTACTCATGTGTACAGGGTGTTGAAGTTTTACTGGGACGGGTACTCATGTGTACAGGGTGTTATAGTTTTACCGGGACGGGTACTCATGTGTACAGGGTGTTGAAGTTTTACTGGGACGGGTACTCATGTGTACAGGGTGTTATAGTTTTACCGGGACGGGTACTCATGTGTACAGGGTGTTGAAGTTTTACTGGGACGGGTACTCATGTGTACAGGGTGTTATAGTTTTACCGGGACGGGTACTCATGTGTACAGGGTGTTGAAGTTTTACTGGGACGGGTACTCATGTGTACAGGGTGTTATAGTTTTACCGGGACGGGTACTCATGTGTACAGGGTGTTGAAGTTTTACTGGGACGGGTACTCATGTGTACAGGGTGTTATAGTTTTACCGGGACGGGTACTCATGTGTACAGGGTGTTGAAGTTTTACTGGGACGGGTACTCATATGTACAGGGTGTTATAGTTTTACCGGGACGGGTACTCATGTGTATAGGGTGTAATAGTTTTACCGGAACAGGTACAGGATGTGATGGTTTGACGTGTACGGGTACTCACGTTTATAATTACAATTCTTTCATCATGCTGTTATAATAATGTAAGGTTTTAATGTTCTTTTATTTTGTCACATACCTGTTATAGTATAAGTTCCTATTGCTCTTTAAATCCCAATGTTAAATTGGGGTAATGTTTATCAAATACTGTACAAAACAGTTTGCAAGATATCTATTTGTTCCCGATAAAAGTGATTAAACAGAATAAAGTTGATCATGAAAGGGCTTGTCTAAATCCTACCAGCCAGTAAGGCGAAAAAACACAGCCCCTTTAATATGCCTCGGAGATGTTCTAAATAAAAATAAGTTCTTAGCTTATTGCAATCGATCTTTAGATATTTTTTTTTTTTTAAATACTTCTTTAATTTTAAATTAAGATGATTGAGCCATTGATTTCCCTGTTGTACACGTCTTTTATTGTCCATTGCTAACACCCATTTGTGTTGTTTTTTACTCAACACACGCACGGGCCATCTACTCACGAACATACGGGTACCTATAGCTCTCGTACGTGTAGGACCGAGCATGTGCACGAGGTCATGTGTAATACATGTGTCAACAGTGTGTGAATTCGGCCATTATAGCGGGGATTTTATAATGATATCTGGGGCGGATCTTAATTACTGGGTATGATGACGAAACAGAAAGGTAAGCATCACTGAATTGATGACTTTAGTCGCAAAACTTTTTTGAAAGTTTTGTAATTGTGAGGTGTAGAAATAAAGTGACCACTTTTGTAACCTTTAAATTTATCTAGTGTCTGATGTAAACAATTCACCACCAGCTACTACAAACACCACCTATATATAGCGCAATCTTACATCTTGCATCCCCCTTTAAACCATATCCATGGCCTCCTCTACACCCTGCGATGTGTACTAACACCCCGAATACCTAGCCTTTATCCCTTATACCATACACCTATCCCTAGCACCCACTTACACCTCACATCCAAAGGAGGTAGCCGGGGTTGAAGCATTGCGGATGCAAATCGTATCCCCTGGCATTCTGAGAGCGAAGTTACAAACTACTTCGCGATGAAAACGTAATCTTTATTAAGTTGAATAATTAAAAATGAAAAAAAGATCATGGTAATTTTGATTGACATTCCTGATACTTAAAAAATATCCACGAAAATATCCACGACTTTCGCATAGTTGGTTGCTACATGTATCTATTTGAATACGGCTGAATCTACATGTGCAAAAATAGTACAAAATATACAAAAAAGGATATTTATTTTCCGAAATATTAACTACCAAAATGGGCGTTTTGCCAAAAATCTAAGTATAAAAACACTTCAAATTAGCACGATCAATCAACTTGACAGGTTAATATTTAGTTTTTTTCTAGCTAATGTATTATCGATCATGCATTAATATCAAAGAAAAAGCAATTCTTTAAGACATAAAACATTATAAACTGATATTGTTCAGGGTAAGATTTTTATAAATCATTGCATCTAAAAAGAACAAAAACGGTAGTGCTAGCTAAATTCAAAAGGTTTTGAGCCGTTTTCATCCTTCTTTATTTCTTGGATTGACTGAAATTATTGTATCATTTCAACTTATTTGTTCTAACCTAAAGTTTGTCTTACTACATGTATATACCCGATTTCATATTTCAAGTATTGAAAAAATAGAGATATTGTACTTTAAAAATGGTCAACAGTGTGGTTTATTTATATATTTGGGCGTTAAGCCTCTATTTTTCGTATTTTAACTGGACTATTATGTTCAAGTTCAGAGAAGTGATATACAGTGGACCCTCGATAATCCGGACACCTTCGTTCCCAGCCTAAATCGTCCGGATTACGAATTTTCCGGACTGCCGATTTTCCGTGTTCTCATGTAAGAGTTACTTCCCTTGACCTTGTAATCTGCGATAAGCTTTTATTTAGTATACGTATTCTATAATGAATACTTCGTTTGATATGTTTTACAGGTGTTTTTGATGCTGTGAAATAGCATTCTTATGTACACTCGGAGAGCCTGTGCACAGTTAAGCAATAAAACCACTCCGCGATGAAAATCTAATGTTGTTTTGTTCATTTTACATATTACTAGATAGTATGAATAAATAGAAACTCGGTATTCAAAAACACAAACATTGAATCTGTACATACATATGCACCATAGACGGTATGTTTTAAGTGTTCAGTAGGGACTCTATAATTTATGTATACCTACGCGTCATGTATGGTCCCAAAAATCACGTACAACGCCTTCTTCGATGTCTTCCTCCGCGGCAGGCTTTCGGTGGATTTTGAATTGTGTATGTTTTTTTTCTTCAATTTTACGTAATTCATGCTACTGATCGATTAATGTAATGAAATGTTAGGAAGATAATTGCAAAAGAAAGTTCTTATAACGGTTATAGTTGCTTTTGTTTCGGTTGCATTGACGAACTATATCTGCTGATATTGTTGCGCAGTAAAAGTTAATAGTTATGAGTTTCCTCCCTTGTTCTGTCACTGGGAGCTAATTGTGACTTTTGTTTATCGACAACTGCGTTATATTGAAAGGGGAAAAGTACAAAATTCATCAACATAAACTTACAAAATATAATGATAATATAGATTTATATATATACGAGCTACTAAGAGTGACAAATGAACTTATACATGTATTGGCGTGTAATGTACGGTAGCCTTAAGAAGACTTGCTAAAGTCCGATACATTGCATGAAGTTTTCTTGACGTTATCGTTCTTGTAAATTCAAAAGAAATTTGAGTGTTATAAGTAACCAAATAATGTACCTTTTATTTGGCAAAAATATCTGGCCATGATTTATTATTATTATTCAAAAGTCGGCAAAACAAAAATCACGATAATATTATGTTCTTTACGATAATATGTCGCCAACCAGTACAGTTTTTACAAAGACTTGCTAAAGTCCGATGCATTACCGTAAAACTTACATTGATGTTACCGACTAGCGTTCTTGTGAACTTAAAATAAATCTGACTTTTACACGTAACGAAATAATGTACCTTTTATTTGGCAAAAGTATCTGGCCATGATGTATTAGTCAAAAGTCGTCAAAACAACCCATGTTAGTTTTCTTAAAGGGACTAAATCGTTAAAAAATCATAATAAAAGATAAAACGAATTATAGAACTGAAAATAATGGTAAAAGTTATGTACTTAGTGTTTATAACAAAATTTAAAAGTCTGTATAACCATTTTGTTCAAAATGAAGAAAAAACTAAAAATAAATAGAAATGAACTAGTCACTATTTCATATCGTTATCATTTGGCGAGGTAAACAATCCCTGTGTGCATGCGCGATGTGGGAACATTTACCGAAGGAAATCTCATCTGTCTGATGGACATATCTGCTGTCGACTGAAAACACCAATTTATCGACTACAAGTACCTGATTACTGTGTTAAATCTAATAAACGTTGAAACGTATGCAGAAGTTTTGTGAAGAGTTTCTAAGTGTAAATATTCATATATTGTACTGGTTTTTGCAGCTTTAAGGAAGAGTTTTCATTATATTATAAGGTTTTATACTTGCTTCTTACATTATTTTATTTTCATTTGTCATATTAGGTACTAATTCGTTAAACCTGCCAATATTATTAGGTTTTAAAAAAAATGGCCTAATATATCAACTTTATAATAAGGAAAAACTAATAATATAGGCATGTTTAGCGGACTAATGAGGTACATGTATTTCTTTTATCATTATATCAATATTTGACATTCCCTGTATATCCTTAGTTATAATGTCTATCCGTCTAATGGACATTCCCTATACAGCCCTAGTTATAATATATATCCGTCTAATAGATAGTTCTTATATATCCCTAGTTATAATATATATCCGTCTAATGGACATTCCTTATATAGCCCTAGTTATAATATATATCCGTCTAATTGCCATTCCCTATATATCGTTAGTTATAGTCTCTATCCGTCTAATAGACATTCCCGATATAGCCCTACTTATAATATATATCCGTCTAATGGATATTCCTTATATAGCCCTAGTTATAATATATATCCGTCTAAAGGACATTCCTTATATTGCCCTAGTTATAATATATATCCGTCTAATTGCCATTCCCTATATATCGTTAGTTATAGTCTCTATCTGTCTAATGGACATTCCCGATATAGCCCTAGTTATAATATATATCCGTCTAATGGACATTCCTTATATTGCCCTAGTTATAATATATATATCCGTCTAATTGCCATTCCCTATATATCGTCAGTTATAGTCTCTATCCGTCTAATGGACATTCCTTATATAGCCCTAGTTATAATATATATCCGTCTTATGGATATTCCTTATATAGCCCTAGTTATAATATATATCCGTCTAATGGACATTCCTTATATTGCCCTAGTTATAATATATATATCCGTCTAATTGCCATTCCCTATATATCGTTAGTTATAGTCTCTATCCGTCTAATGGACATTCCTTATATAGCCCTAGTTATAATATATATCCGTCTAATGCCCTAGTTATAATATATATCCGTCTAATGGACATTCCCTATAAATACCTAGTTATAGTCTATCTGTCTAATGGAAATTCCCTATTATACAAGTATTTCATGGGTTACTGTGCTCTAGTTCATAATATAATGTATTAACCCGAGGTTCGGCCTCGTGCAATATATTTGTTGATTACCACCACCGAGGGGTAAATATTATGAACTAGTGCACAGAAACCCATGAAATATTTTTTTTATTATATAATCACTATTTTTTTAGTTGAATATTTTATAAAACGAATACGACAATCACTTTAAATAAAATAAAATCAACAGCACCGTACCGTCCGGAGAAGCTTCAAGTCCTATTGAAGATTGGGGTATTACCCACGTGCGTCACGTTGTATCTCCGGTTTGAATGTCTTATTGTCTTCTTTAACATTATTAGACCTGCATGCAGCCTTTTAATCTAATACATTCGCCGTGTCCGTCCTCTACTCGATAAACGTCTACATGACGTGCTTGCTTCGAGATCTATAATGCTAGCGCGAAATTGAGCGTGAACCTTTGTGACGTCATAATAACGTAACTCACTGTTACGCGCGATTCCTCGGAAGTTTATATTATACAATTATCGACCTATTTTCAGGTGGATACGGTGAGTTATCAACCCGAGTAAGTGATATATCCCGAGGCCGGAGGCCGAGGGTTATATCATTTTCGAGGGTTGATAACTCACCGTATCCACCTGAAAATAGGTCGATAACTGTTTTATTATATGCCACTTACATGATATTAAGCCGGCTCTTCAAAAAGACTTTTAAAACTACAAAAAAAACAAGATGATATTTGCAAACTTTCTGTTTACAAAAAATTACATGTAGTATATGGTAAATATCCAAATGCTTCTTGCTAACGGTTTAGACTGGTAGAACTGGAATATTGTATCAACTGCAGCCCGTCTGGCATTCTTGAACGTTTTCCATAAATTGAAGTTTGCAGTTGTCACCGTTGATCGCAGTAAACTTGCTGCCTTCCGCCATATATGTTGCCGACTATAATATTGACGTCACAATAGATTATCCCGACGTCATTGAAATTGACGTCACAATAGATTATCCCGACGTCATTGAATGAGGGAAACTCCTGTTACGCTATATTTGGGTACGACTTGACGTCAAAAGTGATTATGACGTCACATTTCAAGGGAGTTTCCCTCGATCTATTTTTGACACAGGTTACTGGACTCGCGAGAGGTATCTGGACTGAGTCCAGTAACCTCGCGTGCTTTTTCCGCCGATTTCGGGGTTGATATCGCAGTTGATGAATACTTCTGAGAAACGTATTGGCCAATCAAAATACAGCAAAAGCACCAGTCATATAATAATAATTAAAAATCGTTGAAAATATTGTATTTCCTCGAATATGAATTGGTGTAAACAAATTATGTAATAAATATACCTATATATATATATATCCCTAGTTATAATGTCTATCCGTCTAATGGACATTCCCCTATATAGCTACATGTCACTAGTTATATAAACTTTTTCCATCTGATTTACTTAAGATGCTCCACCGCCGACAGAGCATAAATGATATTTATCATTTGAACAATAATTGGTGTTTAATCGTGTACATATGTCTAATTAACACAAAAAATAGTATAAAATAATTTCTTTTGCCTTTGGTGCATGCGCAAACAGTACTTAATTCCATATAAGATATAGTGCCATGGGTTTTTTTTCGGGATGCAATTAATTATTTTTCATATTTTTAACTTGAAGTAAAATTAGAAGCTCATTCAATGGTGGTAATTGTGTAAAGTAAGTAGCTTTTGTAACTGAAGAAAAACACTAAATCGTCTGCTCATGTTTTTGATAGTGAAAAAATACCATTTGTCAGCGATAGGGCGTCTTTAAAAAACCAACCGAACTATATATCTAAATTGTTTGTGTATTTTCATGTATTCAAAGCAAAAATATACCTTACATATACATTGTAGACCCATGTAAAATGTATATGTTTGCTTAATAAAGTAGATGTACACCTGTATAATATATACATAATTAACGGGTGAAAATACCTCTCACTTCTTGTCATATTTTCATCACATACTCTAAAGCTTCATAGAACGTATGCTGATTTACTTATCAATGTATGTATCGGCTGTTTCACTGAATCAGGCCAATATAACCGATAGAATACAAGTGGCCTCTTATAGTGGTGTTATTACATCTATATCCATTCGGCGGATGAGATTTTCAGTGATCCCGATTTTGAACTCAAAGCTGCACTCGGTTCTTTCCGTGATAAACAGCCAATGCCGACAGTACAGTATCTTGTTGTGTTTGGCGATATTTTAACGTTGATAAACATCGCCAATATTTAAAATAAGATGTTGTAATTTTGAAAACTTTCTAATTTCAGGTATAAGAACGTTTGTAGGAAGTCAAAACCCCTAAGAAATCTATGTACATGTAAATCTAATGATTTAGTAACTTTAAAAGGAAACCAAAATATATCCGGAAATCGTAATATTTCTAATGTTATATTTTTCCGAAAATATTCTTAAATGTTAAAGTTGTATTTCTGGTAATTTTCATTGTAACGATATGTCGCTTTAATATTTGATATTTGAACATGGACATGTAACTTAATGATGAAGCTCCACAAAACCATATGTCAGCCTGTAAGAGAGCCGAAATCTAGGGATCATATATTCCTGGTTTTGAATAAAACGCCTTCAATCACCGCCATGTTCAGTACCTTCGGGTTTTGTCGGAATTCCGAATCGTATCACGTGACTGACGTCCACACGTCCTGCACGTGGTGATCAAGGTAACTAGCGTAAGCGCACATGTGTTTGTTTACGTTTTCCTTCTGGCTAAAATGTGTATGTCCACGGAGCGAGTATTTGAAACATCCAATACACGCATTGACGTAATTCAATATTGTGTGTATCAAATATTGTAATGAGCGGGAATTAATTTCTTTGTAAATCCAGTTTGCTGATGTCGACCACATATTTTGTTTATGAAAAATTGTTGACATTTTCTCTTGGTTTTACAACTCTCGTGTTACTTCGAGATTGTCGCGACGACGTTCGGAAGAGTTCGGAATGATTCGGCATCTTTCGAGCCTATTTTCCACGTGTACACGTTAAAAATACTTCCAGTGCTGTAACTTTATAAAAAGTGGTAAAATTAGAAAGTTTTAAACTCAGACAGACGGCGAAAAATATGTATAACACTTAAACAGTTTTCATTACGACAAAAAGAGCGAAAGTGATAGACCATACAACTTTAAGTGGATATGAAGATACGGCTATGTTAACTTATGATTTTTTTGTCTTTGAAGAGATGATGAAATTGATAATTTTAGTAATTAATAAAGAATTATACAAAATGAAACTCAGATTCTGACCGGTTTTATTAGGTCACCTGGGACGAAATCTCAAGTGACCTATTCTAATCGCCTTTTGTCCGTCGTCGTGCGTCGTATGTCCATAAACAATTTACATTTTCGACTTCTTCTCCAAAACTGCTGAAGCAATTTCAATGAAATTTTCACAAACCTTCTAAGGCATAAGGCCAATCAAAATTGTGAATTATATGGTCCCCACCCCCCAGGGAGCTATGGGAGGGGCCAAAAGGGGTAAAATTGACTAAAATTTCAAAAATCTTCTCCACTCACATATGTGAGTGAATTAAATACTCTTCATAGATAGAAAGGTCCTAAGGTCCTTTACAAAAATTGTGAATTATATGACCCTGGGGTCTCAGGTTTCCCCCTGGGGAGGGGGTTAAGTTTACTATAGTTTATATAGGGAAAACACATTTTTGAGTGTTGTTTAATCATTTGTAATAGGAAATGAGTCAAATATTGCCAGAATTATCAGTATGAGATGGCCATTGAATCCTATTAACCAATTTTCCATGACTGACCCCAAGGGGCCTGAGGGGCGGGGTCAAAAGGGGTCAAATAGGCTATAACTTCAAAAATCTTCTTCTGAAATTCTGGAAATGGTAGAATCACATACTCTTCATAGATGGAAAGGTCTTGAGGTCCTCTACAAAAAATGTGAATTATATGACCCTGGGGTCTCACGTTTCCCCCTCCTGAGGGGCGGGGTCAAAAGGGGTCAAATAGGCTTTAACTTCAAAAATCTTCTTCTGAAATTCTGGAAATGGTAGAATCACATACTCTTCATAGATGGAAAGGTCTTGAGGTCCTCTAAAAAATTGCGAATTATATGACCCTGGGGTCTCACGTTTCCCGCTGGGGAGGGGGTCAAGTTTACTAAAGTTTATATAGGGAAAACACATTTATGAACATTTTTTGCTCAATTTTCATAGGAAATGAGTCAAACATGTTTAGAATTATTAGCCTTCGAGATGACATTTTAATATCATATCTATATTGGTCCTGGTCAACCCCCTGGGGGCAGAGGGGCGGGGCCAATAGGGGCAAATAGGCTAAAATTTTAAAAATTTTCTTCTTTAATACTGGAAACGGTAGAATCAAATAATCTTCATAGATGGACATGTCTTAAGGTGTTTTATGAAAATTGTGAATTATATGACCCTGGGGTCTCACGTTTCCCCCTGGGGAGGGGGTCAAGTTTACTATAGTTTATATGGGGAAAACACATTTATGAGCATTTTTTGCTCAATTTTCATAGGAAAGGAGTCAAACTTGTTTAGAATTATTAGCCTGAGATAAGATTTTAATATCATATCCATATTGGTCATGGCCGACCCCCAGGGGCCAGAGGGGCGGAGCCAAAAGGGGTCAAAATGGTAATTTCAAAAATCTTCTTTTTGAATTCACAGATTTGATGGAACCAGATGCTCTTGATAGATTGGAAGGTCTTAAGGCCCTTTACAAAACTTTGTGAATTTCATGGCCCTGGGATCTAAGATTTTCCCCTGGAGAGGGGGTCAAATTTACTATAGTTTATATAGGAAAAACACATTTAGTAACATTATTTGCTTAGTTTTCATAGGAAATTAGTCAATCAGGGTTAGAATTATTAGCCTGAGATAGCATTTTAACATCATATCCATATTGGTCCTGGCCGACCCCCAGGGGCCAGAGGGGTGGGGCCAAAAGGGGTCAAAATGGATAACATTTCAAAAATCTTTCTTCTGAATCCACAGATTTGATGGAACCAAATAATCTTCATAGATTAAAAAGTCTTATTTATAAAATCACTGACTGACTTCAAGAGCCTGATGGGTAAATATATAGTGTTTATATGCATGTCTTTGTTTCATTCTGTATCTGAACTCAGGTGACCGCTAAGGCCCATGGGCCTCTTGTTGGTGTTGAAATCGTTATTTCAGAAATAATTTTAATATGAATTTAATTTTAAAATCTCGTTTCTATACCCTAGGTCGCCATCCTTTACAGAACGTGCTGATGATCCCTCTCATTATTTCACTTGTCTGTGGACTCGACGTAACAATTGCACGTGAGTAATTTTTAAAGATGAGTCAGTTTTACGTTTTGGCCAAATTTCTGACCAATTAATTTCTTATGATACTTGAAATATTATTAGTATGAAAAACTATACATACCATATGTACATGTATAATGATAGTCATTGAGAATGTACATTTTGATGATTTTTTTTTTCTCCATTTGATGAACCAAAGTTAGACAATATTTAATATGAGAATCTGGAGATTTAATTACCTAAAAGAAGCAGACAAAACATTAAAAGGTATAACAAATAACAAATAATAAATCAATTGTTGAAGTGTTTAGGAGGCAGCTGTGAGTTTTCATTGTTCGTTCCATTAATTATGGTACGTAATGGTGGTAATCAGACCGATATATAGGCGAAAACACCAGTAAGTTTATGATACATGTATTATGCAATTGACGGAAGAAAATATAAAAGATAATATTCCGGAGAATATTACAAATGATTGATTTTGACAGAGCCCAAAGAGTCTGTGTCATTGAATTTGAAAGTGTAAACACATGTACGCAGTCATTGGCGTTTTTTTCAGATTTTCGTCATATTATCAAATTTAGGTTAAATTGTTTCATAGTGATGCTACTTGTAGGTCAACCATCAATGAGAGAAGTTATCATCATTTCTTAGATGCAAGTGTTCGCCAAGGATACACTTCAAATTAAAAAGTGTAATCAAATTGCTACATAAACCGATCTGCGAATGTTTTGAGGGCAAGGATGGACCCGGGATACACTTATGACCAAGTTTTATTTAAACGTTGATTTTTACAGAGACTGTTCTGGGCACGATCGGGGCGAGTGTGGGCCCGGGATACACTTACTACCAAGAACCAGGGAGTGAACCTACAGCCTGGATCAACTTCGCCTTCCCTTTGCCTGCTCCGTCCAACTTGACCCAGGTGCAATTCTACAACCACAGAAATCTCGGCCAGGGCATCACAGGGAAGATCTTACTGTGGGAGGTAGACTCCGCAGGGGGTCATTATACACTCATCTTCAAGCAGCCTTTTCAGTATAACGCTGCTGTAGGACTCCAAACGGTATGTCTTTTTGTACTTTTTAGCTCAGCTGGCCTGAAGGATCGGTGAGCTTATTTCATGGCGCGGTGTCCATCCTCCGTCAACTTTTCACAAAATTTCCTTCTAGTCACAAATGACTGGATAGATTTTGACCAAATTTGGTTTGACGTTTTTTTGGGTAAATGGGAAACAATCTTGTATAAACGGGGCGGGGCCGAAAAGGGGAAATATAGCAAATTCTTTAAAATCCTTCTTCTTCTGTATGAATGAAGGGATTTGGTTCCAATTTGGTCTGAAGTTTCCTTGGGTGAAGGGGAGCCATTTTCTATAAACGGTGGGCCTGTTCCCCTAGGGCATGAGAGGCGGCGCCCAATAAGGGAAATACAACAAATTCTTTAAAATCCTTCTTCTGCATGTAGGAATGGGATTTGGTTCTAATTTGATCTGAAGCTTCCTTATGTGAAGGGGAACCAATCTTGTATAAATGGTGGGCCTTACCCCAAAGGGGCATGAGGGGCAGGTCCCAATAGGGGAAATGTTGCAAATTCTTTAAAAATCCTTCTTCTGTAGGATTGAAGGGAATTAGTTTTAATCTGGTCTATTGGTGAAGGGGAATAGATTTTTTTACAGATGGTGGATCTGTACCCCCGGGATTTAAGGTGCGTGGCCCAATAGGGGACATATAGCCAATCATTTTTTGCCTTCTGTGGGAATAAAGGCGTTTAATTCTCATTTGGTCTGAAGCTTCCTTGGGTGAAGGGGAACCAATTTTGAATAAACGGTTTGTTTGGTCCCCCAGGGGCCTGAGGTTGGGACCAAATATGGAAAATGTAACACATTTTTTAAGATCCTTCTGTAGTAAAAGATAGATTAAGTTCAATTCTAAAGCCTTCAAGTTGGTAGCTTGTATTCTTAGCCTGGAACAGGTGAGCGATACAGGCCCAATGGGCCTCTAGTTCGGGTCTGGAGTCAGGAAGTCTTTCATTTGGTTAGAAATCCATCTTCATTTCTGCGCCGATATATTTTCTGATGCACACAGTATTTTATGGGAATCATTGTTCAAGTATTTCATGCAAACTTTTCCGTTGATTTCCAGCACAACAACATGGTGGCTTGTAAAGCTTTCAAATGGCTTCAATGAAAATTATAATCTATGCATTATTGCTACTCATATTTCAGCATTAGCAAAATTCCCACTGAAGAGCGGATTAATAATGCATAAATTGAGTTAATAAGTTTCGTCTGTTCGTTGTCATCCGCAACAAAATTGACCAAAAATAACAAATTTTCCAGTACATATGATAACGAAATGCGGATATTTTACGAATAAAAGCAAAATTCGCAATTCCGGATGCTCATGAGGAGTACAATTGGTCCAACATTGCGGATATGTATCGAACAATTAATACGAATCTATAACGCATATATTGAGAAATGAGATTGGAAGACTTGCGATTGTTACGGAAACATTACAATTGTGGAGAT
Organism: Argopecten irradians irradians; assembly: GCA_004382745.1. Lineage (NCBI taxonomy): Eukaryota > Metazoa > Mollusca > Bivalvia > Pectinida > Pectinidae > Argopecten > Argopecten irradians. The sequence goes on from SAYR01004239.1 coordinate 819,218, forward strand.
AATATTGGAAAAAAACGGTTGTGTTGCGCATGTGGGTCATCTGTACTGCGGTTATAAAAATAAGCGTGTTCGTCCTTCCAACATAATTTTTCACAACACCACAGCAACATGTCAAATAAGCAGGAGAGGTAGAGGTAGAAGGGTTGATACAGAACACCGTAAGATCAGTATGCACCTTTAGATACAGACAAGTCCCAGACTGTTGACTACCAGGGCTGGGAAAGGAATGGAGGTAGTTTCTGGTCTTAGTGATACCCTTGATGAACCGGAGACACTTTCTGCTATTGGCAAAGGGAGGGGAAAAGTGTAAGAAGAAAACAAGGAACCGGCAATAGAGACGATGAAGAAGCTTTATTATCAGAACCAGAGAACGCTGCGTTTGAGTGGTTGAAGAAACCCGCGTCAGGTTGAGAAAGCGTCTGTTCAAGGACACGAACAGGAAACGAGCTAGAAGCTTCCTCTTAATTTCTTCATGGCAAATGGAGGGTGTTTATACCCGGTATGTGAAGCTGGACAGGGTCTGGAAAAATCTCGCAGCCAGTCCTGGACTAATTGCGCCTCCATGCATGTTGCTATTTCTATATTTTATACAAGGGGCCTTGTGGCCCAGGGTTACTGACCAGGGTTCGTGTCATCTATATTCTGTAAATGGTTTGTTCTTTAGATCTGAAAGGAAACCAGATGAGTGAGGTTTTTTTATGAAGTTTGGAAAGACACAGGAATATTCTACACATCCATGAGCTCTTTGTGTTCTTCTCTGTCTTAAAAGCAATTGCATGACTTGGACAAATTGATTGGTACGTTGCTGGATCACATACGTTTTATTGATGAAAAGACTCGCAACAACTGAAATCTTCAAGATTTACATTTTATTAGTTTACTTTAAAGGATTGGAATAAATTGGACAAGGCTTTGTATATGAATTCATTCATCATTGCGTTAATCATTATATTAGTTATTTCATTCGTTATTTCTGAATATTCAAATTCAGCCATCACTTATAACGCCTTCATAATTTAACATTTGAATGTAAATTTAAGTTTTCAAAGTTTATTTAGATTATGATATGACGCAAAATCATACCTAACTGGAAATAGTCCGATCCTACTCTGGGTTTGTATTCATATGTCGTTGCGTTTACGCTAATTTGAACGCAACTCTTCCCCATTGACTATATATAGCATTAGGGGCATATGTAAATATTTTAGCGTATAATCGCAATGACGTATGGACATAAACGGAGTGCAGGTTCGGACAACGTTTAGTTCACGCCTCGATAAATTTTGCGTCATAAGTTGACGGATTTCAAAATAACAATAAAGAGTTTTTATTAGATCCAATTAAATCACAAATGTTCGGGAAATTCCATAGTTACGTCAGTATGTGTATACAGAATATCTGATTGTCTGAGAACAACTCTGGGAGCGTCTAAGCGAATAATAGGTAAACAGGTCATGTACAAGATTCTAGAAAAAAAAACCATTACAGGTAGCCTCTCCGAAACAGTATCATCAGCTTTACCCCCCTGTCTTTGCATTCAAAATAAGCTTACACAAACAATGCAAACACTTGTCTATCCTCCGTACTATAAAATAAAAATATTGAATATGAATAATTTAGTCTATATCTCATTCGTAGACCGATACATACATTAAAAACATTCAACAGCTCAACGGTCATACCATCAACAGACTATATAACAGTAACTTTCCTCGGTTGAAAATCAAATATGGCGGCTGGCTCCACTTCGGACCGCATCACTCCCCTGACAACGGTACATATCGGTGGTCGTTCCGCCTCGGTTATCTGATTTTTTTTATTCGAAATGAACTTTATTGTTATATGAAAAACTGGATTTTTTTTTATAAATAATGGAAAGCTGTCATTGTTAACTTATATTTCAAAACAAACTGCAGTTATACATTCAACAATCGGAATTACATCTACGGCCATCATGACTTCCATAGTTAACTAGCTTAGCATCCAACATCGTTTTAAATTTGATCACGAACATGTAAAAATAGACCTATTTATGTGAATACATGTATATAAATTGAACTATGTTTTGATTGCGTAAAGGTGGTATGAACGCAATGGGATACAGTAGCGCTACATTGAATATGTCTGTATCCCATTCCGTTCATACCACCTTTAATGCAATCAAAACACTTTTCAATCTCTATCTGGATTTATTTTGTGCGCAATGCATTCGCAAATCTTCCTAATCGCCATTGGGACCAAGACTTAAACCTGGTCAACATTAAACTCGTAACAAAATGTGTTTATTCCATACACATCTTGAATTCATTCTAGACAGGTAGCTAATAGCTCCATTTTACCTGACCTTAGGTGGATATCGTGGGAAGTCCCCTCCTCATTAACTCCAGAACCTACCTGGGATGGAGTTATGACCAGTCTACAGGCCCGATCAGTTATATCTACGCGTCTTCGGCCCGGAATGGAACCCTCATATCCTATATCGGCGGGGAACAACTGGTCGTGGGTCAGACGTTTTACTTCTACATCGTTAAAGCTTTCTTCTTTTCCATCCAGGCAACAATTGACTTAAGTAAGTGACTTATTTTCAATCCAAATAATATTTAATGAAATTCAGTGTATTATTTTACGCATAATAAGAAAACAGTTATCCCGTCAATATATTTCCAAGGAATTTGGCAGTAAATACATTTTGGTCTGAGCTGTGTCAGACTTTGATTGAATTAATGCATGACATCTGAGTTATGGCAAACCTTGGAGACTACAAAACAATTTGACCATCATCGTTTTCAATCTGCAAAATGTATATCTACGGTACGTTCATTTAATTACTTTATTGGACATTTTACATTTGTATAGATATAAAAAATCCGATATCTACTCCTTTGTTAACAAATGGCCAATATTTTTCTTTGTATGTTTGATTCGTTTCTTGTAAATTTACTTAACTACAGATCCTGATATCCCAACGACAACCACCACCACCACAACTACAACAACAACTACCACCACAACTACCACACCGCCTCCCACCACCACTACCACACCTACGACCACCACTACCACCACACCTACAACCACCACTACAACCACACCTACAACTACAACAACGCCGACGACAACTACCACAGGTAAGTCCATTTTATATGGATTTTTTTTTATAGTTTTATTAAATCATTTTCCAAAACCCGAATGAGGAGAGGATGTTTAGTTCCAAGTCGCTTATCCGTCATCTTAGATAATGCATTGCTTAGAATGTGATTGGTTCAAAATGTATAAACGAGAATGTTTCCCAAAATTTTTATATCGCTGTTCACAGATGAAGCGTTGAACTGTTTTCAGTTAGCTATAAAATCAGAATAGGTTGGATTACAATGCGAAAACGTGGCTGAATTTATTCTTTATACACTGTATTTCAATTCAAAACACATGATAAACCTATAGAGCATAGTAAATCTTTGCTCAGATGATTTGAAGATTGTCTAATACCTTATTGGATTATATACATACATGTATGAAAATTCTTAAATTAAAATTATAGTTTCTGCGATATCAAACCAAGAAAAACTATACTTTAGAATCTACGTTATGTTATCAACAAAATATTGCGCGCATATATATCTGTTTTACATTAAAAAAAAACTTTTGATTTTGTTTGTTTGGTTGATCATTAACAGCCAGGGTAATGTAAGGACGGCCTCCCATGTGCATGCTGTGTGTTTTGGAAGACTGCGGTATATTCGTGTTGTATCTTCTTGTATAGTGAAACTCTTGTCCTTTTTATAGTGATATAAGTATATTACCGAAGACATCAAGCAACACACCCTATCGGTCACAATCATACATCGTGTCAGGCGGTGTCAAGGGAGACGTTTCGAAGAAGAAAATAAAATAGAACAAAAGATAAGAACCTATATTTAGTTGTTCGATCATGCGATAGGGGCAGCAGTCTACTGAAAAAATGAAGAAATGATTTAGGAACTAAAATGTATCCGCTGCCTTGTATGTTGTTCACTATGCTGGTAAGCGTTTTCGCGTGCGTAATTTAGAAAATATAGTTATAACAGTAACATTCATCAAGAAAAAGTCATCTAATCATTGAAATCTGCGATAATTTTATGAACTGAATCCGGTTTTAGCTCTGTTTCTCGTTTAGATATATATCTGCTTGAATATATAACAAAAATCATACATTTCAACCATAATATGACATATCCGCCTATACTGTGCGCGAAATACAGGACAAAGTATAATACAATAAAACATCAATTTTGCTTCTACGCATTGGCTAAAAACTCTACTGTTCCGGGCAACTTGAATATTTGGATTCTTGACCGTGAATTGAACACCGAGTAAATATTTATCACGTACGTTCCCCCAGACGACATTTTTCTATGTAAAAGGAGCGTAAATAGCGTAGTCCGGTTTGTACGATTAGCCCCAAGTGTGTACGGAAACCAATTTTGTATAAACGGTGGGTCTGGTCCCCAAGGGGCGGGCCCAATAGGAGAAATTCCGAATAATAGCAAATTCTTCAAAATATTTCTTCAGAAGAAATGAAGGGATTTTGTTTTAATTCAGAATGAAGCTTCTTGGGTTACAGAGGGGGGAGGGGCGGCAAAAAGACACGTTGCACACCTGCCCCTCCTGAGGCTGTTTCGACCTTGTCACGTCCCTGCAACAAAAATTTACTATTTCCGCGGTAAAACTCTAACGTTATTTTCAGAAATTGGGCTGGTTTTACTATAAAGATCACAAACAACAGGATTTATGTTTGAAGTATCATACAAATTTCAAGGATGGAGAATATTGACTTGCATTCGCGCTTTTCTTCGAACTTTATTCAAAATGGCGGGATATCATACTGTACCTGAAAATTGTAATTAATCGTCAAAGTAATGGTCGGATATGAAGGCTATTGATATACTCGAGATAACAGTTTTACAACATCTTGTAACCCTTGGGTAGAATATCCTTATGTCTCATATCCATTTATGATCGTTGGCAGCAGCCATGTTTCTTAATATTCATTTTAAAACAATTAAGATTTAGCGTAATCGAAAGTAATACGAAAGTCGCCTTTCCAATGGAGATTTGTGTTTTAATTACACGTGTATATCACTTAAGTATAACGTGGAAGATTGCTCCCGTAATACTTTCTCTATTCAGAAATCGCGGACGTTACTGGCCTATATCATACTACATATTTGCACAATACCTGGTGTATGATACTAAGTAAGGGATCTGACACGGTACATACATATATTGATATTTTACTCAAAGTTACAAGGTTAACTTATGTCCAGTTCCTTTTAAAGGTTTTACATTTATTATGATGCGGAGATTTGAGACCGATCTGTCCTATATAGTTCCAGGTCAAGGGCCACGTGGGCCCAGAGGACCCAAAGGAATGATTGGAGCAACGGGACAGCAGGGTTTGACTGGCAAAACGGGTCCACAGGGCTTGACTGGCAGTACGGGAACACAGGGATTGACTGGCAGTACGGGAGCAGTGGGTGTCACTGGCGTTACGGGAGCGGATGGTGTCACCGGCAGTACAGGAGCAGATGGTATCACCGGTAGTACGGGAGCAGATGGTATCACCGGCAGTACGGGACAACAGGGCTTGACTGGCAGTACGGGAACACAGGGATTGACTGGCAGTACGGGAGCAGTGGGTGTCACTGGCGTTACGGGAGCGGATGGTGTCACCGGCAGTACAGGAGCAGATGGTATCACCGGTAGTACGGGTAATTTGTTGGGAGGGGGGAGGGTGGGGGGTAGGGGATTTGAATTCGTAATTTATTTTGACGTATTTATTCTTTCGGTCACCCGATTTTACTTAAAATTATTGAAATATTCTTATTTCATTTCTTTGATTATGTGTTATATGATTATTTACCGATTCATTTGCATCAAGTTTTGCTTTAATTTGTGTTATAGGAGAGACTGGGCCTACTCCTACATGTAAGTATGATTTCATAAGGAAAATATTAAAATATATTTTTAATCGTAGTATCTATAGCTAGATTTGTGTTAAACAATCTTAAAGGGGCAATTCAGTCTAAGAGTACATTAAAATTTGCACATATTTCGGAAACGAACCAGTTCTAACAGAAATTAGATTACATTGTAGTTGGTTTAACTGTGATATGCCAGAAAAGCTTACCGTAGTGAAATGTATGTGAAATGTTCTAACTCGCGTACTTTCCGCCATTACACATAGTGGTCGGATGTCTTGTATGGCGGAAACCTGACCCTTGCCAGTGTAGTAAAAAAAAATTGTCTAGAACCACTCAAATTGCTCTTACAGTAGTGCGTTTATCTTCTTAGATGCATGTTCTTGTCTAAAAATAATTTCATCAACTCCTCAGGGGTTATGTATCGCATTTGTTCAACGTGCGTGACTTTGGCTCGGGTATGGGTACAGCGTACATGTTGTACCTGCTTAATCTTATTGATCAACGATTTGGAATTTCAACGGTATCAATCAAAATACTTAACAATGTCGTGAAATTTCTCAATATTTCTTGTTATATGTTTCATAAGAAATGTAGAACAATACATTTGGTTCATGTCATGCTTCGTGGTTATGTAACAGAACTAGTCTCATTGAAGTGTCCCTTTAAGGTTTGGTGTAGGTCAGTTTGGGACAAACACCAAAGACTATAGTATCAAATTCTGTCCGTAATATTGTAATATGAATACATTGTATAGTATTTCTATTTTTCCATGCTTCATTACTGCACAAATAGAATATTCTGTAGTTAGACATAGTTGTCTGCCCTTGTCAGTAGATATTAATTGTGGCGTTACGTGTTTGTGAACGTAACGTCAACTTTTCTAAGAAATCAATGTGAATTTCGTTCATTTAATCATTGATGATTTCATCGGGGTCTGAACGAAATTTTTGTTCGTTAATATTAACAAACACTTTAAATGCAGGGAAACGGCATTAACTATATGATTATATATTTTTTCATAAGATGAATATATGTTTATGACTTGGTTTATATTAACCATGAGTAAATACATTTCATTTCAAAATATTTTATTAAGTCATTCGATTTAACAAGGATTGGGCAGCAGGCTATGCCTATATAAGCCATCTCCCTGATGCGTAAATACTTTGAAGTGTTCTTTTTATGTATGTAAATCCGTGTACCAGATGGTATATATATGGTCAAGGACGATGTAGTCCTTGATATACTGTATATTCTTATAGCATATATTTCTGTCATTAGTTGGCCTTGTCGATTTGTATATAGAAAGCTTGTATAGTGTAAACACATACATTAATTACGTTTATCAACACAATAGGAATAAAAAGAAAACAATTAAATCGAACACGGGCACTTTGTTTTGCGCCTTATTAATATGCTCGCGTAAACTAGAACACATAGAATGAACTGCAACTTAGTATTTTCGAAAGTTTAATCGGTACTACAAGTGGAACTTTGAGCTATTTCCAGAATCTTTTGAATCTTTCATCTTAGATAAAAAAAACCCGCTATTAACAATGTCATAGAAAACAATCAACACAATTTTGACTTTGAAAAATATATATAGCTCTTCCCAACATACCAATAAATCTCATATTAATTTTCAATTATAAAAAAGGTGTTGAAAATATATATACTGTTCTTATTAAAAACGAAGTAATACCTATTTCACAAAATAAATGGAATCAAAATTTTCAAATTGATCGAGATGAATGGGGAAATATTTATAAACACAGCGCCAAACTTCAATGGTTACAATTCCGAATTAATCACAGAATTCTAACTACAAAATCATATTGGTAAATCAAACAACAATCTATGTACTTTTTGTAAAACCTATCCAGAAACAATCATGTATCAAATTTGATTGAACAATTAAGAATATCGATAATTACTAATAATTTATATAATTAAGTCTTAAATTTGAAAAACAAGATTTTATTTTCGGCTAATAAGATGGTGCTTACTCTAATTTCCATGCTGAATAAACTGCAACTTAATATTGTCGAAAGTAGAACTATTTCCGGAATCTTTTTCTCGCCTACAACCCAAACTCGCATATTATGTTTTCGCATATTACAGAGTTATCTGCACTCGTAGGTAAATATTGATTGTGACGCCATGTGTTTGCGAGCGTAACGTCATAAATTTCCGAGAAAACTATGTGAATTGCGCTCACAAACGTCACAATGTATACTTACTCTATAATATGCAAATACGGAATAATCTGTAGGTAACGGTGTCGTCTCCGTGTGGTAACTCGGTATCCCTTTGAGTGATAAAACTTCATGGAGACTTTCCATACCGACAGTTATTGCTTAAGGTTGTTTCCAATATTAGTTATTCATTGTTTTTAAACCTTTAGTTTTCTATTCTACGAGGGACAAGATAATTCACCTTCAATAACTTTGGATGAAATTTTAAGTAACGAAAGAGTATTTTTATGCATTCTAACGGTACTTTGGTGATTTTTGAGTATTGTATCATCGGTACACCGGATATTGCTACTCACTAGGCAAAAACCAAGGAACACGGCGATGACAAGACATGTGGAAATCGGGCCATACCTTTCTCGGAAACCTTTAAGTTTGTACATGAGGTTATATAATATTTGGTAAGTTGTGAAGGGTGCTGCCTTGGGCTGTCGAGACATCATCACATTTGTAGACAAAACATATCTATTTTTTCTGCGAAGTGCCTAGGAATTTTTTATAAGCAAACTTCAATGGTATCGAATTGCCGCGGTCCCTTACTTCGGGATCGTGAGTTCTAAACCCGCAGCGGCTGCCAGGTACTAACCGGCTTTCAGCCAACTACTAAACCTGGCACGTCCTCTATTGGCACTGGCGTTACATCAAACAAACAAGTATAGGGATGTTTGTGGACATTGTGGAAGTGTGTTGTCCAATACAGCATCATCAGCATTGGCATCCCCTAAAATTTCATACACAGTAAGATAGGGGTCAAATTTGTATTGACTCAAGTTAATCATCTGATTCCGTGACTTTGTTTTTATGTGTTTGAGACTTGGTTCACATACACTGTGATTTATGACGCTGTTATCAGTCTTAATCATTCTGTAGTAGTTTTAGACGCCAGTCTTTTGAAGTAGTAAACACCTATATATAGATGTATATAGATTGCCTGTATTTACACATACATATTTTTGTTGTTGTGTACATAAACACATGCCATCATACGTGTCATTTTGTTGTAGTTGTTGACGCATGCACAGACGGTACAAATGGCGGATGTGCCCATACCTGTGTGAGTACCAGGAGTGGGGCCTATGTGTGTCTGTGTAACACTGGGTATGGGCTGGACTCGGACGGACACAACTGTTCCGATATCGACGAGTGTACGGACTACGGACCTTGTGAACAAATCTGCACGAATACAGTGGGAAGTTTCCAGTGCAGTTGTCGATCTGGGTTTACACAAGATAGTGTCATCACCAGCACGTGTATTGGTAAGGCGCATTGAACACATGTAACGGTAAGGCTCACTAACAACGTGTAATGGTAAGGCGCATTGAACACATGTAACGGTAAGGCTCACTAACAACGTGTAATGGTAAGGCGCATTGAACACATGTAACGGTAAGGCTCACTAACAACGTGTAATGGTAAGGCGCATTGAATACATGTAACGGTAAGGCTCACTAACAACGTGTAATGGTAAGGCGCATTGAACACATGTAACGGTAAGGCTCACTAACAACGTGTAATGGTAAGGCGCATTGAACACATGTAACGGTAAGGCTCACTATCAACGTGTAATGGTAAGGCGCATTGAACACATGTAACGGTAAGGCTCACTAACAACGTGTAATGGTAAGGCGCAATAAACACGCATAAAATTAAGGTCCAATGGACTATGATAAATAACTCGTTATAACAGAAAAAAGATAAAAGGTCGTAGGCTGAATTCACCCTCGACGTAAGACATAACAACATCCACACGTTACACACTTTTTATAACATAAAAATGTATCGTTTATTTTCTAATAACATATATTTATGTTTTTAAAAAAAGATTTGGTATCTTTTTAAAGCAATCTGTATTTTTAACCTGTTTTTAAACAAATAACGAAAACCAGGCCTGGTACTTTATTATAGACGCTAATATTGACTTGACGGGGCAACGCAATCATTTGATATTAATTGGTAATTCGTTATATGGGAATTAATACATGAAACGTGAAACGGTAAGGCCCACTAAACACGTGTATTGATAAGGCCCACTGAGCACGTGCAACGGTTAAATACATATAACGGTGAAGCAAACAAAACAGATATAATCGTAGGCACTGTTACCATATGTAACGGTATATGGCACGCAGGCGTAAAACACGTGTGTGTATAATGTTGAGGTGCATTAAACACATGAAACTCTTAGAAACTAACCATATATGAGTTAAGCGTTTTAGACAAGTGATCGTATTATAGACTATCGGGTAACGTAGTCGAACATTTTGATAAAGTAGCTCAGACGTGGCAAAGACCGTTATCTTACCCATGCCGAACAGCTACAGAGCTCCTTTGTGTTGTTACAGACGTGGACGAGTGTACCAACACCAGTCTGTGTACAGGGGGACAGACCTGTGTCAACTCCTATGGGAGTTACCACTGTTCAGCGTCCGCGTCTGGTATGGCCCCGGGGATACCGGGGGAGGAGGTGGAGGAGGAACAGGAGAGCAGAGTTTTCCTCACATGTATGTATACACACAGTGTAATACGTGTATATAACAACAATATTTCAAATAAAAAATCGAATACCTGTAGTATTTTGAGCAATTCGCCATTATTTAAACTTTAATGCAATCCCACTATGTAACCTTACCAAACGCAGCTGGCGTTCATCAGTGCATGGATTGCCATCCGCTTATTTTTACGTTGTTGTCATTGTGACGTCACAATTTTCTGCCAGCGATCACGAAGATGGCTGTTAAAAGGGTTGTTCCGTCGTTGACGATAATGAATTGTTTATTCATTATAAATAAATACCGAGATTTTATTATAAAAATGTTGTCAATGTAAATAAAAGCATTGAACTGCATTCAATTGGCAGTTATGGAAGAATTAACGCCGACTGGACAACAGCAAATTGAATGAAGTGCTAGTTTGCAGTTATTATGGTTATGAGAGGATGAATGCCAACTGGATAACTGTAAATTCAACATAAAGCGCTAGCGCACTTCATTGAATTTGCCGTTGTACAGTTGGCATTAATCCTTCAATAATTGTCAACTGAATGCAGTTCAACGCTTAATCGGACAGCACTGGATAAGATTTTTAAAATTTCATCTGTGAAGCGTTCGTCTGTTTTAGTTGTTGACGCATGCTCAGACCGCACCAATGGCGGATGTGAGCACGTGTGCGCCACCACCAGAAATGGCGCCTACTACTGTCTGTGTCACGTGGGGTACAAACTGACCAGTAACGGACACAACTGTTCGGATGTGGACGAGTGTACGGAGTACGGACCATGTGACCAGACGTGTACTAACACCCCCGGGACGTACACGTGCGGATGTCGGGAGGGATACGTACTGGACACAGACAACGTCACGTGTAATGGTGAGTAAACAGAACTTATTGATGTCCATTTTAGTATAGCTTTGACATCAAAGAAATTCCGTATAACTTCTTATTACATCACATATCTATAAAACGATATAAGGTCTAAATGCTATGAAGAAACGTTCTACCATAAAGACTACAGTTTCTGGATACTTCGCAATGATACATACTATATCTATATTTCTTGCATCCATGATTTTAATAGCTATTGACGCATGCTCAGACGGTACCAATGGCGGATGTCAGCACGTTTGCGTTACAAACAAGAATGGCGCCTATGACTGCGTATGTCACTTGGGGTATAGACTAGCCAATAACCTACGTAACTGTACGGACGTGGACGAGTGTACGGAGTACGGACCATGTGACCAGACGTGTACTAACACCCCCGGGACGTACACGTGCGGATGTCGGGAGGGATGCGTATTGGACACAGACAACGTCACGTGTAATGGTAAGTAAACAGAACGATATACATCATGTATCTAAGCTGAAGGATATAGCAAAGAACTTCGTATATGAAGTAACTAAAATGGAAATTCCTACCTTTAAAACTTGGTCTGTTATTGATATATCTATATACGATATGTATTTCTGATCGTACCTAACATTGCACTTTTTATTACTTTGTCGCCCAGTTATCGACGCATGCTCAGACGGTAACAATGGCGGATGTGAGCACGTGTGCGCCACCACCAGAAATGGCGCCTACTACTGTCTGTGTCACGTGGGGTACAAACTGACCAGTAACGGACATAACTGTACGGACGTGGACGAGTGTACGGAGTACGGACCATGTGACCAGACGTGTACTAACACCCCCGGGACGTACACGTGCGGATGTCATTCCGGATTTTTATTGAATACAGATAACACGACGTGTAAAGGTAAAGTAAGATGAAAGCGATAAATTCTATAATTCTACTAAATCGGGTGAATATACAATAATTTCAAAGTTCAGAGTGTCACCATACTGATATCAACTAGCAAAACTATTAAGCTTATATTCCAATTATGTTGTTAGAATATCTGCCCAAAACGTTATGTTATAGCTTTGCATTATAATCAAGGATGCCATAAATGCAACTTTTGTAAGGAACAAAAGTGTTCCCCCTTTGTAGTTAACATCACAGAATAGTAGGTCATGACATGTTTTTTTTCATTAAATAACAAAATTAAAGAGTTCTTTGAGTGTATTTTCGGTAAATAATCACTATACCGTAGTCTATTCAGCTTCACGGAAAGAATTTATTTGCAAATGACGATATGATTATAGAACTTCTTCACGAGAGGTATTTTGATTGGCTATATAATTTCTTCATGAGAGGTGTGTTTTGTGATATCATGTCTTGCTTTCAAGAACATAAGGTACCATCTTATGTATCCACCTTTAACTGTGTTTTCCAGATGTAAACGAATGTGATAATTCGTCCGCCTGCCCGGAACCGGAAGTAGGTGTACCTATATGTATAAATACGCATGGTTCTTACTACTGTCTCACCTTTAACGAGAAGTCATCAGTGGTCCAAGGGGGAAAACTCGTGTCGGACCAAAGTGAAAACCAAGAAACATTTAACGATGATCATTACTCAGAACAGGAAGGTAAAGCTCTTAGTTCCATCAACACCCGTTCATATAATATAATTATTAAATATATGGATATGAAAATTAGTTACAGTTGATATTTATTTGACCCATAGACTGATTAATGTTTATACATTATTTAGGTCTATACCACAAATCGGTACTCTGCATATTCTATAACAGTTACTGTACATGTATAAACTGTAACTTATTCCCAGATCCCTGTGCCACAACCCTTTAACATTAATAAACACCTGTACCCTCAACTCCACCACTCGTCCAAACTAAAACTTTATCACCATTCTAATATCACATTTCGTTTTAAAATATTGGTTTGCATTCTTTCTACCTTTAGACGTTTCTTTTAAATGGAATCACTTTAACATCCAAAATCATGAGAGATGATCATGAATATAATATGGTTTTATCAACAATGTACATAGTATACTAATATATCAATGACAGGATCATATGCGTGTTCACCTACGATCGTGAGAAATGGTACTTATGTACTACTGTTCAAAATAGCACCATTTTGCCCTGCTCAATAATATACATTGACCGAGTATAATGTAAATCACAGGTGGTAGGCTAGTTCCTGTGACTCAGAAATAAAAGATTTGAAAGTTCGGCCAATACACATGTCCTTAATACTAACAATAAGGACATGTGTATTGACCGAACTTTCAAATCTTTTATTTCTGAGTCACAGGAACTAGCCTACCACCTGTGATGTAAATTGAAAGTGATACCACCAAACATAGACATAGCCAAGCTATTTTCATTGTGCTTGAGGTCGCGGTGGCCGAGTGGTTAAGATGTCCCGACATATTACTACAAGCCCTCTGCCTCTGAGTCACGAGTGCAAATTCCATGTGGAGCAGTTGCCAGGTACTGACCGCTTGATTGGTGGATTTTCTCCGGGTAATCCGGCTTTCCTCTACCAACAAACCTGACACGCCCTTAAATGACCCTGACTGTTAATAGGACGTTAAACTAATAAAACTAAAAACCGATGTATTGCAATTTGATAGACTCTCTGAGAAAATTACGTCATTTCCTGTGTAAGGTGATTTACGTCAGAATTTATGAGGTTGATTAACACTCTCACAAACTAATTTCGTCACAATGCTGCTGAAAACAGCAAAGAAGGAAAATAAGAAATTTGTATTTACTGGGTTTTTTCTTCAGATTACGAAGAATATTCGTCTCTTGAAAATGAAGATCACATTCTTGGAGAAATAATGGAATTCAAAAAAGAATCTACCACAATGAGTTATCAGATTTCTACACCGGAAGTCGGGGGGTACCCTCAACCTGAGAACATTGGCGATCTAAAAGCCGTGATTGGTTTCCTGGCCGGGGCGTTGTGTGTAATTATGTTCGGTAGTTTTATTGTTGTGTTACGTAAACGATGTCTTCTACGACGTCGAGGAGAACTGGAGAGGATGGAAGAATCACAAGCCTAACACAATCGGTTAAGGAACACTTGAAATGTATTCTGGCATCACAGGCGCAATTTTCAAACTATGGCTTCTAATTAATATAATGTATCGAAATTGTTGATTTTGTCGATGGAAGAACAATAAATATTTTCGTTACATTATTACATTATTGCTGACACGAAAGTGACGGTTGTACTTCCGGTTGTGTTTCAATACACGAAGATAGAATACTTCCGGTTATATGTTACATAGTGAAAAAATCTCACAACATTCCCTTCCCATTGCCTCCTGTCTGGTGTACACCGAAGTTACACATCTGGTCACGTGTTAATATAGTATATGGCACTGCTTCAGGTCACATATTTTTTGCAAGAATGCAGGTCACATCATCATGCTGGTTTCGAAGTTGTAAGAAGTTTACTTATCTTTTGGCGCAAACGTTAATCGTAGAAGACAATTTAAGAAGCAATCATTTCTAGTACTGCAGGATGTCCAAGTTTTTGTTTTGTATCTATGTATATACATATCATACATATCTTTCTATTTATATGTTATATAAATTATATCATGTGATAAACAGCAGACATTTGTTTGTGTACATGTTTATATATTATGTTTATATGTTATATATCGTTTAATATAAGATATGCATGAAATCTATTTAATGTACAGTATAATGTATTTCTATATTTTTATATAGAGTTAACAGTAGTTCTATATCATTAAAACAATACTATGAAAAGTCGGTGCTATAGTCAGTGCTATATTGTTAGTCGTAAAAATTATAATATAAGAAAGTAATCAAGTATTGAATGTATAAAATTGAACAAATACATGTACATAAATTGTTAAAGTGTATGTTTAGAGTTGGAGAGTAGTACTTATATTTCTACCATTAGTAAGGATATACATGGTCTTTGTTGAATGTGAGTTGTTTGCAAAAGAATAACTTTTTTTGCTATTTGCTAAGATGTTATTTTGTTATTTACTAGTATTAAAGTCCCTAAATAATAAACTTACTTTGTATTTTTGTTTTCATTAATTTCTTGATTGAAAACACTAAATGAAGATAATTACATGGTCAATGATTAATATCTAACTTTCTTCCACTAAAGTCCTAATATGAAGGATGGAGTTGATTACATGTTATACTGCGAGCGTGTGTGGTACAGTATGATGTTTTGTATCTTTATAACTTTCCATGTGAAAAATAACAAACAGCAGCGGAAAAAATCCATTACAAACACTTGAATAAGTCTAGAGTTTATTTTACCTATTTGTACCAGCATACTTCCGGTTCTCACGCTCATGCGTCTCCATATATTATCCGATTTCCACGTATTCCTGTTTCAAGGACACACTAACCTTCCGTTCATGTCCATTTCAGTTCCCAGTCCTTTTCTCTGTGCCACAGAGATGCTGTAGCTGAATTAATATTTTCCGTTATTTTACCTGCACTTACAAAGAACTTTTACCCCGGTTGTTGACTTTAGACGCCTATTCCTTTCTTGGTCAACCGTTACAACCAGACTGCTGGAGTTACCTTCACTGTCGGCACTCGTTATATCCATCCCTTCGCTATGTCATTATCAAAACCAAAAGCAATTCTGAAGACAAAACATACCAAATACAGGCCAATGAATCGAAACTTCTTTAGAAACGTCACAAATTAAAGGACGAAGTTATCCTTTCTGCATATATTTCTGCAAAATAGAGCTTTTCCAACGATACAAAATACCAATAAGAAGTAATTACCATTTCTATGTTTGATTGGTACGTAGGATTGTAGCTAGATAACGTCAAACTACCAAGATAAACTTGATATGCCTAACGGTCCGCGCATCGGACCACACAACTCACAAGATATTGTATTTAATAATCATCAAGTGCAGTTAAATGGACATATTGTGCTTCACCCGTTTGTACTAGTCTTGTCTTAGTAGTTGAGGCCTTTTAATGTCAAATCAAATCAGGCTCATCAGATTCCTACTATAAGGCATCATTTCGTGAAGCAGTGATGTAAAGGTGTTAGCTATTAATATTGGCATATCATAATAACACAATGCATTACAAGATACAACTTTATTACAAGTAACATAGATTTTTAACAGATTCCTACATATATAAAGTACATGTATGTCAACCATTCCACAACATCAGTCCATAAATATCATCAAATATTTCCTGTTTTACATTTTACAGAAAATGTCGTCATGGATATGGTACGTGTTTGTTGCATATAGTTAATTGAATCATATTCTAAATGTTAATTGTACATGATGAAAAACAATCATAAATTCTTTGCTGTTAAGTTGCGATCTTATTTTATACATGTTAATCATTGCAAACGATTGAAAACCTGATATAGCGATATTTATGTAATCACTAGATGAAGCAGTGTCACCATGTCACCACGCTTAACATGTGAAACGGCTTCCGATGGGCTCCCTGATAGAACTCCCAGTCCAAAAGTTAAAAGCACTTTAGAAAATGATCCTAACAAAAAACCGGTACTGCATTGAAGGATGGGAGGGAGGATATCATATGATTATAAAATTGTGATTTTCTTTATTTTCTTGCTGCATAACAGTAAAATAAATGCATCATGCATTGGCGTCTACCAATCCAAATGTAAATAAATTCTTTTTGGAAACGATTTCAGGTTAGGTCAATTCTTTTCTTCGAATAAGTGAATTGGTTAATAAAAATGTGAATTTATATCACATCACTAGAGTAATACATAAACTACATTTTAGCCGCCGCTTCCTCGAACGTTTGCAGCCACTCGGCCAGTTCTTCAATATTGTAACCAATAGGTCCACGTTCACCTGCGTACACAATAACGCCATTTTGGATTACATATAATCTCTCGAACAATGCCCCGTACATCGCGTTTGCAGTGTTCGACATTTGATCTACAAAGATAGGACACTTTGTACCAATGGTCTCAAGCTTCCTGGCAGCCTCCAGTCTATCCTCCATGCGTCTGTGCTTTTTAATTGGAACGTTATTATTGAAAAACCAACCGTCGGACGGATGGGCTTCCTCTATGTAAACGACTGCAAAGTCTGTTAATTGTCCGAAGCGAGCGGTTAAAGAATTAAATCGCTCAAGCTTCGCTAGAAATGGGGGTCAGGTGCAGCTACCGAAGTTGAGAACAAGAGGCCGACCACCAGCTTGGATGTCTAACAAGTTCACTACCTGATTCGTGCGCAGATTGACGACTGTAGCATCTGGTGCCTTCCCTCCTAAAAATGCTTCTTTGAAACAGTCCAGATACCGCGATCGCCAGATCGCCTTGACGAAGTGAAAGTTATACACAGAATCGGCATAGTCATCTACTTTAAATGGAGTGTCGTACATAACTTGGCCCATGTGAGAAGTCATGCGAGCTTTCATTGAAGGAAAGAATTTCGAGGCAACGAGCATAATTGTCAGCCCTAGGGTACTGTATACACATTCCAAGAGTCTTGTGATCTTTGTTAACAAACCCGGCATCTGTAAATGGGAAAACCAAAACTGAAGAAAGAGTTAACTAGCTCGGCATCAGAAAATGGGAAAACCAGAACTGAAGAAAGAGTTAGCTAGCTCGGCATCAGTAAATGGGAAAACCAGAACTGAAGAAAGAGTTAACTAGCTCGGCATCAGTAAATGGGAAAACCAGAACTGGAGAAAGAGTTCACTAACTCGGCATCAGTAAATGGGAAAACCAGAACTGAAGAGAGAGTTAACTAGCTCGGCATCAGTAAATGGGAAAACCAGAACTGAGGAAAGAGTAAACTAGCTCGGCATCAGTAAATGGGAAAACCAGAGCTGAAGAAAAAGTTAACTAGCTCGGCATCAGTAAATGGGAAAACCAGAACTGGAGAAAGAGTTCACTAGCTCGGCATCAGTAAATGGGAAAACCAGAACTGAAGAGAGAGTTAACTAGCTCGGCATCAGTAAATGGGAAAACTAGAACTGAGGAAAGAGTTAACTAGCTCGGCATCAGTAAATGGGAAAACCAGAACTGAAGAAAGAGTTAACTAGCTCGGCATCAGTAAATGGGAAAAACCAGAACTGAAGAAAGAGTTAACTAGCTCGGCATCAGTAAATGGGAAAACCAGAACTGAAGAGAGAGTTAACTAGCTCGGCATCAGTAAACGGGAAAACCAGAACTGAGGAAAGAGTTAACTAGCTCGGCATCAGTAAATGGGAAAACCAGAGCTGAAGAAAGAGTTAACTAGCTCGGCATCAGTAAATGGGAAAACCAGAACTGAAGAAAGAGTTAACTAGCTCGGCATCAGTAAATGGGAAAACCAGAACTGAAGAAAGAGTTAACTAGCTCGGCATCAGTAAATGGGAAAACCAGAACTGAAGAAAGAGTTAACTAGCTCGGCATCAGTAAATGGGAAAACCAGAACTGAAGAAAGAGGTAACTAGCTCGGCATCAGTAAATGGGAAAACCAGAACTGGAGAAAGAGTTAACTAGCTCGGCATCAGTAAATGGGAAAACCAGAACTGAAGAAAAAGTTAACTAGCTCGGCATCAGTAAATGGGAAAACCAGAACTGAAGAAAGAGTTAACTAGCTCGGCTTCAGTAAATGGGAAAACCAGAACTGAAGAAAGAGTTAACTAGCTAGGCATCAGTAAATGGGAAAACCAGATTTGAAGAAAGAGTTAACTAGCTCGGCATCAGTAAATGGGAAAACCAGAACTGAAGAAAGAGTTAGCTAGTTCGGCATCATTAAATGGGAAAACCAGAACTGAAGAGAGAGTTAACTAGCTCGGCATCAGTAAATGGGAAAACCAGAACTGAGGAAAGAGTTAACTAGCTCGTCATCAGTAAATGGGAAAACCAGAACTGAAGAAAGAGTTAGCTAGCTCGGCATCAGTAAATGGGAAAACCAGAACTGAAGAAAGAGTTAACTAGCTCGGCATCAGTAAATGGGAAAACCAGAACTGGAGAAAGAGTTAACTAGCTCGGCATCAGTAAATGGGAAAACCAGAACTGAAGAAAGAGTTAGCTAGCTCGGCATCAGTAAATGGGAAAACCAGAACTGGAGAAAGAGTTAGCTAGCTAGGCATCAGTAAATGGGAAAACCAGAACTGAGGAAAGAGTTAACTAGCTAGGCATCAGTAAATGGGAAAACCAGAACTGGAGAAAGAGTTCACTAGCTCGGCATCAGTAAATGGGAAAACCAGAACTGCAGAGAGAGTTAACTAGCTCGGCATCAGTAAATGGGAAAACCAGAACTGAGGAAAGAGTTAACTAGCTAGGCATCAGTAAATGGGAAAACCAGAACTGAAGAAAGAGTTAACTAGCTAGGCATCAGTAAATGGGAAAACCAGAACTGAAGAAAGAGTTAACTAGCTCGGCATCAGTAAATAGGAAAACCAGAACTGAAGAAAGAGTTAACCAGCCCGGCATCAGTAAATGGGAAAACCAGAACTGAAGAAAGAGTTAACTAGCTCGGCATCAGTAAATGGGAAAACCAGGGCCCGGCACCATAAAACTTTCTTAGACAGATTGTTTACTCAAGCCTATGTAAAATCCTATACTTGAGTAAAAAATCTGTCTGAGAATAGTTTTATTGTGCCGGGCCCAGAGTTTGTCGATTGTTTTGTATAACATTTAACTTCAGTTTGTCGATTGTTTTGAATGATTTAACATTTAACTTCAGTTTGTCTATTGTTTTGTATGATTTAACATTTAACTTAGTTTGTCGATTGTTTTTGTATGATTTAACATTAAACTTTAATTTGTCGATTGTTTTTGTATGATTTAAGATTTAACTTCAGTTTGTCGATTGTTTTGTATGATTTAACATTTAACTTTAATTTGTCGATTGTTTTTGTATAATTTAACATTAAACTTTAATTTCTCGATTGTTTTTGTATGATTTAACATTTAACTTTAATTTGTCGATTTTTTTGTATGATTTAACATTAAACTTTAATTTGTCGATTGTTTTTGTATGATTTAACATTAAACTTTAATTTGTCGATTGTTTTTGCATGATTTAACATTTAACTTTAATTTGTCGATTGTTTTTGTATGATTTAACATTAAACTTTAATTTCTCGATTGTTTTTGTATGATTAAACATTTATATGATTTAACATTTAACTTCAGTTTGTCAATTGTTTTGTATGATTTTACACTTAACTTCAGTTTTTAACATCTAACGTCAGTTTGTTGGTTACTTTTGCTTGCTCAACATTTAACTTCCTTTTGTAGATTTATTTTCTGGTTTAACATTTAACATCAGTCTATCGATTGTTTTGATTTGTTTGACATTTAGGTCAGAGTAATGTCGATCCACGATGTTATTACTAGCAGTAGGTAAACTACCCTCTGACGTCTGCCTGGCCACCAGCCTCTAGACTATAAAACTTATCAACTGAATAATGTCTCTGTAACATGTCTGATTCTAAGTTCTAAACTAGATGGGGGAGAGGTAATCTAGCATAAGAATTCTGCAGTGAAAATCGATAACTTAGGGTCTGGTGGTCAGTTAAACACCTGCCTATAAAACACACTGCACCAAGTACATCACCACAAGTTCTCTTACCTTTCCATTAGCTTTCTGCTGAGTCCCAGTTTACCGATCGACTGAGTAAGTTCCCCAAACTAACTTTGCTTACACAAGGTATACAAAGTCGATGGATTAGATAGCCTCATTTAGAATTTGCTATAAATAGCTGCCGTCTAAAGGTGTATCGTACGTGCTGCTGTTCAGGCGATTCCACTTTACTGCCGTTCTAACAAATGGATTTGTGTAATGTTTAATGCTTCACAGCCTTTGTATGATTTTGCTTTAATACTCCGTTTTAAGGTGTTGTGTCAGACCAGGGTTAACTTGTATAAAACTCCGAGGACTGAGATTTCCTTAATTTTTATATTCCCGTCATCTTGTGCTCCAGGTGTACGTCGCACTATCGCTTACTATTTTATTTCTTTATTTTACTAGTTTATGAATATTTATAAGACACTCAGAAAATGCGGTCTTTGGTCACAGAGTCATGATATATAGCCAAGTAAAGAGCCGTTTTAGAGGGTGTGCTCCTACAACCTCGAGACCTTCCGCTATTTGAAGTATGGATTCTTTCTGTGATGAGAATGTTTACGGTATAGAAGCGTTCGTTTTTTGTTTTCTGATGCATTTTTTGGCATTGAATTAACTTTCTAAATTGCCTGCTGACGTTTTCACGATAATCGGATTTTTGTTGTGAATCGGCATTGTTCATCTTCTAATATGTCACACGTATTTTCCGTTTGGTGAGAAATACTATTAGTAACGTGGATATATTCTCTCAATCCATGCTGATGTAAAATGTAAAATATTTTCAAGGCTGTAGGAGCACACCGATAAAGCAGGCTGCTTTTACCGACTGAATACCTGATTACAGATGAACCACCCAGTCGATTCCGTTGCATTCTTTTCTTCAAGTCGTCACTCCCGAAGACAGACGGATCCGACACACAAGGGTTAGCAAGCCCGCAAATTTAAACAATTTTAGCTGTTGACCCCTCAGAGTCTTATATATGTATACTGTTAGTTTAAAAAAACGTGTCAGGTCCCTGTGTTTAGGGATCTATTTGAGAAGCAGTACTTATGATACACTGGACAAAATGTAGTTATAGACGAACAGCCATGATAATCAAAGGACCACCAATTTACGGTTATATTTAGTGACTGACAACTGCCTCATGCGAGATTTGAACATGGAATCTGGAGGTAGAGGGCTATTGGTACATTGTAGCTTTTTGCTATCCCCCTCCATCACGAGACTTACCTCACAAAACTGTCTGGGTATTTATGGACGAACAAACACATGTTACAAATTAATACCAAAATCAATTTCCATCTAGATAAAAACTAATTATTACACAAGATATAACAATTTGAATAAAGGATATTTCAACAATTTTTAATCATAAACACAAAAGTTCATCAAAAATAAATCACATCAATTAACAATTACAGTTTCTGTAATAATTGAGTATTTTAAACTTAAACAAACATGAACTTCAAATGTATAAATCAAAGTATAAATGTGAACCAAATATTGCATCATAAAAGGACAATTATCAATCACGTATACGTAGGTTGTAAAAGTATATCTTATCTAAATTTAATTACTTAACATGTGAATCATTTGAACACAATTTGACAAAAAGTACTTATTTTCTGAAATTGATGATAGTTAAAACTATATTGAAGGATCATAGACCCATGAACAACCAAGGTTAATTTGAGAGGCCCCTCCATGTAGTAGCTAGTGACTTCTTTACTAGACAACACAGAGAGCCCAAGAAATAAAACCAATTGGCAATGTCATTTTAAAACAATAAAAGATATATATATGTACTACATCTTTGTAGAAATTGAATGCCTACGGCAAGGGGAAGTAGCCATCTTCAAGTGATTGTTAGATATCGGGAGGTAACCTTGTTCTAGTGGTTGTCGGATAAGGAGAGATAAACCTTGTTCTATATTTAGAAAAGGGGAGATAAACGTTTTATTGCTAGGTTTGAATAAGGGAAGGTATCCTTCAACAAATTTGTTAATATCACACTTTGTCTCATGATATATTTTCATTTTTTTTTTGCAACAGCAGTATTTATCAATATATCACCTAGAGTACTTTTTATTCCTTCACCATCATCATATATGCCAAATCCCAAATCACATTTGCCAATCCATGAGGAATGTTGAAAAAAAAATCCACCTATTAATTGATTTTCTTTCACTGAAGGAGAGCAAGGGATTTAAACATATATTACATGTGGAGAAAAGGAAAAAGAAACATATTTTTGACAAAATCATCCATGATTAATAAACATGTACAAAGTTAGAGACTATGGTGATCATTTGTGCTTAATGTTTCAAAATGACATAGTACATACATTTTAATTAACAATTACAAATCAATACTTCAAACATAAAATAAATGTTAAAACAAATGACAACAAAGTTGAAATGGTAAAATCTTAAATCAAAAACAAGATGAGTATAGGTGACTTGTAAGGTAATTAAACATATGGCACATATCATTAAATGTAAGGCAAGTTGTTTTAACGGTAAAGTATCCTGAACATTACACAGGCACAATCCATCTGTTATGAAGTAGATCTTCTGAAATAGCATCAGGTTCAAACCATTATCATATTCTTATGTGGAAAGTACTGGAAAAAAGAAACAAAATGTTAAAAGAAAACATTTTAAACTTTAAAAGCTAGTGCTGCAGCTTATTCCTGTAGTTTCAAATTTTGTCTACCAAATATACATGAGGAAAAAACCGACTCATATACAGAGTCATGATATATATAAAACTGCGTTTTGAGAAATTTTTTTTGCATTCGTATCTGACCATATATTCTGTCTATAGACATTCCTTACTTGAGGAAATCTGGTGACCGTGAAATGACCTGCTCAAACTCTATGTATGATAACATGCCATCATCATCCAGGTCAGTTTCTTCTAACACCTGTAAGGGGAGATAATTACAGTAAAACATCTGTAGAGGAGATAATTACAGTTAAACATATGTTAGGGGAGATAACAGTAAAACTTCTGTAAGGGGAGATAATACAGTAAAAACATGCGTAAAAGGAGATAATTACAGTAAAACCATATGTAAGAGGAGATTATACAGTAAAACATATGTAAGGGGAGATCATTCCAGTTAAACATCTGTAAAGGGATACCAACAGTAAAACATATGTAAGGGGAGATAATTACAGTAAAACTTCTGTAAGGGGAGATAATTACAGTAAAACATCTGTTAGGAGAGATAACAGTAAAACTTCTGTAAGGGGAGATAATAGAGTAAAAACATGCGTAAAAGGAGATAATTACAGTAAAACCATATGTAAGAGGAGATTATACAGTAAAACATATGTAAGGGGAGATAATACAGTAAAAACATGTGTAAGGGGAGATATATTGCAGTAAAACCATATGTAAGAGGAGATTATACAGTAAAACATATGTAAGGGAAGATCATTACAGTTAAACATCTGTAAAGGTATACCAGCAGTAAAACATATGTAAGGGGAGATCATTCCAGTTAAACATCCGTAAAGGTATACCAACAGTAAAACATATGTAAGGGGAGATAATTACAGTAAAACTTCTGTAAGGGGAGATAATTACAGTAAAACATCTGTTAGGAGAGATAACAGTAAAACTTCTGTAAGGGGAGATAATAGAGTAAAAACATGCGTAAAAGGAGATAATTACAGTAAAACCATATGTAAGAGGAGATTATACAGTAAAACATATGTAAGGGGAGATCATTACAGTTAAACATCTGTAAAGGGATACCAACAGTAAAACATATGTAAGGGGAGATAATTACAGTAAAACTTCTGTAAGGGGAGATAATACAGTAAAAACATGTGTAAGGGGATATATATTATAGTAAAGCCATATGTAAGAGGAGATTATACAGTAAAACATATGTAAGGGGAGATCATTACAGTTAAACATCTGTAAAGGGATACCAACAGTAAAACATATGTAAGGGGAGATAATTACAGTAAAACTTCTGTAAGGGGAGATAATAACAGTTAAAAAACATTTGTAAGGGGAGATAATTACAGTTAAACATCTGTAAAGGGATACCAACAGTAAAACATTTGTAAGAGGAGATAATTACAGTAAAACTTCTGTAAGGGGAGATAATTACAGTAAAACTTCTGTTAGGAGAGATAACAGTAAAACTTCTGTAAGGGGAGATAATAGAGTAAAAACATGTGTAAGGGGAGATATATTGCAGTAAAACCATATGTAAGAGGAGATTATACAGTAAAACATATGTAAGGGAAGATCATTACAGTTAAAAAACATTTGTAAGGGGAGATAATTACAGTTAAAAAACATTTGTATGGGGAGATAATTACAGTAAAACTTCTGTAAAGGGAAATAATTACAGTAAAACATCTGTAAGGGGATATCAATTAAAAATGTAAAGGGAGATAATAACAGTAAAACATAATATTAATGTAATGGGATACCAACAGTAAAACTGTAAGAGGAAATTATACAGTAAAACATATGTAAGGGAAGATAATTACAGGAAAACATATGTAAGGGGAGATAATTACAGTAAAACATATGTTAAGGGATACCATCAGTAAAACATATGTAAAGGGATACCATCAGTAAATCATGTAAGAGAAGATAATAGAGTAAAATATCTGCAAGGGGAGACAATTACAGTAAAACATATGTAAGGGGAGATTATTACAGTAAAACATCTGTAAAGGGATACCAACAGTAAAATAACTGTAAAGGGAGATAATTACAGTAAAACATAATATTTATGTAAAGGGATACCAACAGTAAAACATATGTGAGAGGAGATAATACAGTAAAATATCTGCAAGGGGAGACAATTACAGTAAAACATATATAAGGGGAGATAATTACAGCAAAATATATGTAAAGGGATACCAACAGTAAAACATATGTAAAGGGACACCATCAGTAAATCATGTAAGAGGAGATAATACAGTAAAATATCTGCAAGGGGAGACAATTACAGTAAAACATATATAAGGGGAGATAATTACAGTAAAACAAATGTAAAAAGATACTGACAGTAAAACAAATGTAAGGGGATACCATCAGTAAATCATGTAAGAGAAGATAATAGAGTAAAATATCTGTAAACGGGTACCAACAATAAAACATCTTTATGGGGAAATAATTACAAAAACACAGGTGATAACCTCTAACACCTGTAAAGGGAGATAATTAGAGTAAACAACTGTAAAGGTGAGACACATATATATAACTACAATAAAACATACTAAGAAAGCGGGGAGTCATATTATTATTTGATTTGTAGAGAACGTGGATCCTAGTATTCTCAGAATATAAATGATTTCTTTTCATTAACAAAGAGTGTGAAATACCAAAATACAAAGCATATGATGAACAATTAAGACAATAGAAGCCATGATAAAGCTCATTTTAAATCAATAATACCTTATCCACAACAAAACCTTTCTCTTCTTGAGACAGCTCCTCTTTTGTAAGACACACCAAAGTTTTTTCCAGGTCTCGTCGGTTAATGAAATGGTCTCCATCAAAGTCTGAAATAAATTATCATATTAAAAATACTTTTATACAGTATATTATGTTAAATAATTAATGAAGCACTGTGCTATTATATAAAAAAAAAATATAAATCTTTTGAATCTGAATACACTGTACTCTTATGGATCTTATTTAGTTTACAAATGAAATGTCTTTAGTGTCTACTTTGAGTGATCAAAGATTGCTGTTTCTACCTATTTTAATGAATACATCAAATTTTCATATTGTTCGACATATCTTTCAATACACTTTCTATGGAACATTGTTTTCTTCCCTATTGATTAATGTTTTCTTACCATACATTTTAAAGGCATACACTGTTTTTATGTCCCTGGGAGCAGCTTCGGACAGTACAGAAAACATATCCAGGAAATCATCAAACGACATATCTCCTGTTCCATCCTCTGAAAACACCTGGCATAGTCGCTGTCGGAAAGGGTTTTCCTGAAAGGTTCACAATAAATGATAAGATCAGACTAGACCTAATGTTACAATATGACAAATGAATTAACCAGGTAGTTAAACATGTTTCTTCAACGAAAATGATTGGGTACAAATTTTTTAACTACGATAAAGCCCTCTCCATGTAGCAAATTTCATAAGGTAATTAAAAAATACCTGAGGATTTATGAAAATTCACACATTTCTTTCCTAATTGATTATAGAGCGTCTTCACCTTGAGTTCAGGCATTTTTTCCAGTTGATGTAGAGGAATCTTCACAGATGAAGCCTGGCCTCGCTTCATGTCAAGAGGAACATGTTCAGGGTACAGAGCCTGGAAACGTCTGAAAATCCTACAAAAACATAAACAAATTGTAAAACCATATTGTTTAAGGGATATCTCAGGTAATTTATTGATGTAGTTATAATCATTACATAACATAGATTTTTAAATTAAAATTTCACATTGTACTTTCATAAATTTATAAAATTTAATGGTATTCAGATAATTTGATAATCTGATTAAAATCATATCTTGATTTTCACATGGTTCTGGTAACCTTCTCACTGATGTATCAAGATCTTGATGCAACAGAAACAAGGTTTACTGTAACGACGTGAAAATCAAGATAGGATTTTAATCAGATTGAAGGCATAAAGATTAGTGAAAGATCACACAAAGTATGGCAAGTAATCAAGTTTTAGAATACTATTGTTCTATTGTCTATGTATTCATTATCACTATGGGTGATCTTATATGAGTGGCTATGTAACATGATATTGCGATTTATTAAACAAGTGCAATGATTTTATATGCCACAAAACTTAAGCCAAGTGGTATATCAAATTATTTAACAAGTTTAATCGTTACACAGTCACAAGTACATGTATAAGATTATATTTATTAATTTTGTTTATATTTCCATTAAAACTAGCTTAACTGAAAAAAAACCCTTTTAATATCGATTCAATATAAGAGAGGCAAAATGAGACTCAAATGTGACGTTTCCATCAACCGAGACAAGACAATCACATGATGTCATACAGGTATATTGATTATGCTGTTACAATAGGGTAACTACACATGTGCTTTATGATATCAATAATATGACAGTGATTTTTCAGGGTATTTTGGGAAAAAGTTTTTGTAACAAATTGGGAATTTTTAATTGCAAAAAAGAGCAGTTTTGGGAAAAACTTACCATTACTGAACATGGTATAATAAGTGATTGGATATTGTAAAACAGTAAACTGTTTCATTTTATGAAAAGGTGACGACCATCACAACAGTTTCAGGGTAGTTTGTTTTTAAATTAAAAAACAAGGAGAGAGATTTTCGTGTTTTGTTTGTTTTTCAGAGATTTGATTTGTGAATTTTTCATTGTAACTGGGAATAAATACGCCGATTCCGGGATACAACATTCAGTCAGTTTAGTCATGTGACTTTCATCACCACGTGACTTAATTAAGGGCACATTTGAAACAAAATGGCGGCATATGTAATGATTGTACACGGTTGGAAAATTACATATCATGACAGAACATTTAACATTAATTATCAGAACAAATTGTATTAAATTCAATCCAATTATGCACGAAAATTTGATTTGGACACTTAATAAGGAAATGACATGTAAATTACCGCATCAAATGGAGCTGTCGCCTAGCAGTTGAAAATTAACGGTAGCTGACGTCTCACTCACATTTATTGTATAATTTACCTGGGTGCATTTTTCCAAAACTCAATAACAACTAAGAAACACAAAACATAACAGTTTATCTTAGTTCCGTTATCGAGCAAGTATTACCGACTATGACCTTTACCCGGACATTGATATTCTCTGCCTATAAGCGTCACCGCCATGACAGAAAAATGTGCCCTAAATTTTTCGCGGTCACATGACCAAATCAACGTTTTCTACCTCCTACCCAGAAGAGTTCCTTGTATCCCGGAATCGGCGTAATTGGGAATGGGGTCGTTTACCGACCCCAATTATATAAGGAGAAAAATCACTGTATGATATACATGTTTAACAAGGCTGAACAGGCTAGTTATGTGATAAATGATGGTTTTGACAATCAACAAAAACAGTACAGGGAGTAAGGGACGTGACCAAAACTGTACAAAATAACTGAAACTTTTCAAAATATAAAGTGTCTGATAAGGTAGTTTAGTTCTTTTACCGAGTCTCTGGATTTAAAATTAACTCTAACTTTTATAAAATCTTGTTTACATACCTCAGAATCTCCTTTCTTGTGAAGAACGTACAGTCCTACAGCAAATGTGAGAAATAAAAGTTAATACAGTAATGTTACTATAACCCTCAAAATTACAGACTGAATATCATAGAATAGACATCTGTTGCAATGGATCAACTTTAGCAGCATTGAGATAAGCTGGAGGCATTTTGTAGTCTTGTACAGCATTGGTCTTAGTCAGGTAGAATTTGGTAGAATAGAGTTGTGTGGTACTGTGTACATCTGGGTGGGTAGAGTTGGATAACAGTGGTAGAGTTGGATGGCATTGGACAGGGTTGGGTGGCATTAGGTAGAATTTGGTGACATTGGGTAGAATTGGGTGGTATTGGGTAGAGTTAGGCGACATTTGTACAGTTGGGTGACATTGCATAGAGTTGGGTGATATGACTGCATTTTCCGCGTTCATAGTGAAATAAAGGTATGTTAAAATATTATTTCGTGTCTGAAGTTGTGTTTTCCGTATCGAAAATTTATTTGAGAATATATTAGTATTAAATATATACATATTTATCCATGTTTGACGGAATACCGGCGACTTTTGTAGAGGCAGGTGTACCTCTTCCAAGCGAGCCATTGGTTCCCTTGTCCTTTTATATAGTATATAGGCCTATAGTACACATGTATACACAACAGACTTTCTCACAACCTACGTTACAAGTCCCTGTGCCAGCATCAGTACCATCACAACATGCACATAAAATCAGAAGCCAATCATACAAAGTATACCTGATATGCTTCCAGCTGGTCTTCCGTAAATGTGGTTACCTTATTTCCCATTGTTACATTCAACTTCTACGCACGTATGCGCAGAAATTGAGTGATCATCTCTTGTCTATTTTTGATATGTTGACAGTTCATGTGATAACATGTGACTTCCGGTTTTTCCACAGTTGACATTAATTTTATTAAAATCATTAAGAAAAGAAATATCATATGGTCATTATTAACATCTCAAATGAATAGATATGCGTTTAGATATAACAAAAATTCTTGACAACACTACTGTGAAGGAAAAAATGGAACAGAAATTTAACAAATACTCGGAACTAAATATTGGGGTATTTAACTTGTCCTGTACCGGAAATGAATTATCTCCCTTGAACTT
The DNA here is from genome assembly GCA_004382745.1 of Argopecten irradians irradians. Taxonomy (NCBI): domain Eukaryota; kingdom Metazoa; phylum Mollusca; class Bivalvia; order Pectinida; family Pectinidae; genus Argopecten; species Argopecten irradians. The sequence goes on from SAYR01004239.1 coordinate 849,726, forward strand.
AGGGAGGAGGACAGATGAAAATGAAAACAAACATCGGTTTAGGATGTGAATAGAGCGAACTTCTTGTTATCTCAGTTCATATTTATTTAAACAGTAATATGTCGGTCATGGCTGATCGTTTCAACTATGTTTATAGTTGCGATCTGGACGTTAATGTGGAAATCAAAATGTAAGTTTCAGAAGTTAGAATCAGCTGATGATTCATGCTTGTTTACATGTCATTTCGGACCATATATCGTGAAACGGTTACACTATGCGCACTCCAGGTTTTATCTACCATCATTCTTTCATGCATTCTATTACATATGGAATAAGGACATCTTGTTATCATTGATTGGATACCTAACATATTCTGATATTGCTTAAGTTGACGCTGGAATTTTTACATTTAGCATCGAAAAATTCTCAATCTTCTTCTTCATTGAAGACCAGACCGTCGATGATGACGGTTGGTGGTCTGTGGGAATTGGCGCAGTGGCGTGTGAAAAGTTATATACAGGGCCTGAAAGTGAAGGTTTTTTTTTGGTTAATTTTTGTGAAGCTTTAAGATGAAAATAGGATAAAAGGTGTAGAATTTAGTTATTTGTGAAGGCTTTAAGGACTGTATATGATGAGTGCCTTGAAGACTTCAAGTGTTGTGTTTTGTACATGTACAGTACTGCTGCTACCAGTATAAGGTTCCATTGTGTGTGATTCATTTCATTTCAAAATATTTTTTATTAAATCGTTAGATTTGATAGGGATTGGGCAGCAGGCTATGCCTATAAGCCCTCTCCCTGTGGATACATACATGTACATCTCAAAATCATATATATAATATATACGTAATTTTACAGACAATATTGAAATTAAATATATATTTAGGATACACTTGTAAGTAATACTATGATAACACTCCAATAATGAGCAGGTATAAAAAGCATGTTAAGTATGTATATATATATACATGTATATATGCATACCAATGTTTTTGTTTATAGTTAAAATTTGGATACTGTATAGCCAGATAATGATAAGTTGAAATTTATAATGGATTCATATCAGTTCAATATATACAGTTCCTTGATTTAAATCAGTTGATATTGATTTGAATTTAGTTTAAATTTGGATCCCTCAATATCACTCCCACACAAGCCATTCCTAGTGACCGGGCTGTACTATTATTGTGTGTGATATATGTGGAAAAAGGACTCTAAGTCTCTTAGGAGTATTTGTACAAATTAAATAAATAAAATTTATTTGTCATTGGTAGCAGATATGTAAGGGTATGTGGGTGTGCATGTCTAGTTCTGCAATCTGTTTTGATGAGGAGTGGTGTGTTGACTATGTATGTATGATTTTGAAGAAAAGTGTAAGTCTTGACTGTAATCTGCGTGTGTGTAGGTGATGATAGTTGGAGTTCATGTATCATGTCTGTAACTGAGCCTGTGTTGTGGTATCTATTTTGGATGTACAGTATTATGTTGCTCTGTACTGCTATTGAAATACAGATCATCAGTATACACTATACATGTTATGGATAAGGTAGTATATATTACGGTGATCTGCATTTTAATCAGATTGACAATTTCTGTCTCCAAAAGCTTGACTTATTTTTTTTCATGCACTCCCTACAAACTAGGAAAGTCTTGACATCATGCATTGAAATGGTCTTTTAATGTACAATAGCTTGAAGTAGTTTTTTTTTATTCAAAATCAAATCTATGGTTTAAATATCATGTTGCTATTAGACAAGCAAATAAATTAATTAGCTACCAGTATATATACCCTATGTAAATTCTTAGTAACTTTGGGCAGTTGTAACTTACATGTATAATAAATTAGTAATGGCTGTATGCCTGAGCCACATCCACATTTTTGAAGACATTACAGTAACTTGTTCTTTAATCCAGGTTTTCTGTCATTTCAGTGGAACTCTGGAGGGCGAGAGGGAGCGACCAAGTTATACAGAGCTACTAGAAGACTCCATGCTGAAGTTTTCTGGTGCCTACACAGAGGGATGTGCTGATCTTTATGTAACATGTCAGGTTTTCTCAGACGGCCGACCACTGTCTCTCGCTGTCAGTACATCTTACAAGGCCTTCAGTACACGCTGGAAGTAAGTTATTTATGGTCTAGAAGTTGGAGAATTAGATGTCCTGGAAGAAGTTGAATTGGGACTCCTTGCGTTTGTCTCATCTCAAAATGACAGAAAATTTTCTCAATCTTTGAATCTGTGCATGATTTTACTTACAGCTGGAACGAGTGGCTTGTATTACCTGTGAAATATAACGATTTGCCGAGAAATGCTGTGTTGGCCCTAACGATATGGGATATCTATGGTCCAGACAAAACCATTCCAGTAGGGGGGACAACTCTACCACTTTTTGGGAAAAGAGGGTAAGTATGTCAACATTTCAGATAGAATTTGCTGATGATTACTAATGAATAAAGTTGTTTTGTATCAGATTGTAGATTCAAATATTTATATAGACATTTGGGCAATGAGGGAATTATTAACTTGCTCACTGAATCCTAGCAACTGAGCCCATTTTCATTTTTATTCTGTAACTTTAAAGAATTCCTTAACTTTAAAGTTCTTCATAGGAAAGCATTATAGAAATCAACGAAAGTTTTTTAACTGAAGATTTTATAATCTATAATGCTTTTGTATTGATAATTTTAAATTAAGAAATTCCTTAAACCGTTAGGAATGTTGAAGAAACTGGTCCCAGGTAACAAATACTTGCTTTGAATACATTTAATTTTATTCTTAATTTCTAAAATTTTATTGAGACTCCATAGCAGATCCTTTTAATGAAACGCCTGACTTAGTTTGTTAATGGATTAAAAGTAGATCATCTTTTGCTTGTAGGACATTCCGCCAAGGCATGCATGATCTAAAGGTGTGGCCTAAAATTGAGGCAGATCCACAGTTCAACTCGAGCACACCAGGGAAAACCAAGGACAAGAATGACCAGATGAGTCGCCTAGCTAAGGTAACCTTATAGGTTTGGTTTGATGTCTGGTAAGATGTTACCCATGTTAATTCAGCACCACCTCTCTTCTGTGGTATTCTGTACCCATTCTAGATGGAGACAGAAGCTTACAGACATTTTCTAGTTTATGCCTCTTTTACAGATACATTTATTAGTATCTAGTATTTTTATTTACTAAAAGTCGCCAGGTGGTTCGAGGGAAAAATGAAAAGTGTAAATGGCAGAACAGTACTTGGCAGCCATCTTAATTACACACCTATAGCTAGCTACCCAGGGATGGAGGACTAAAGAGTACAATGTCAGGTGCCTTGACCACTTGGCTAGCCCAGTCCATTAATGGCAATATTAGAAACCAATTCAGATTTAGTGGATAAGAGTTAACAAGTTCCCTTATTAATGTCTACCACTGCTTAAATTTTTGACTTATTTCAGCTGAGTAAGAAACATCGAGACGGTCACATGCTGAAAGTTGATTGGCTTGATAGGCTTACATTTAGAGAAATAGAAATGGTGAATGAGAAACAGAAACGGGACTCAAACTTCATGTACCTGATGATAGAGTTCCCCTTCATACATTATGAGGAGATGGAGTACACTGTTGTCTACTTTGAAAAGGTATTTATTGGGCATCATATGAAATACCATGGTAAAACCTGATGAATCATCTTATTGTAGATATAAGGATTTTCTAAAAATCTGAAAATGTTTGAACTCTGTGGTTGGGATGAATTGATAGCTGTGATTTAAAACACTCTGACATTACTAGGTATAAAGCCAAAAAAACAAATGTCTGTTTAGGGTTACCCGGAATACCCTAATTTCTTTTATCCCCGACCCGATTTTTCCCCACTTTTCTACCAAAAAAAAAAAAAAAAAAAAGACTCCAGTTCTGGCCATCATTTTAGAGTGAAAGACACTAAAAAAAAAGAAAAATCTTCCTCACCTACAGACCCTAAACAGACATATTTTTTTTGGGCATAAGTAATATAGTTTGGGTTGATTAGACAGACATCAGAGTAATTTTATTAGAGGACATATATATATATATACCTGATAATATGAAAATAGCTATGATATAATACACATACAAAGGTGTATCCTTCAATGCTATATAGAATATATCCTACGTCACTAATAAAGGAAATGTTTTGTTATATTTGAAACTTTAGTGTAGTGCATGAACCTTTTTCTCTCAGACTGTGTAAAAGATGTGTGTCCTTAGTATGATTAATAATAACCGGTAATAGTGATTCTGTGTGTACTTTATAGGATGGAGATGAGGTATTTAACTACAGAACTCATGCAGACATTGTTACCATACCAGATCCAGAAATACTGGCTGTAAGTCTATATCTGTTTGTATGTTACAATTTAGTGTGTGTCTTATCTGTATAATGTATACATAGCTACACTAAAACAGAGACCAACAAAATCACTTTATTATAAGCATAGCTATTCAGATGATCCCTCAATTCATGAATTGTATGTTAGCAAACAAACAAGTGATTTATTGAAGATGTATAATATGTTTCCTGATAATGGTATTATATCAAAATAAAATATAGGTTATTTTAGATTTGAGGATTGAATAACAGTAACGTATGCACAATTCAAAATCTTTTGTTACCAGGAAAATCTTGTAGAAAATAAACACCATAAACTGGCCAGAAGTTTACGGAGTGGGCCCACTGACAGAGATATGAAGCCTGACGCTAAGACCAGAGATCAACTGAATGTTTGTATCTAATATCCATATGTTTTATATATGTGTACATGTGTTGGTTTTGTCAGGAAGTGTTGGGGTAACATTGGGGTCATAACATTCTAGTGCCAGCACTCCACTATTGAGTCGTAAGTTTAAAACCCTTGTAGGGTTATTTACAGGCACTAAGCATAAGTTGATGTTTTAAGGGTACTCTGGTTTTCATCTACCTAACAAAAACTGGCACATCCTTAAAAGACCTTGGTGTTATATAGAATGTAATTACAATAGATATAAAACCAATATAACTGTGTACACACTATCATCTAGTCAAAATCAATGGTCAATTTCCATTCAAATTGTCAAAAACGTAATTTACATTAATCTGATAAAAGTAGCTTGTTCCCATCTGAGTTTGTTATAAACCTGTTTTAATAAATCACCCTGTATTATGTGTACTTGTATTATGTTTATTTTTGTATTTCCAGGCTATCTGTACCTATCCTTGTATTATGTTTATTTTTGTATTTCCAGGCTATCTGTACCTATCCTCCTTTCAAACCTTTGACCTCAGAAGAACAGGATCTCATTTGGAAGTTTCGGTTCTACCTCTGTAATCAGAAAAAGGTGAGAAATATTCCACAATGTGTAAAATTGAATTAAGTTAATTATACAAAATGTGCTATAAAATTCATTTTAATGATATATGATTATCTCCTATGATATAACTCACTCGTTTTTGCTTTCCACTACTCCTACATGTGTATGAGGCCTTATTCCACCCCGATTACATGGGATGGATATGCATGTTAAAAAGTATCTCGTTGTGTTTAACCTCTTACATTGTTTGAGTAACTATACACATACTGTAAACCCAAAATGTCTGAGGGGTGTCAACTAGATTACTTCATAATTATGTAACTCTCCTTTATGCTCTTTAGTATTTACCATGTATTTTTTCATCAATTTTAGTTATATTTTACTGGTTATATCTATCCATATGACACAGGCCCTGACAAAGTTCCTGAAGTGTGTGAACTGGAAGCTGCACCTTGAGGTGCGTCAGGCCCTGGAGCTGCTAAGTCGCTGGAGTCCTATTGATGCTGAGGACGCCCTGGAACTATTGTCTCCTGTCTACCAGCACCCTACAGTGAGGAAGTACGCTGTGTCACGACTGAGGCAGGCCGATGATGAGGTACTCCAGAATTTAAATGTAGTATTGATTAGGTTAAATGTACAGTCAGGCATACTGTTGTGTCTTTGCTGTCAGTACTTAGACTGGTAGTGTAAGCACAAGCAAATTTGTATATGGTATTGAAGTCTTGTTTTCCCGAAAGAATGCATTTCATGAGCATTTTTATTACGATGAGAAATAATTTTGTGTAAATCATATTAAACCGTTTCTTCCACTATAAACATTAATGAGGTGTTAAGTTTTTGTGATTTACCACGTCTGATTCCTTTTGTTTTTAGGACCTACTGTTGTACTTCCTCCAGCTTGTTCAGGCTTTGAAATATGAGAACTTTGAAGAGATAAAGAATGGTCAGGATAACTTAAGTACACGACGTGATTCCATCAGTACAGCGGATACAGGCACCACCTACCCAGATAAGGACAGGTATACTACATCACTTTAGTTATCTAGTTTTGATGTAATAATACAGGTATCACATGTTGTTATGCATCTATTGTGTATTTGTTACAATGGATTGTTGTATTTTAATATTGTATCCCCACCTTCACCCTAACAGAGTATGTTAATTTAGGTTTTTCAGTCTGTCTGTTAATCATTTGCCTGTACAGAATTTGCAACAGTTGTCGACCAATTATCTTCAATGTTTCCAGTTTTTGAGTTTGATTACCATGGTTTTGGAGGACATTATTTGCTGGAGTTATGGCCCCTTTTGCTATCACTAAAACAATTGTAAAGCAATTTCTTCAAACTTGTTACAAGGTTATATGCCTTCGTGACCTATTAAAGTTTGAATAGTACATTCAACCGACAATATTGGTTGGAGTTAAGGTCCCTAGAACAACTAAAATTATAATTTTCTATTGTTTTCAATGCAGACTATTTTCCTTAAACTTAGAAACAAGATTAATTACCAAAAGGGATCAGCAAATAGTTTATTGCCACTTTAAACCGACATTTTCTAAAGGGATATATCGTTTACTAATTCAGCTGATAGGTTAAATTTCAGTTATTTAAAGATGAATGTCTGTACAACACTACAACAATCAGAATAATTGCATATAGAGAATATTTATTGTTCGTTTCTGTACTGTTTCCATAGGTCTACGAGTATGTTATCGCGAGCGTCTTCTCATGACTCTATACTTGATGCACTTGGAGGAATTTCGCCCAAGTCTGAGGAAAGTCCTGAATCTAAGTTAGAAAAGGAGGTGAGTTCACACAACATTAAAGTACTTTAAATAATTCAATTGAAAGAAGAAATTGTATCAGCCTTAATTCACAATTTGTTTAATCTATTAAGGCAAAAGAAAACCTAATGCTTATGTTATAGATTCTTGAAAAGTCCTCTGTCTAATTAACAGGCAATTGTAAATTCTTAAATATGTCATAATAATTGATTAAAGTTAAATTATGATTTGGGGAAGGTGATATTTACCTCCTCTGTATTTCTTTTAGGTTGTTCAGAGTGATAGCGTCTCATATTCTACCTACCCATGGGCAGTAGCTCTAGGTCTGTAGTTTTGTCACCTGCCAATTCTCAGTGGCAGAGCGGTGTTTTGGAATGCAATCGCCAAAATTTGTTTTATCATTTGATAGCTATAAAGCTGTTGATAGGTTGAAAAAAATGCTTCTCTGTTTCAGATGGACCTTGCCACATTTCTGATATCTCGGGCGTGTAACAATTCTAACCTAGCCAACTTCTTCTACTGGTAAGATCTTGCTAAAGTTTATAGATTCAGTGGTTGGATTAGTATAGTCATGTTTCATATCAAATCATATGAAACAAGATGTTATGAAAGTCAAAGATCACTTAAGTCAAGTTTCACTGTAGTAGTGTTTTCCAAGTTTATCTTGATATTTATTTTGTATGTATATCTCTCTGTATTTCCTCTTTTAAATCACGATCAATTCTCGTTGTACTGATCTACTTCACATTTACTTTGAATTCATATTCTCTTTTATACACAGGTTTCTTTCTGTGGAGAGTATAGACTCGGACAGTTCAGCTAAAAACCAAAAGGTCACAGAGATGTATCATGTTGTAATGAAGCGTTTCAGTCAGGCTCTCTTCAAGGTAAGATTCAGGTCAAAAGTTGTAACTCTACATATAATATATTACCCTTATAGCCACCTATCTCTTGGTTGTGAATTTAGAAACTCAAATTAGGGCAGTTGTAAGATAATGACTGCAGGTCAATGTGATTTCTTCTAGCTCTATGGCCTTCCAGGCACTTGTGTCTGCTTACAGGATGTAAAACAAAATCCAAGTACCATGCATGAGTATTCAAAGATTTACTTCTGACATATAAACTTATCAATGATAGAGAAAATTGACACAGACGACCAGGCTCTCATTTAGAGTTATATGTGCTGTATTTTTCATACTAAGGAGAATCAGGATGAGGATTTATCATGTTAGTCATCACCAAAATTTATCAACATTTTGTGGATTACAGTACGTTCAATGCATAGGATTTATTTTTAAGTACAAATTAGAGCTGAAAATGTTTTTTGGCAGTACTGCCAAAAGTCATTATATTTACATCTATAGTGAAGCGAAATGAGTTACTATGGTCAGACCATGCAGCTAAGCTGTGATCTACAATTACATCGAACATTTTGTTGTGTTATTCGTAAATGTAAAGTGATTTCTACCGGTTTGTTTCCATCTAAAAATTTATAAGGAATAAAAACAACTATTTTTACAGTACATAAGTTATACCTAATGTTATAAGGCATCTGGAGCCATTTGAATGAGTTTCATAGCTTAATTCATCAAACTTTATGGTTTTCAATAGAAAATGAAGAAAAAATAGCATGTCAAAATTTTCGTCCAGTTACGGCACATACAACTGTAAGTATTAATGTTATAATAGAAAATACATTTGTAGATGTAACAGGGAAATCTAGACTCTCTATTGTTTCATTAATAAATCAAGCTGATGTTACAGGGAGGGCCAGACTCTCGGTTGAGAAGGGCAACCATCTCCAGGCAACAGATGTTTATAGATAAACTGGTGGATCTGGTCAAGATGGTCAGCAGGGAAAGTGGAAACAGGAAGAAAAAGGTCAGTAATCTGTAATGAATTTATCACCACACATATACAGTAATTACTACACTGCTGACCACTTAAATGTTTGACTAGGAAATGTGGTAACAGGAAGAAAAGGTCAGTAATCTGTAATGAATTTATCACCACACATATACAGTAATTACTACACTACTCATCACTGAAATGTTTGACTAGGAAATGTGGTAACAGGAAGAAAAAGGTCAGTAATCTGTAATGAATTAATCACCACACATATACAGTAATTACTACACAACTCATCACTGAAATGTTTGACTAGGAAATGTGGTAACAGGAAGAAAAGGTCAGTAATCTGTTGTGAATTTATCACCACACATATACAGTTATTACTACACTGCTGACCACTGAAATGTTTGACTAGGGAATGTGGTAACAGGAAGAACAGTCAGCACATATACGGTTCTCATAATCAGTTTGGAATTTATTAGACGTACACTGCTCGCCACTGAAATGTTTGACTAGGGACGTCATGGGATCACAGATAAAGCACTGTTGTATACCTAAGTCTTTGTGACCTACATTTTGTGTTCCGATTTATAAAAAGATATATTGAATAGGTATTGATGTTACATTTTGCTACAGATACTCTAGTTTGTTTTATAGAGGAAAAAAATCGGAATAGTATCAGCGGTTATGAAGTTTTTAGGTTTTCATATTTTTTAACCCTTTTTGAGTGACATATTAAATGATACTTGTTGTGTTTAGATTGAGAGATTACAAGCCTTACTCCAGGACCCTGAAGTCTGTAAGATTAATTTCTCAGACTTTGAACCCCTTCCCCTGCCGCTGGATCCAGATGTGAAAGTTTACGGAATTGTACCCGAAAAAGCTGTACTATTTAAAGTAAGTCAAGTGTATACATGTATATCAAACAAGTACCTTAATTGGTTTACACAATGCATTTATTTGATATATCCCACATTTTCTTGTTATAAACTGTTTTCTTCTTCTTTGCCAAGCCCATAATTAGTTTTCAGCTTATTTAGTTGTGGAACAGTCTACCCAAAGATGTCGTTTCAGTACCCATCATAAACTGCTTAAAGAATAGACTGGATAATAATTGGAAAAATCAGGACATAATATTTAAATGTAAGGCTTCCATAACTGGAAGATGAACTTAACCATTTGAACTATATAATTTCACGAGTCTGATGAAGAGGAATTATATAGTTACTTTACTACAAATTTTGTATATCTTTATTCTATTGTATAGATATATTCGATAACAGATGAATTGCTAAGCTCTTAATTTTCTTGCCCCCTCAATTTCCAACTCTTTGTTTCAGAGTGCCCTGATGCCCTGTAGACTGACCTTTAAGATTATAGATGGACCAGACTACGTAGCGTTATTTAAACATGGTGACGACCTTCGACAGGACCAGTTGATTTTACAAATGATCTCACTGATGGACAAGGTAAGAGCAACATTTTAATAGCTTTATTTCATGTTTCAATTTAGTCATTCTCTTGTTATGATAGAATTCTAAGGCAATCCTGTTTGTTCAATTGCCTCTGTCCAGTTGGCATTCATATTGGCTATAAATGCCAACTGAAAGACATTCAATGCTTAAGTAAATTTAATGAAATTTAAACATTCGAAGAAACATTTGAGTTTTTAGTTCACCTGGCCAAAAGGGCCAGTGAGCTTATGTCATGGCGCGGCGTCCGTCCGTCAACGTTTCCTTTAAATCGCTACTTGTCATAGATTTCTGCATGGATTGTAACCAAATATGGCCACAAACATCCTTGGGGGAAGGGGAACAGAACTTGTATAAATTTTGGCTCTGACCCCCTGGGGGCAGGAGGGGCGGGGCCCAATAGGGGAAATAGAGGTAAATCCTATAAATCGCTACTTATTCTAGAGTTCTGCATGGATTGTAACAAAATTTGGTCATAAACATTCTTGGGGGAAGGGGAACAGAACTTGTATAAATTTTGACTCTGAACCCCCGGGGCCAGGAGGGGCGGGGCCAAATAGGGGAAATAGAGGTTAATCCTATAAATCGCTACTTGTCCTACAGTTCTGCATGGATTGTAACCAAATTTGGCAACAAACATCCTTGATGAAAGGGGAACAGAACTTTTAAATTTTGGCTCTGACCCCCCGGAGGGAGGAGGGGTGGGGCCCAATAGGGGAATTAGAGGTCAATATTCAAATTCCTTCAGAAAAGAAACAATGAACCTGTATTCACAACAGTACTTGGCATTACAAACCAGGTGAGCGATACAGGCCCTCTGGGCCTCTTGTTCAAAATTAATCAACTGATTTTTTCTTCAGTTACTAAGAAGAGAAAATTTGGATCTGAAGTTATTACCTTATAAGGTATTGGCTACCAGTAGTAAGCATGGTAAGTTATCTTTGGCTAGTTTGATTATTACAATTTCACAGCTTTGATTGTTGGGAACGTACACAGGCAATATTTCTTCACGTAAATTTCACGTGAAGGCCCTTTCACGTGAGATATTGATGGTCAAATGGTCAAGGTATTTGATAATTCCTCTTTATACTAGCCTTCCAATCTTGGTCATTTGTACAAAGCCACCAAATGTTTTGTTTAAATAGAAACACTGTGGAAATCTGACATATTTAAATGGTATAAAATGCATTAAAAAAGTTTTCAACATGTTGCATGACATGCTGATAATCTACATTATGGGAGGCATATTTATAAAATATGTTCTGCTAATCTCCACAGGGTTTGTTCAATATATCGATTCCATTAATGTTGCTGATGTTTTGGACAAAGATGGAAGTATTCAGAATTTCTTTCGTAAGCATGCACCAGCAGAGGGCGCTCCTTTTGGTATATCTCCAGAGGTCATGGATAACTACATCAAAAGCTGTGGTGAGTAAATAACATCATTTTGATATTAATTAAATTAATAAATTCTCAATTAATAATTCATATGCATTGCACTTCTTTCATGAATATTTATATGCTTTCATTTGCTTTACCAACTATGATAGTATGTAGATATTATATGAAAAAGTGTATTAAAATTACTTTAAATCAATTTAACTGGAATAAACAGAAAAGTTTTTTATATCCTGTCGCCATGTTAAGACATTAAAGTGAATTTGTTTCTAAAACAAGTGTAGGATTTATTAGATTAACTCTGGAAACAACTTAAGGCTGTATGGTATATTTGTTTCCAGCTGGATACTCTGTTATAACATACGTGTTGGGCGTGGGAGACCGTCACCTTGACAACTTGTTACTAACTAAGACAGGTGAGTACCTGTCCTGATAGTCACGTGGCTATCAACTGTTAGTCGTGAATAACTAAAGGTTGTTGGTTATTTTTTGTTAAAGTCCCATTATGCTTTCACCAAACTTTGCTAAAATATACATTAACATTCCTTATGAAAGGTTCTTCATTTGGTTTCTTTACAATGAAGATAATTACGCAATAATCAATTAGTAAAGAATTCTTAAAATAGAACGGGTTGATTTGCATAGTTAAAAATACCTCGTGTATACGTATGTGTTCGATACCCGGATATAGTAAACAAAACACGCATGGCCGAGACAGAGGGCAGTTTTGAGGAAACGGTGAGCAATACAATGTTCTATAATTGTTTAGTATATGATACATATTAGATTCCACAGATTATAAATGTGTCCTGTCAAAGGTTACATATAGTTTATATAAAGCTTAATACAAAATACGTATTAATCGAAAAATAGTGGATGTAAATAGTGAAATGCATACATGGGGCACCATATGGGGTATTTTATCGTACAAATATAAACACGTGGCCGTGTCATTTTTGGTGATGATCGGTTGATTTTCTTTCCTCTCGTGTAATAATTTGAGATAAATACAGTATTAATCCAAAACTATATATAGATAAATAAATACCATGATGCTACTAATCTATTCATAATTTGAGAGTAAGGAGAGCACAGTATATCTAAATACTTAGAACATACGTAAAGAGGTGGACTAATAGCTTACTATATACATGTATTATAACTGCTTTCTATTTATTCTTTGGGTATTTTATAACGATATTCGTCTATGAAATATGTGATAGTACATGCATGTACATATAGATGAAAGATCACTGGAATCGACGCTAGTCGAGATACATCAATCTGTATGTTGTATCTATATACCGATACCTGTCGAGATTTCATTTCTATATAATTAACTGCTGATTAAATGTTTTTCGATTACGTTTCGTGTATTTAGAAAAGGATTATATACATCAAGTAGTGATTACCAGGTGCATGAGTCCTAATTATCGTATGGGCATTTTTAAATATAGGCCTACAATTTTATGTACACGGAGCAAATTAAACTAATCAAAGACTCGCATTTATATTAGTACAAACGTCAGTATTAGAGTGAACTAAGGGGATATAAATATTGTCAGACTATTGGAGTTTCATCATTAAAAAGACACAACATATATTATCTTGACCCTTGATACTACCTGGTGGACTATCATTTGCCGTCGGTACGTAATTCTTATATGTACGTAGTAAAAAGGAAAAGGAAATTGAAACTGAAATTTCTCTAATTTCACGAGTGTGCATTCCATTTTACGCTGAACGTGAATTATGTTTATTAGCATTCAGCCCATTTGTTTTCATAGGAAAAGTTCGATTTGTATAAAATATGTGAGAAAAAATAAGTTCGTGATGCCTGCTAGGACTTTACCAGTCTTATTTAAACGGATATTTTCCCCATTTTCTCTGCTTTTAATGAAGGACTGATCCAGGTTTTCTTTAGCTGTTTTGGTATACTTTTCCATCAGATCTTCTTCACTTGATGAACTGTATAGAAATCATTAACGGACTGTTTTTATACTCCATTTTTAATTAGTACTATTCAATCAAACCAAACTATTCTACATTTTGTACATGCATTCCTTTTCCTGTCCCGTGCATGCAATGAATTATGAGATAAAATGAATCACATTGGCCTACATATGTGGTTCATGCACTGGTGTTTGGCTCTATAGACATTTTTTCTCTCTTTATATATTGACACAGTATTACATATACATTTGTACATGTATATATCATATATAAAGAAAAAAAAGTCTATAGAGCCAAACACCTGTGGTTCATATACATGTATCTTTACATGTAGCATAAACATATATTATGTATATATGTTTTTGCATGTAGTAATTACAAAGTTCATAATAATGATCTTATGCTATAATGTGGATTGTACTCAGTTAGTAATTCATGATCATGATCACTTGTCATTGATATATCCGATAATGCCGATATCGTCGTTGTCTCAAACACTGGTCTAAGTTTCATGTACATGTTCGCGATCGGTCTGCGATGGAGTAGAACATGTAGGTTTTCCAGACTTCGTATGTATGTATGTATATCTATATAGCAGGTAACGACATGGCGTGTTTGTGTTTACTTTCATTTGTTTACGAGTTTGGCGAGTCATCCCGTGGGAGGCCTCATCAGGTAACACAAACGTACGTGTGTTCGGTTTCGATGTACACAAACGTGTGTTCGGTTTCCATGTACATTTCAACAAAGCTAGATTAGACCCTATAGGCATCTTTAAATCTTTATTACAAAATACATAAGATCAGCAAATACCATTGCAATTATAATTTTGTTAATTGCCTGCTTTCCATTCAAGAACAAACACTTTTTGAATAGTTTTAGCCTAGTTTTATATAGAAACTACATGTAAATACATGCATGTACAACATGTATTTGTAGGTCCACGCGTGGAATGCGTGGGATCGTAACGTGCAGTCGATCGCGATCGAGCAATGCAACTTGACCGCTAAATTGTCGTTGTCTGAAGGAACGTGCAAGTGTTGATGAACGGACCCATGTGTGTTCGCTGACACGTATTTGGCGAGTCTTCAGTGCGTTCGCCATGCACGATGTTGAAGTTTGTTAGGGAAATTCCACTTTTTTGTGCCTACGCATGCGTACTAGATTGTTTTGGCTCTGGGGCGGAACTACGGATTTCCCCCTCTCCGAAGAGGGGTTTTCTATTGTTTTTTAAAAACATGAAAATGTTGGGCATTTTTTATTAGCAGATATTTTCATAAGGATATATGCTCTACTATTCAGCAAAGTTTGGTACTTTATGACGATATTTTTTTCACCCCAAAACATAATGGGGCTTTAATGGCAAATGAAATACATGTACTCATAAAAAACTCTAGAAAGAATCTTCAATTAGACATAAGATTATGTTGGTATTAAGTAACATCATGATGGTTATCTTCCATGAAATGATTGTCTGAATCATAGCCATGTTGATTTTGGTGGTATGTTGGTAAATTTTCACCCACAGGGAAGCTGTTCCACATAGATTTTGGGTACATCTTAGGTCGTGACCCTAAACCCATGCCATCTCCAATGAGGCTGAGTAAAGAAATGGTAGAAGCTATGGGAGGGACGTCCTCTGAACATTTCCACGAATTCAAGAAACTCTGTTACACATCATTCCTGGCTATCAGAAGGTATGACTGCTTAGTCCAAGTGTATATCACATTAATGTTCCTTACTGTATGTCTTGGAGATGTACATTACTGTCTTGGAGATATACCTTACTATCTTGGAGATGCTAGAACCAGGGGAAAACTATCAGTTTAAATATCTGAAGTAAATTTACAAGGTTCAGATATTTATATTTTGAGAAAAACAGAAATGTTCTTCTGACATGTTTAAATGTGAAAAATGGATGTTAATATGGTACTGACAGAATTGTGCTAAACCTATTAATACATTTCCTTAGCAAGTGTAAACTCATTGTTGAATATGTATGTATAGATGTTGTTAAAGTCATTAAGTTTATGTATAACAATTCATAAGCTCTAATAAAAACAAATCTTCTGTTTGTTTTCAGATCAGCCAATTTAATTTTAAATTTATTTTCTCTGATGGTGGATGCCAACATACCAGACATAGCCTTGGAGCCAGACAAAACAGTTAAAAAGGTTGGTAATTTATATCACTGGTTTTCATAGAGAGAGAGTAGAGGTATGGGGCATTAGAGGCGTCGGATCAACTTTCTTGTTTTATTTGAAAAGAATCTGAATTTATCTTTGACGTTTTCTGTCAATATCATGCTTTAAATAAGATGCATCAGATTTGATATTATTATCAGCAATTTATATCATAATAGTAACTTGGATTCAAAAAGCATTTAGAAATGAAAATTGTTAAGATGCTTTGGGTGCAAATACCAACAATTACCGCTATCATTGCATGTGAGAAGAATAAAATGTTTTAAAATGGTTTTTAGCCCACCATCAACAGATGGTGGGCTATTCAAATCGCTTTTTGTCCGTGGTCCGTCGTCCGTCCTTCCGTCCGTCCGTCCTTCCGTCCTTCCGTCCGTTAACAATTCTTGTTACCGCTATTTTTCAGAAAGTACTGAAGGGATGTTTCTCAAATTTCATATGTAGGTTCCCCTAGGGCCCTAGTTGTGCATATTGTATTTTGGGACCAATCGGTCAACAAAATGGCCGCCAGGCAGCCATCTTGGATTTTGATAGTTAAAGTTTGTTACCGCTATTTCTCAGAATGTACTGAAGGGATCTTTCTCAAATTTCACATGTAAGTTCCCCTAGGGGCCTAGTTGTGCATATTGCATTTTGGGACCAATCGGTTAACAAGATGGCCGACAGGCAGCCATCTTGGATTTTGACAATTGAAGTTTGTTACCGCTATTTCTCAGAAAGTACTGAAGGGATCTGTCTCAAATTGCATGTGCAGATATCCCTAGGGGTCTAGTTGTGCATATTGCATTTTGGGACCGATTGATTTACAAGATGGCCGACAGGCCGCCATCTTGGAAATTGATAGTTAAAGTTTGTTACCACTATTTGTCAGAAAGTACTCAAGGGATCTGTATCAAATTGCATGTGCAGGTTCCCCTAGGGGTCTAGTTGTGCATATTGCATTTTCAGACCCATCGATGAACAAGATGGCCGACAGGACGCCATCTTGGATTTTGATAATTGAAGCTTGTTACCACTATTTCTTAGAAAGTACTGAAGGGATCTGTCTCAAATTTCATGTGCAGGTTCCCCTAGGTCCCTGGTTATGCAAATTAAATTTTGGTACCGATCAGTGAACAAGATGGCCGACAGAACGCCCTCTTGGATTTTGACAATTGAAGTTTTTTTCCGCTATGTCTAAGAATGTACTGAAGGGATCTGTCTCAAATTGTATGTGCAGGTTCTTCTAGGGGTGTAGTTGTGCATATTGCATTTTAGGACCGATCGGTGAACAAGATGGCCGACAGGTAGCCATCAAGGATTTTGATAATTAAAGTTTGTTACCGTTATATATCTCAGAAAGCAGTCAAATGATCTTTCTGAAATTTCATTTGTAGTAATATGTAGTAAAAGCTTGAAAAGCAGAGAAAAGATCCCTCTTTCCTTTGTCAGACAAAGATCGTTCTTAGGTGGGCGCCAAGATCCCTCTGGGATCTCTTGTTATTTTAGGTACAAGATACATATGTGTTGTATCTAACAAATGGAGCTGTGAATAATGTGGTAATTTAATCTATACTTGTTGTTTTTAACATTTTAGGTACAAGATAAGTTTGTGTTACACCTAACTGATGAGGAAGCCGTACATTACATGCAGAATGTGATAGATGTCAGTGTGTCGGCCATGATGGCTGTCATCGTAGAACAACTACACAAAATGGCTCAGGTAGGTACACTCGTTATATGTTGATTATCCAAGAGTAATTGGAGTCATACTTATAATCAAAAACTTTATAGATATCCCATTCATTTGTCAAAGAATGTCAACAATTAGAATTATGAAATTGAATGTTACAAGCTAGCTAAATAGTTTCTTTGTTGGAGATACAATTAATTAAACTGATAGAAAAAATTGCCTTTTTTTATATTTCATTGCTATTTTGTAGGGATTTTTTTATGTGGAAATTCATTCTTGATTTTGATATTGATGTAGAAGATACACTATATAAGCTGTGATCAGTCAACATGAAGATTTTGACAATATAGATATATCTTTTCTTCAGTACTGGAGGAAGTAGATAAAGATTTCATAATATAAATGTTTCTTTTCTTCAGTACTGGAGGAAGTAGATCCATGTTTATGGAGCTTAGATACGACACATCCACATGGACCTCCACATCAGGAGACTGATCAGACTGACCTGGAATCACAGTTTCCTTACTTACAAAGCTCAGATACCCTAGCAATGTGATTGACTGGTAGAATTCCTAAGCGAGAAAGTTTTGTTCCATACCGATGAAAACATGTTAGGGATCGTGCTGTACATGGAATCTACTGAAATCCATTTGTCAGGCAGGTGACAACACGTCTTCTCATGTCACATCAGGAAGCCATGATAATTCAAGTTCAGTTTTTGGTACACATATCTAACTAATACTGAAAAGTTTCCATAAACATAGCAACTTCAGGAGTGCAAACTCTGAACACATGCCTGTTATCAAATGGAGACTGGAGTTTTCTCCCCTTTAATGTGCAATACTTATAACAGCTGTCAAACAGGTCCGTTACATATACTGTGTACCTCCATCATAAATCAGGTGCCAGTTGTGATTTTACTGGACTGAGATGGAGAAACGTGTCATCATCAATCGATGTATTTCTGTTGGCAGGATAAGGAGACAATTAATTTAGTGCATACTTCAAAAGCATCAATAGTGCTGTTGTTTTTTGTCCACTTTAATAGT
Organism: Argopecten irradians irradians; assembly: GCA_004382745.1. NCBI lineage: Eukaryota > Metazoa > Mollusca > Bivalvia > Pectinida > Pectinidae > Argopecten > Argopecten irradians. The sequence continues at coordinate 868,385 of SAYR01004239.1, forward strand.
TAATGATGATACAAGGCTTATAAGAATTTGTTTTCTTTCTGCAAGCCTTGATACCATCATATTGTATGGTTGTCTGCTGTGCATGAGAGACTGAACATTGCTGGTTGTCTGTGTCGTAGTCCAGTAATATAACAATCATGTATGTGCAATATCTGGTGTATGAGAGCATTCCATTTTGTCTACTATTTGTAATGCAATGAAATGAAACTATTTCTATTGTGACTACAATAAAACGTGATATCAAATTCAACACTACTACTGCTTTCTTTATCATTTTAATTCTGATAACTGATGTTATCATTCCTTTCCCTAGAGTGATTAGGTAATATATATGCCACATGACCTTTACAGTACGTAATAGTTGCTATGTATTGGCTGCAGGTCTGTTTTAGTCACAGAACTTTGAATTTTCCCAATCATCATTATCTAGTATATCCTTATTTCAGTAGATCATCATACTGTCAAGCACATCATTTTAGACATTTATTAAAAGAATTTTCCAAAATAAAACTGTTTTTTCAATTCCTGAAGTTTTCCAGAGTCAGGCACTTATTCTTAATAGCCATAGCATGCCAAGTTTAGTATACGATTACTTCACACTAATCACATGAAGTTTTATCAAAATAATGGGAATATATTGGTAATTCAGCATGGTAGCAGTTATCCTTGATCCATCAAGAGTTACTATCACTGTTAATATATCCAACCCTGATGGTTCAGTAGAAAAAAACTGACCAATCACAATCAAGATTACAGAGACAGCGACACCCAAATCCAAAGTCACATAGTCAACCCACTATGGTGCCATTATTCAATTCTTTTGACCAAATTACCTTCTCATCTGTGGTCACACAGAGAACCTTCAGTTTTAATCAGGGGTGGATATAGTGACAGTGATAGTAAGGCCTGGAATATTGAGACTGGGTAGCAGTAGTCACATATGTTTCTTAAAACCAAGTCTCATTTAAGCTTACTGGGTGTTCCAATTGCAAAATCTAGGAAAATAACAACACATAGATTGCAATTCAACATGATTTATTCTTAATAAAATAAGTGCAGCCATGAAGATGAACAGTGATGATAAGATTCTTGCAGAAACTGAACATAACAAAATGTTTTAGGAGGAATAACATGATTTTATCCGTAGATATTACAACAATCCCACGTCAAGCCCAGCTGGTCTTCAGTCGTCGAATTTGATCTTTTTCCCTTGGAAGGCCTGAATACCACCTTGTTCCTTCCGTTTCTTGCTGGCTTGCCACGATGGATGTAGTGAAGCATTGTCTGCAAATAACGAAAAAGATGTTTGCTTTTCAATTGTTTTTGTCATATGGTAATTTCTACAAGTTAAAAAGATAATTTTAAACATAAATTATACAGCACACGACAAAGAAATACCTTTCAATAATAAATTCGCTCAAATTTTGAACTACGTCCATACTGATTTAACTCAACAACAGTCACTTCAGTTAAGATAGAATTTGAGATTTTCTCTCTCAATGTCATGGGCAAGTGTGCACTTTACTGTTGCGTTGGTCTAACGGTTGACGATAGCAGTGATGTACTCGCCGCACAACTTGTGCAATACCTATTGTATACTGGGTTACAATGTAATGCTAGATGCAAGTTGATTGGTTGGTGGCCGTGGCTGATATCCTGTGATATGTGTGACCCACGTGTGATAGATCTATCCTGAACTCATTGGGTGTTACCGTATTCATTAGAACTGCAGGGTTTGTCCTTACTTTCTAGTATCTGTAGTTTTTACAACAGATGTTTCTTCAAAGAAGTGCAATTGTTGTGGAATGAATTTCATAGCTCTGGCAATAAATGCGATAACACGGTTTTCATGAGCTGCTGTCCGTGTTTCAGCCAGGATAGACTGGATAACTTTTCGCATCATACGCTAGCATAATTCACGGTAGGGAATATATGTCACAAACGTTAGAGAACAACATAATGGCTGCCTTTTTTCTACTAATCTCATAAAAAGATAATCCTTTATAATGAAGATCAGGTATTTCATGACAAAGTTCACCGTCCGTCAGTACCCCGTTAGCATAAGATCTTCCACACACGGTTTTCTTATCAGGTGCAGCCATATTGCCTTTCAAACTATAGAACAATGTCAGATAAACTCTGCCCACTCGTTCTATCGCCTGACGTCGGGTAGGCCATGAAAACTCTGCCCCTCCAGACGATTGACAGAACCACATGACCAGATGATGATATCTGTCGCTTAACATACTGAGGTATTACATCGTTTATTTTGTCAATGGTTAGACCGACACGACAGTAAAAGTCATAAAACATGATTATACCACAGTCCCCCAAAACATTTTACACAGCAATTACATCACCACACGCAACACATCTTATACAGGGGAGACTATCCTTAAATGATCAACTGTTACTAGGATGTAATCAACAATCTCACATTATTAATCAAGATGTAAGTAGTTCTGTATTTTCTTCCAAGACTATATTATTACAAATAAGCCGTCCATTTAAGCCATTACTACTAATTATCTATCCATCTATTAGATAGAGTATCATATTATAAGCTCAATTACCTTCAGACTTTGGTGGAATATTCTTTGATGTACCATGATTTGATGAAAACCTGAAAAATAATTGCAAGTCAGAGGTAAGAATATTTTTTTGATGATGTAAAAATCAATTCAGTACCATTTGCCTTTGAGACTGATTTACTTTTAACTCTGTACTTAACGGTGATTTCTGTATATAGAAAATAGCAGTACTTTATCATTTATACAAAACACTTTAAAACAATTGACTACAATCTAACCAAAGTGAATGCTAACTAACCTCTGGGGTGATTTCCAGTCTTGTCCTCCTCCACTGTCGAACCTTCCTCCTTGGTCACTCCCAAAGTTTCCTGATCCTCTACTCCTATCAAAACCTCCCCTTCCTTTACTTTCATTAAAACTGCCCCGCCCACTATTTCTATCAAACCTGCCACGCCCACTGTTTCCATCAAAACCTCCCCTTCCTTTGGTCCTATCAAAATTCCCATGCCCCCTATCCCCACCGCGTCCACCTCTCCCCCATCCCTGATAACTCCCTTGTTGGGTCTGGACCCCTTTGTATGATCCCTGATCCTCATTCCTCCCCCACGACTTTCCGCCCCTTTCTGGTCCCTCTCGTGATTTCCCCCTTACACCATATTTGGATTTCTTCTTAGAGTCACTCAAAGAAAACATAAAGGTGGATCTTAGTGCAGTTTTTCCTTTAGACGCTGGATTTCCAACAGGTTCATTCAGTTCATCCTCATATTCATCAGAATTGTCATTCTCATTTCCATCATCTTCATAACTTGCTGTTTCCTCTTCCTCACTACTCGAGTCACTCCTGACGAAGAAGGAATCTGAAGTTTTTTTGCGTTTTAATTTTGTTGTTGAAGTGGCTGGTGTGTCATCACTAAATATATTAATATTTTCATCTTTCATGAAATTTTCATCGACAACATCGTTGTCCAGCTCTAACTTCTTCACCACCATTTCACCACACACTTTTTCTACATTTTGTTTCTTGGGTGATATGTTTCCACTACTGCTAGGTTCATCATCACTGTCCTGTTCAAAACTTATATCACTTCTGGATTCTTCACTATCCTCTATCTCAGAATTACTGTCATTGTCGCTGATCCCTCTCAACTCTGACACTATGTCTCGTTTTTGTTTCGAAACTTCAGATAAAGAATGAACACGTTCAGGTCCGTCCATCTCGTTAGAATTAAACTCCACTACTTCTACTTGCTTTTTTTCACTCTTATTCTTTTTAATTGGTGATTCTTTAACTTTTGTCATTGCAGATTTAGAAAGTTTTGTGGCGTCCTTTTTGGTGGTTTTAGAACTATTACTGTTTTCCTGTAGATCTTCAGACACAATGTTACCTTTAGAGGCGGAACCCTCAGAATCACTGTCTGGAATGTTATCTTCCTCCAGAATCTTTTTCTTCTTTTTGATATTTTTGTCCTTTGGAAGATCAACATTTCTTTCCAGTTTATCCTGGAGGTAGGTTTTAACCATTAGTTGGCCTGTCGTAACATTCGTTATCATTTTTTCTATAGGTGTTTGACCACGTTGCTTTTTTATTCTACGTCCCGATTGTTTGGTAAGTAGAAATGCTGCCAGAGATTTCCAATCTTCATGCTCTTCTCTGAATCGTTTGATTGACAACTGCATCAGTTTGTGTTCTGCAAGTCTTGTCAAAGCTCGGATCTCAACAGACACATCATTCTGGAAATACAGATTCAAAATAAAAACAGTTCTTCGCACATTTCACATCTAAAGCTTAATGTTAAATATAGCCTAAAGTATATTAATTGTCTGCATTTTTCAGCATGAATATGCATATTTGACATCATTAACCATTAAAATGGCCTGATTAATTTCAATTGTTTAAATTAGTACACCAAAACACAAAGCTTAATAATTTTACATCAATAATGTATTATGAACTAGAGATTTTTTTGTAAATAAGGTGGTATTAAATGGTATAGTAGCAAAATCCTATATACTAAGTTATGTAAGGGGATAACAAATATATTGTATACAGTGTTAATGATATCATAGTTTTAATTGTATATGAGCAGACATGAATATGAAAAGGTATTCACTATTACATTAGATAATTATTTACAAAAGTACATGATGCATCATTTACTTACCTGTTTCTTACAAAGTTCATGAACTGTATCTGTACAACCAAGAGCATACTTGGAAATAAGGTCCTTCTTCAGATGCTGTAAAATATCATTATATGTCAATTAAAACAGAATATAATTGACGTGTTCTTGAGACAAAACAATTTTTCAAATAACAGAATGAAGATTACAGATCTAACATAGGCTAAATAGATATATACAGAAAATTCCACCTATTAAATGTAGGTAAAAGGTTAAAATGATCAGTGGCACGATTTTCATACATGATACAGACTAACCTATAGAATTGTACCTGCTGCCCCTATTGCATGATCGTAAAAGGCGACTAAATTTAGGATCTTATCTTTTCTATTCTTCCTAACTGACTTTATCCTTCCTAATGCCTCCCTTGGCACCGCCTCATTTTTGGCCTTGAGTTGAGCGTTCGCCCCTGTGAGGAAGGCTCTGGGTTCTGTCCCCTGGCCGAGACACACCAAAGTCTGTAAAAGTGGTAGTTCCTGCTCCTGCTTAGCGCTCAGCAAAAAGGGAGTGGGACGACTGGTTCGCCCGTTGTCAGTATAATGTGACCGGGTGGGGTGTGTTGCTTGGTGTCTTCGGCGGCATGCTTCAGTGATATAGCACTATAAAAAGGGCAATAGTTCCACTATACAAGAAGACATAACATGAATTTACCGCAGTCTCCCAAAACACGCACCTCGCACAATATACACGCAACACACCGCATACATGGGAGGCCGTCCTTACATGACCATAGCTGTTAATAGGACGTTAATTAATCAAACAAACAAACAAACAAAAAAAGCTAGGTGAACTGTCTCAGTAGATATACAGCGCAACTTCCCGAAACCGAACCTTCTCAAAACCGATCACCTCTAGAAACCGAACATGGATGTCATGTACTGCATGAATTCCTCTTTATTAATAGTAAATAAAACTTCCCAAAACCAATCCCTCCCAATTGTGAATAGCGGACCGATTTTGAAATCTGAATAGTCAAATGTAACTAAAATACACTTCTGAAAACCGGCCTTACCTGAGCGACACCGATAGTTTACACTGAGGTCTGATCAACCGACCATGAAATACACTTGTACCTGTATCCATAGTTGTTGCATGCCTTGTCCTGGGGTATGTATAAAGTTGTGAAGGCTATAGGTATATGTACACGGAAAATAAACCAGAGATGGTGGCGTAATTATTTAATCATGTCTATTGTTCATATATCTAACAAAGGTCTACCACGTGCACTGGCGGTTTTTTTACTGTAGGAAAACAAGCGGAGCTAGCAATTAAACAGAAAGTTTCATATTCAATTTTGAAAGTCTCACACAGGTTATTGTTTACTTATGTAGTTGTCTGATAACGTAAATTATCTGTATGAAGAAGCCGAAGCCATGTATTGTTTTGACATATTAAGCCCGGCAACGACTGATCATCATATTTAATTTGATTCTTGACGTAACCAGAAGCGATCGGCTGTATGTAGGTTAGTTCAGACGAGAACATCCCCAAGAACATTCACGAAACTAACTACAGTTATAAGCGGTAACAAAGTCAAGATTGATGTAATGCATTCCTTTTAATTATATGATTTTTTCTTTTGTGATAACATTTCCATTAACAATTAATATTGGTCGGTTATAACGAACACTAAGCAGTACAGTGTAGTGTAGAAAATGACTTCCGAACGATTAAATCCGGATCGTAATGATCGATATTCAGTTCACTTCTCCAAACCGAACCCTCTCTAAACCGGCCGTGATCGGTTTAGGGAAGTTCCACTGTATATATATATATGGAGACATTGCTATGCATAAAAAGAACCCTCTACCGACAGGTGCCTTGTTACTCACCCTTATTACATGAAGCTCTTGTTTAAATCTTTTTAATCTTCTCTGGTCCTTTGCAATTTCTTCTGGACTACCTCTGTTAAAAAAATAAATACATATCAAACATGACATACAGCATGTTTTTGTTATGGTCATCTATTCATTTTGGCCGAACTTGTTAACTCAAGAACAACTCATTATACCGCGACTTACATTTAAAATTACTAAAATAGCTCTATTCCAGATTTCCACTGACTTTCAGGTGACAATCTGTGACTGATCTTATAATTGACGACTAAGATTTTAATGTATTACAGCCAGACCAATTAACTGTCATATATTGACATCATGGATACTAGTCAAAGACAGTTAATTGGTCTGGCTGTAATATTCATACATACTTGCGATCCTTCAATTGCCTCAGGCGATTTTTCAACTTTCGAATTGTGTAGATCTTTGCTTTCTTTACGGTGCTCCTCATACAGACAACCTACGAAAAAAAAGATAGATTTAATGATGGTACATTGCTGGACTTAAGTTGACTCAATTAACAATGTGGAGTAGTCAGCACTCGATGTTGCTTAGCTATGGTGTATGATACACAGATACCGACACTTGTTCACACAGCCACAAAAGCTGTTGGTCTTATATATACAACTGAAAATTTCTGAATATTGCTCATATCCATGAACGATCATACTACCCTAAATGTTGACTAATTTTGTCCCAGATGGGGTTCAACATGGCACCTTCAGTAAACATCAACTGTCTCTGCTGTTGTTATTGCAATCTAATCAAAATTAGACTCATAGCACAAACAGTCAATATGAATCTTTATGCTGTGTCTTGGACTAATAAGAAGATCATTTGTATACATAGATGAAATAGCATTTAAACAACTTTTCAAAGCATTAGTAAGACCACATTTAGAATACGCTGCAAGCGTCTGGAATCCATACAGAACAAAGGACATCAAATCCATAGAAAAAAGTTCAGCGGAGGGCAACCAAACTAATTCCAGGGCTTAGAGATCTACCCTACAGCGAGAGATTAAAGCGACTAGGTTTACCTTCACTATCCTACCGGAGATTGAGGGGAGACATCATAAATGTATACAAGATAATGAACAATTTCCATGACGAAAGGGTTACCATTGGAATATTTGAGCACGATACCGCATCCCGGATGAGAGGTCATTCGCAAAAAGTAAAGAAAAAACATTGCAAGTTAGATATACGGAAATATTCCTTTGGATTTAGAACTGTCGATATATGGAACAGTTTACCAGAAAATATCATAAACTCAACAACAATAAGAGACTTCGAGATAAGTCTGGACAAGCACTGGGCTAATTTGAAACTTAAATACAACCACTTGGGGGACCTATAAAATGGAACACCGACGTGCCAATTAACCAACTTCATTTAATAATTGATATCACTTAATTACTAATTGTACATCATGGATATTATTTCATTGTATTTCATTGTATGAGATATGGACAAAGAGACATGTTACTTGCCTGCGTCCATAAAATATCTTATTAAATTGCCATCCAGAAATATCTCAGTGTTGTGCAGCTAATATTGTAGTGGGATTGGACTAGCTGGGATGACGTAGCTATGAACGAAGGGCGGAAGATTTCTGACAGAGAACGGAGTGGAGGCAGGGTATTATTTATATTCGTTCTAGGATTGGACTGGTGACCAAGTAGCTCAGCGATAGAGCATGTGGCTAGTGTTCAGAGGTACCAATTACAAATCTCGGTCTGGTCATTACATTCTCTCCTCTCCTGTTACAAAATTATTGGAATAAGGGGTAGTAGTAGGCCTAATCTTAGCATTTAATTTGTAACAGTATCCGATCGAGTTATCTCCCTCTTTCATTATGCTCCAATTTTAATACAAAATGAAATTCTGATTTGATGTAAATTTCAATAACTTCAAAATAACTCCAATCTTAAACCGTTCACCAGAAACCTCACTGTACACTAAATCTACATAGTATATTATATACAGTACAGTACCCGACTGACATTATTTTTTATTTTGTCATCAGTTGGATGAGACTAAAATGTTACAAGTACACCTATATTATGTATACAGACAACGTAACCAGTGTACGTTAAGCACTAGTTGATTCAACTGATGACATGCATAATGTATGATTATCAACAGACAACACACATTCTGTGAAACACATTTACTTCAGATTTTGAGCGCACCTTGTTGTTGAGAGCCACCATATCAATGCTCGCCTTGAGAGCATTGTCGAGAGTTCTTGTTTCGTCCCCATGACTTGTATCATCTTCATGTTCCTCCATCAGGATAGTGAATCAAGCTCCTCCGTAAATCAGGACGGACTCATAAAATCGATTTCGTCGTCGCCAACTTCGTCAACACATGGAGACACGTCATTGAGACGCTTGAACATGCCAGTCAAATCAAAGCGTGTCTTAAACGTTGAATTTCCGGTATACGTGGGTTCGACCCGCGAAAGGCACGGGTTATTTTTATAATAGGTGTATTAGTAATAACTTACCGTATTTTCATAAAAAACATTTTTTTGCAAGAAATTCTTCTTAAAATGCAGATTCATTTATTTGAAAAAATTACAATTTTGAATCATTGATAAATTTTGTTCCGTCAAAATTAAATCAGAAATTATAACAGTTTTCCTACCAATCACTTATCTCATACTGTAGCAAATTAAATTAATTCATTTGAAATGGAGATATCTATATAATGAAAAGGATTTAATATTGAATTGCCGATTAATTATTTATTTCATGTGTGATTGAATTTTGATTTTATTAAACTTCAATTAAAATTTTCTGAGTTCATACAGGTGCTGAATGGGTTTGATATGTGTCTAAGCATATTATGTTTCTGGATTAAAAAATATCAACTGTATGTTAATTATATACTTGATGCAGCTTCGCGTATCCTTTGACTTTTAGGGAAATACATTTATCATGATTTTCTCTTATCTGCTGTACTATTTATTTCAATTTACCATAAATATAAAAGAAACACCATTTATTTTAACAAAGCATGACAATTTATTGACTCGTGCCCTATCCGGGCCTCGAACTCACAATCTATAGCATCCAATCGCCTAGCCAAACATACCTCTGCGCCTTCTACCACTGCATGCGCCACATCCACATCCCCAAAAAAGGATGTTTCTATGACGAAGTGATAGTCGGTTCGATATGCTGACATGATCATTGTGGAAATTGTCAAATTAAATCTTTGGATCAACAACACATAGTGAATATGACACATTGTGTTTAGTAAATATTAAATATCAAAGAAATACAATTTAAAGATGCTCCACCGCCAACAGACCATAAATTGTATTAATTACTTTAACAATAATTGGTGTTTAATCGTGTATATATGTGTCTAATTAACACAAAAAATAATATAAAATAATTTATTTTGCCTTTGGTGCATGCGCAATCAGTACTTCATTCCATATAGAATATATTGCCACGGAATTTTTTCGGAATGCAATTAATTATTAACTTGAAGTAAAATTAGAAGCTCAAACTTTCCAATGGTGGTAATGGTGTAAAGTAAGTAACTTTTGTAACTGAAATCATCTTCTACTGTTTTAGATAGTAAAAAAATACTATTTGTCAGTGGTGGAGCATCTTTAACAAAGCATGACAATTTATTGACTCGTGCGCTATCCGGGCCTCAAACTCACAATCTACGGCACCCAATTTCAATTTACAATACATACTCTCAGATCTGACTGTGCTAGTGTAATAAGGTATATGATGTAACAATTTTGTAGCATCAGCATATCATTGGGTCATAGAGGCATCAGCTCAGCAAATGAAAACAACCCCAAGACAACAGGTAGCAGATAAATTCATCAAGCCATTCCCTGACTCTGAATCATCCAGATATTTTTTGGTAGACATTAAATACATTCAAGTTAAGTCAATCATTGACGATGGCTTTTTATCCTTTCTTTGACCTTGACTTGAACATTAAAGTGTTGTTTGTCCTGATGTGCATCATCATAAAACATCCTATTAGGTCTGAAAGAGTTTCATTGCTCTAATTCCTGTTAGAAAGGTGTACATGGTGTTTGAACACGATTGCAAAGGAAAGTTTGTCACAAAAACACAACCCTTCGGTCTTGAACAGGAACAATCTCAACTATGTTATTTCCCTGAGTTGCCTATGAAGTTTGATATCCCTGGTATTATTACAAACTTAGTGAATTTTATTGAATATACATAAACACAATTTCTATTTTAGGAACTTTGAACTTGACCTTTGATTCTCAGACCTTGACAACAATGCCATGCAAGTGCTCCCTTAAGAGAGGTGTTCATTAATTATAAGTTTGAGTTTGATCACCAAAAAGATTATTGCATTTCACATAAAGGTATTTCTAGATGACAATGCTCCTGTCTACCAGGTACATCAATGTCCCCATAGTCATGACTATTTATGTAGCTAGGACTGGATATTACCAAGAAAGAACAAGAAAACACCAGGTACATTTACAGTGGTATTACCATACAATTTATTGCATGTAAAGATGAAGTAACAATTGATGGCTATAACAACAAGGATTCATTGTTATTTTACTGATATCTGTGTTATGTCTTCAGTTTTCCCTACCTCCCTTAAACAGTGATGGGTGAAACATTTTGTTCCTTCAATTTATTTTTTCAATGATTTCTTCTTTGATCTGCAAACAATATTAACTTGTTCTCTAATCACCAGTGTTACATTGTGTGTGGTGTGTAATTAGTCTTCCATATATGCCATGCATACACATGCAATTTCATCAGATATGGAAATGTTATATATACACACATCTTAATCACATATGACAATGCCATGTATACACATTGACTTCATCATATATGAAAATGTCATGTATACACATAAAATTCATCACAAATGAAAATGGCATGTAAACACATAAACTTCTTCCTTTACAGAAATGTCGTGTATACACATAACTTCATCACATATGAAATTGTTGTATACATGTATACACATAACTTCATCACATATGAAAATGTCATGTACACACATAAATTCATCACGTATGAAAATGTCGTGTATACACATAACTTCATCACATATGAAAATGCAATGTATACACACATCTTCATCAAATGGAATATCACATATACACATAACTTACTTAATCACATATATCATATAAAATTTGTACAATGCAATGTATAGGTTTACAGTTGTGTGTATACACACATACCGTCACACGCATGGCTTTATAGAACTTCTGCTTCACAAGAGAAACCATAGACATTAAATAGCACTTATTATTTAAATCTCATTTGTAATGATGCAATTACAATATTGGGATTTCTTTACCATGTTTTCGATTAATTCAAATATGTTATTTTAACTATTAAAATGTATATTTAACATGAAGTTTTCCATTAAGTGAGATTCAACACTTCAAAATATTTCAATAATGAAATTACTGAAAAGTTCTTCATCCATCAAAATCAACATTTAAATCAAAATCAGCATTTGTAAATTCATTTCTACCAGTTATACCACAAGCTTGTGTTACCTTCATCAAAACATGTATACTTCTCAGGTACAAAAGGCCCAAGGGACCTGAACATCTTTTACATGACGGTCTGAACATAACATGATCCGTTCAGAACTTCATAATTTACTGTTATGACAATGAATCAAACTTAAAATGATGACAAATGAAACCAACATAAATAATTGGTATATCTATCCTCTTGTTCAGAATCACTTATTGTTTGATTTTAACATGACAATGTGACAGAGATACATAGACAGGTGGAGTAGGACCAAGCCCTTTTGATAGACTTAAATAGTCCTTACATGTGTACATCTTTATATATCTTTATGAAAATACTCGTACTCATATTGAATAAGTTGAAACATGTGCGATGCTGCCTCAGTGTTAACGCTGAACTGCTTTTGTTGTCCAGGTAACTTTACATACAAACAGTTTTTACAGAAATCTAAACAGAGATTTAGTCAACAGACATGTCACATATAAAATTAGCATCAGGTAATGCAGGAGTTGATGTACATCTGAATCAGGTAATTGTCACCACCTTTAGTCACACAATGTAAAAGCTCCACGTAAAAGCTCCAGTTTCATATCAATGGAAAATGATTAAAGTCCAGAATCCAGTCAATGTTTTAGGTGGAATCACGAATCTTTTGTTCATCACGAATACTTTTCTTTTTACTGATTTCACTTTGATTCTCTCCTTGAATGAAGTCCAATGAGAATTGTCTAGTCTTTTTGTACAGTTCTAGTTCTGATCAATCAAGCGTTTTTGTAATTTGTGTTTTAGATCTTCATACCAAGTTGAAGACAATGTGTTCAGGATAGGCATTCCTGATACCAAATTACAACAATACCTGTCATAACCAATAGACTACCTTTGGTATTTTAAGAAAGCTGGTTGATGCTCGAACTAAATGTTGGTTGTGGGTGTTCCCTTGTATTTGGTGCACATATCCTCATAGCTAGAAATACCCTTTAATATCAGTGAATATGGATCAGTGGCAAATGACTTGTAAAGTATCGCAACTATTGTTTACTAAAAATAATGCTTTGGCAGTCCAGGTGACCAGTTTTGTTTTTATTGACTTGTCAGACTACTAATTATAATGGCTCAGTGGAGCTGTTGTTTTCCCATTGTAAACATAGAATTTAAACCATTAAACGAGTTCTCCAGACTTAGTTGATACTCTAAATGTCAATGGTTGAATCATTCAGAAAAGATGCCACTGACACTGAATTCTGTTTCGAATTGTAGTAGAAAGATTCATTCCAACAAAAATAGTGAATATCCACTGTGTAAATCAGAGACACTGCTGGATGTCAGAGAGAAACTTGATCATCACTATAAAATAGCACTCTCCGACAGTAAACGTTTATGACCAGAGGCACCGTTATCACAATGTTCAGGTCCCACTAATCACTGTCTTCATCCACAGGAATCACCTTCTTTCTTTTCTTTGCTCTTGGTTTTAGATCTTCATCCTGGGGAAGAGAGATAAAGGAGTTACAAGTATATTTAAGCACTGGACTGCATACAGATGGCCATTATGCGAGTATAAAAGTCAACTTGACAGCCGCAAAGTTAATTAAATGTGCGGAAGAGATTTTACATCTGTAACAAATTAACAATTCATCGTTGTCAAGAACTGAACAGCTATTTGACAGCCATTTTCCATGATTGCTGGCATGACAATTGTGACATCACAATGATAATGACATCAAAATGAGAGGACGGCAGTTCATGCACTGACCAATGCCAACTGAGTTTGGTAAGGTTACATATATAGTGGGGTTACAGTGAAAATGTAAACATACCAAAGTGTTGTTCTCCTAGCCACTGTTACTGTTGTAAATAATGAAGCTCTTGATATCTTCTGACAAATATGCATAATATTATCATCTTAGTGATGGTTCTTATTTCTTGTTCTATCAAAAGTTTGAATTCAAATTTAGGTATATTTTGTTATATATTCATAACAGCCAGGGCTATTTCAGGAAGTGCTAGGTTTCAACGATTCCAAAGTCTGAAGCCAAAGTGATGAATTACAAACTCACCTCACTACTTTCTGTAGCACTATCACTATAATCCTGGGCCTGTTTTTTGGATTTGTTGCCACGACTAATTCGATTGTCAATGCCCATGGCAGCACTAGCACTGGCAGCTTTCCGTACAGGAAGTCCACGTAACACACGTGTTGTCCTCACATCTTCAATGTCCTCCGCCAAGGCCAGGAGGTCACCGTACCTAAAGTTATTCAAAATAACAGCAACGTTTACCACTACACCAACATGTCACCTTATGTAAAGCAATTTAACATTGAACAACTGTATTTAACATATTTTGTTTTATCAAAACTCAGCAACAAAATATTATATCTGATTTTTAAATCGTGCCAAAACAGTCTAGTTTTGTAAAATATTTATTTTTGTGATCCTAAAATTTGTAATAAAGACTTTCACACAGTGTTGAAAGGTGTTTACCTTGTCTTGAGAGATTCACTTGCTGACTGTTGTATTTGTTGTAAAGCTTGCTGGATATTTTCATTGTTCAAAACTGAAATGAAAATTAGGCATTATTCACAGTTATAAAGAAAACATGGTTGATGAAGACTTGCATTACAACATTATATTGTGACACATCAGCATATGTAAGCATAAATTACAAACAAAATATATATCCTGACACATGCTTAGCCATTTCTTTAATACGTAAAGTCAAGTTGCTTCCCTGAAGTTGGGCAGGGTCAAGCTTCTTCTTTATGTAGTTCTACACTTAGAGTCAAGTCGCTTCTCTGGAGTTTCGACAGGGTCAAGCCTCTTCCAATTCTCTATTTATTATTTTAGTTATGTAAGAGTATGTTATGAATATAGCTATGTATTGAGTGAGTAGCCCCTGATTGCCAAAATTTATGTCTACTGAAGTAATAAGCAGGTAAACTGTTGATTGCGTTTTTGTTGTATATGAATGATAAGATATGACCATCGTGACCTAGTAGTTATGGAAGTTAACTTACAGGATATGTTGCAATACACCTGTCACATATGACCTAAATAAGATGGTTTTACTTACAAGATATGTTGCGACACACCTGTCGCATATGATCTAGATGTGAAAGTACTTGTTCTACACTGGCATTCTCCTTCTTTGATGATGCTGTTGACCCCGTCCTTAGAACACAAAAGAAATTATCATTAAAAGCAAAGTACCCGAGATATTTATATAACATATTTAATCATAATGATACTATGCTCATATTATGCTTTAAAGAAATAAATCACCCTTCTCAATATGAAGACAGGACAGAATAATGGTGCGTGGCATCTCACTACAATTAAGTTTTTTGACAGTGGATTAGTAAATACAGTATAACTTGTCTAAACCGGATGTGAACGGGACCATTCTATTTGTTCGGTTTATACAGGTGTCCGGTCTATAGAGGATAGAATCATATGACAATATGTTCACATGAAAATCATCATAAGAATTTTTTTTATTACAGCACAAACATTTATTTTCACATATATACATGGTTATACACAGAATTCCATCCTACGTTTTCTTGTTTTCTGAGGTGTACATGTACAATCCATTTCTCTCGGTGTGCTACATTCAAATTAACTCTCAGAATTTATGTGTTTGTTTTATTGTCAGAATTGACTGTGAAAAGTATTCACAAATACAATGTACATGTAACAAAACCGTCGAATGGAAAGTGAAAAGTTGTCACTATCTAGGCCTTAGTATACCGGTACAGGTAAATCCCCTTAGACGCCTCATGATCAGTCCCATGTTGTGAAAACATTGCGTCCGGTTTTCCCAAGTTAATTTTACAAAGAAAGGTAAAGTAACATTACCTAGACAGTTCCGGTTTTCAGAGTAGACAGGTTCCGGATTATGCAGGTTTTGGGTACTATATTTTATTAAGAAATTTGCCGGGACCAAACAAATTAATCGGTATAGACAAGTTTCCGGTTTATACAGGGTTCGGTTTAGACAAGTTATACTGTTTACTAAATTTTATTATTAATTAATTTTATTTATTATATTAGTAAATATAAATGATTTTTAATACCGCATGGCCGGTTTAAGAGAATTAAAATTTTGCCATTTGGCTTGGAGTGTATATATATATTTCAACTGATATACACAGATAAAAAATTTGTCAATAACATTATGGCCCATGAAATACGAGAATATCATCCCCACAAAAATACCCCTATACAGTACCAACTTAATATTGCATTTTCATTCAAAACACTTCTTTAGCGATTTTTGAGTCTTAGAGTTCTACTTTACCTGTTTCTTGATATATTTTTTGGGAGATAAATTTTCACGGTTTCGCTTTGCAGATATGCAAAATTGAATCGTCTATGGAAATAAATCGGATGACAGTAGCGGATTCTCTGTTTTGTTTGATTACAGGAACATAGTTAGAAGGGATTGCAGGGACTGTATTGCTATGGCTCAATTACCTTTGCCTCTTTTTGGGAGTGCTGCTGAGTTTGTTCACCTGAGACAGGATGAGATCGGCCAATTTGTCCTCAAACTCCTGGGCCCAATATTTAAGTATAGATACCGTGAAAAAGTCATGCTTTTTACAGTCGCGACACAAGACTGGCCGAAGTAAGTCTGCTGAAGGTCTGCAAGGAAAGTCATTACCAGATGAATTTTAGCTTTTTCATTCTCTGTGTCACTTTGTGATGCTGTACACCTTTTGAAAAGTTACTAATAAGTTCTTATCAATTTATCTACCTTGATTAGATTCCATACTGCATTTAAAACTAGTAACTTTATATCATTAATACATAAATTCTCTCAGATTCAGAAGCTCCTTATCAGCAAAATGTTTTAACACCTCCTTTTTAATGTCCCTTTTAGATTCTTGTAGCATATTATCATCTAACTCACACTTACCCTTCCATCTTCAACAGTACCAGCATACTGGACATAGCTTCTGCATGGCCTGAAATTGGAATGGTTTAAAACCAAAATTGTATTATCACAAGAACATGAATTGCGTACATTAAATATGTAACAATAAATGTATGTGTGGAGTAATTAAAATATATATACCCGGTATAACCCATTAGATAACCACTATTATACAACACACTATCCTTATCTCAATAAAACAGATATACAAGTAAAAGACTTTATCCCACCCGTAAAGACAACAGAATAAATGACTCAGGCCAAATGTCATCCCCCTCACCCTCTGAAATTAGGCGGACAGCTGTGTTTTAGTCAATTAGACATGTGTATTGTAACTTCTTATTTTCCTACACAAGCGCATAATATGCCACCATACTAGGACTACATTAATTATAGAATATCACCTAAATTTGGTCCTTATTTCATCCTAGCATACATACTCATGAAGTCCAGTTTAGGCAGTATCGGCATGATGTACTCCACAGGGATGTTATGGGCTGTGATAAGCTGCCACAGGAAGTACTGCTCCAGGGTCTCCCAGTCCAGGCTGGCATCTGTAGGACGAAACAACATTTAAATTTAAAGGGAAAGGAAACAACGTTAACACATGAAACATAGTTCATCTATTAATTTCTGTTTTAAAGTATGCAATTTCTCACTATTCCTTTTTCACCTCCTGCTTTCTTTTTTCATTCTTATAATTATTTTTTTTCTCGCTTTCATTTTAAGATATATCTATTGGAATACCCCTATACTAAACAGTTTTGCCAAAGACAATTATTACTTACTCAAAACAGACAAAAACGAATCCTTCCTGAACATTACTAGGTGTCCCTGGAGAATTTGACAAATCAGATCTTGGAGCTGAAAAGTATTAAGAATACATTATCTGAAATGTTACATTAATATTTGAGAAACAAAAATTTTCAGACTAGTGACGCCAGATCCGTTTGGTTACAGTGCTCAAAGTCAGAAAACAAAATACAGTGGACCCGCGATAATCAGGACGCCGATAGTCCGGAAAACTCAAAATCCGGACGGAAATGTCAGGGAACGGATTTCTGTAACGGTATTTATACTCACTAGTCCGGAAATTCGTATTCCGAATCCGGAACTCCATTTTGGGAACGGAATGTAATTTTCGTTAATAAATTCCCGCAATTATCTGGACAATTTGTTGTCGCGACGTGCCGAGAAAATCCAAGGCCAGCTACAGTCATGTGTACAATACACACTATCACTTGTCACTGACTGTGTTGTCATAATGACGGCTGCCAGGTCATAGCCATGGGCGTTTACCTGAACACCTTTCCCACACGGGTACATGCAGTCATGTAACGGTTCATTAGTTTTCTATAGGAGATCAAACTTCAGTGTTGTAATTGAGATACACAATATATTTTTAGCCACACGCTTTTAAACATGCAGTTTGAGTTTGGGTACGGGTACGTATGTTGTAGATACCTTACTTGTTTCGCATGCAGAATATATCGCTATGAGTATCGGATACAATAAAGTGAGATAATACTCACAAAATCAATAATAATTTTAAATGTATGTGGATCTATTCGAATTCATCATCTGTGGTATAAGATATAAAGGCTACGGCATATGCCATTTACACGTGTGTGATATTGTGCACAAAGTTAGACGTGAACGGCAGCTGAGGACAGGTTCTAACTGAAATGACTGTGTAAATTGTTATTATTATTTCTTTTTTTTTCGCGATAACGTTATGTGTTTTCTTTTTCACTCTCTTTTTGAATATATTGAACATATATTGTATCTCTTTTAGAGGAAATAAAGAATGAATGAATGAATGAATGAAAGTGAACGGGCGCGTGGTTGTTACACGTCTGTAAGTCAGAAAGCAAGGACTTGTGGAAATGGTGATCAAAACACACATTATATAAAATAGCAATTATATAAGTTCATAAAATGTTCACAACTATTTGTTATCATAGTTTTTTTATGCCAAGAACATAGATGATATTGATCCTTGGTTAGGCAATTTGCCGTACGACAGATCAAGAGTGGGATAGGTAGTTATATGCATACATAGTGCACAATTAACGACGTCACGGCCTTATGTTTCGTATTTTGAAAAAGAAATATGTTTATTTAATATTCTTAACGTAATGATATAAGAATACCTATAAAAGGTATTACCTATAACAAACGAAGTATTAAAGCCTATCATCGATTACAAGGTCAAGGGGAGTAACTCGTACGTGACAATTTAATTGACTAAGAACACGGAATTCGTCAGTCCGGAAAACTCGTAATCCGGACGGTTTAGGCTGGGAACCAAGGTGTCCGGATTATCGAGGGTCCACTGTAAAGAGCCTTTAATAATTCAATATAGATTATATTAAATTGATCGTTTAGGAAAAATGAACAGTTAAACGTATTACTTGAAAAATGGAAAACATCCGAACTTTTTTGAGTAGTTTTTAATTGAGTTTTGAGCATGACAAATTAATTGCAATAAATGTTCTATCTGCTGAACTTAATACAATGTACTAGTTGTTGTTGTTGCTAACAGCATTAATTAGTATAAGTTACTTCCTACCTGTGTCCCATCAATGGCAGAAACAATCATATTCAACAATTCTGAATTCCCAATGGCTATCCTCGGAAACTGAAAAGAAACATAGACTTTTATCTCTTTTTTGTCACATAACATTTATCATGTTCCTTTCAAGATTGCAATCATATCAATATAAATTTCCCATATATTTCACACATCATATGGATGAAAATTAGATTTCAATTTTTACAAGGAGATCATATACCTTATCAACTTGTTGATAGGATCATCGTAAAATTTGGAGGTATCAAAGATTTCAAGAAATGAAAGAGCACATTTGATCAGGATAAAAAAACCATTCAAAATGAAGTTCAAGATAATGCTGTGACCAAGGACATAAATATATTATTTTCAAAATGCCTTCAATAAAACCACATTATCTGTGTCTGTGCAGACTTACATTCGTATAGATGTCTGGCATAATGAATGTAAAAAGTCGGATATCATCTTCTTGGGCCAACTAAAACAATTAAAATATGAATTACTTAATAGCAAATTGAAAGAAGCTAATCTTTATATAAGGTAAATAAATATTTTGAATTCTGATATGAAAATGCATTAATATCCTTTCAACATCTGTGACCGTTACCAAATATTCCTAATGATTCCAGAAGCTTTTCTTACCAAGCCTATGATAATTCATTTTTCTTACAAACATTTGTTGTAGACAGTGTGCTGCCTTTAGATTCAGGGCAATTCTACAGTTACATTTTATTACAACAATATAGACATTTAAACATTTCTTACAAACAACCATTACAGAGATTCAGTTGTGGACAGGACAGTATTACCTTTAGGTCCGACATCAGACACGACTCCAGATCTTTGTTGTCCAAACTCTTACAAAAATCTTTGTAGGAGCTCATCTTCTCATCATTCACTTTCCTGTAACCACGACAACCACTTATAGCCCAATTTCAAATAGCTTCCAATGAATTTATCAAATAAAAGAAAATATGAAAATTTGGTAGTTAATCAGACAAATTATGAAAACTACCGTTATGTTTTATTCCTGAGACCTCCAAATCACCAATATCTCTTCATTTAAGTCTATGGAATCGTGAAGTCGTGTGTATATTTCTCCTTTTACTTTTTCAAAATAAACTCAAGTCTCAGATACAACGAAATGCATCTTTATATAGTACATCCCCTAATTATATATGATACCTACCCCACTTTAACAAAGTACAGAAGGTGATAGCCTATCCGAGGCTGTTTACCGTACATCTCCCCTAACAACTGTAACACAGGCTGACGACTGGGGTCCTCTTCTGACAGAGTACATAAAAACCTGTAAAACAATGTATCACAGATAAATCACCTTCTATGTGAATGTGGAGAATAATGAAAAGTTAAGGTTCTCTTTACCAGAAGACAACATGTCAGACAACTTAACCGGCATGGCCAATTAGTGTATAGCGTTCATTTGTTTTCACTTATTCCAATGTACTAAATGGATTGAACAATGATATTAGAAATGCCCCCAGTGTTGCTGTTTTTAAACAAAAATATTTAAAGGATGTGTTTTCACAATTTTATTTAGTTTTATACTTTCTACCAATATTTTAGAAAGCAACCCTATTTACATGTTGATATGAATGTATATGTCTTTTAAATTAAGGTATTGTCTGTATTAAACTGTTGTCTGTGATAACTGTATATATTGATGCAGGGCCATATTGTAAATTAGACTTGTCTAAATATGTAACCCTGGTTAAATAAAAGATTTCATCATTATTTATTATTATTATTATGGACTGAGAAGAATGTATGAATCAATTATAAAAGTAAACATAAGCCACTTACTAAATACCATGATAGGAAATTAACAATCAACCATAACAAGAAAAGATCAATATTTGAAAAGAAAATTTGCAAAGGCATCATTGAATGCTAACTTACCTAAACATTACAAATAATGGTGATCCTACAGAATCTTCTAGCGACCTGTAATACAAAAACATAGAATTAATATGTGTATACCAAACAGAATCTTCTAAAGACTTGAAATACAAAAACATAAAATTAATATGTGTATACCAAACAAAAAGATTTTCTAGTTTTATTCAAATCACATCTCCATTCTTACATAGCTATATATTTTCCTTAAATTCACACAAGCAACAATATTTAGCCACTTACTCTTCGTCTGTCTCCTGAGGGAATATAGAGGTGCTGAAATGGCTGCTGAGGATCTCACAAAGACATGTGGCTAGCGGCGTGGCTGTATCCTGGTCAAACTCATCCTGTTAAATTGATACGACAAATATTTTATATAAAATATATTTTTTTGGTAAATTTGTATATTTATTTTTCATTTTGAGCTTCTTTATCAATTATACGCTATTACATATGTATTGGAATGCAAATCGGCCAATAATCTGAAATAAGGTAGCAAATCTGGCTTGTGTTTGGAGGTCCTGGTTCACCCAGGTTGGGCTGCTTTATTATCTTCTCTCCTATTACATATTTAAATACTGTACATAGACTCACTCAATATGACTCTGATATTCTTTTATATGTTGTTGAATTTATAAAGCTAATTAATGCACATGGTGACATCTTTCATTGAATGTTTACTGATGACAAATTTTATGTAATTGATGAGAGAACAAAATAACTTACCTCATTTAGCACTGTCTGCATAATTCTATCCATAATCTCACACTGGATTTCTGGGTCCCTAAAACAAATGTAAAGCTGTGTATAGTATCCAAAACAAAATAATTTGATATCAGCCATTTTTGACTTAAACCAGGCACAATAGTATTTAAGGCCAGGTAATTACCAAAAATGGTCATAACTTTTTATTGTAATAAGTAAGAATTTGAAAAAGAACATTACAACTTAAATCGTGCCTATCAAACAACAAAGACTTGTTTTTAAAGTCATAATTTAAACACTATTTAATGTCACATAATGTGTGTTCTGGCCTTACTTCTCGGCTTGAAGCTGTTCTGTGAAGTCCTGTAGGTCACCGCCCAGCTGTGGTAAGATGTCCGTGATATCCACATGTTGGTAACGTGAGTCTTGTATTGGCTGGAACTTTGTTTCTGATGGTTTTAATTTCCCTGCATAAGTAAGATCATCTTATAACTGTGATGTTTATTTCATATATTGCCCTATATAAACTAATGTTTTTCAATATTGTTAGAATTCCACTTCAAATTATCATACATTTTATATTTAATATCTCAATATTTATCACTTGTTTGAAAGAATAACATCACAAAATTTGTGAAAATATAACATAATTTTCCAATATTGATGATGTAACAATCATTACATGACTGTACCTGTGATGATTTGCGCCATCATGTTTCAGCACCAAAAGTGATAAATATGATAAATGTGTACTTTTAGAGTATAAACTGAAAATATCAAAGGAAACTAAAAGACAAACCTATTGGTACGTCATCATCCTCATCACTGAAGGCAGCGTGGTCGTCTGACAGATTGTTATCCACATGGTTACCATTGTCAATCTCTATCACATCTTTGTTGTTAAGTGGCTCCTCTTTAACTGAATCAGGTATAAAGCCAAAGTAATAATTCTAACTCAATCTAAATACATTCCAAAGTATATCTAAAAAGCATGGGGCACAATTTTTCATAGTGTAAAAACTTTAAGGTAAAATGTGTTTGCTTGATCAAATGTTCATCAGGACAGGTTATATTCATTCATAAATATCAAATTAGCAACTCCTTGAATAATGATTTGAAAG
Source organism: Argopecten irradians irradians (assembly GCA_004382745.1). NCBI lineage: Eukaryota > Metazoa > Mollusca > Bivalvia > Pectinida > Pectinidae > Argopecten > Argopecten irradians. The sequence goes on from SAYR01004239.1 coordinate 891,714, forward strand.
AACCAAAAATGATACATCATACATGTATCACTATTCCCAGTGAAATTTTTTTTAGCGACTCTGGAAGTTAAAGGATAATTCAAAACTTCTTTATTTCTGATCAAGATGATTATATCACAGACAGTGAATACAAATTTTACCTCAATGTAGAGACACAGTAACAAATACTGACCTTCTTGTGAACAGAACTCCAGAAAGTTTTCCCTGATTAAAGCTCGTAAATCTCGATCTAGCTTTGGGTTATCAAAAAGTGGTGACAAAGATCTGCAAAACAAAGGTCTCCATATATAATTCAAAATGAAAAACAGTAATGCTTGAATCCACAAACTATTTGTTTATCACAAATTGATTACTAGAATTTACATTACATCAACACTCTTAATGTGCAGCCTCAAGTCAATGTCATGTAATGAAAAAGGATACTTACTGCAAAACTCTTTTGTCTAGAATGGTCTTGAGTGATGTGAAGATCCCTTGTTTTACATGAACTTTTAATGGTAAACTGAAGTGGGGCATTATCTGCAAACAAAATATATTGTATATCTGTAACAATGCAAACATTCATCAGTGACCATTCTTATCAACATCCCAGAACCTAAATTGTCATTACATAGTACATCTTACAAACAGTGATCTTTCTAATCTTCTGTGTTACTCAAAGTGTAAATCTTTTTGTCACATACCGTTAACGTAGACAGCTCTAGAGACCAATCCCTTCTGGAGCTGATAGGATAATGCTTATAGCTACATATGTATTTCTCAAATTATTCATCTAAAAGTTACTTGATAGTGTTGACCGCCAGGAATTTAGTAAGATCATATTTTTAGATGCACTATTTGCTAAGACAATTTTGGTTATATACCTAGTAATGTCTGTATTACATAAATATTTCTACCTCCATATGAAATTTAGATATTATGAAACCGGACAGGCAGGACGGTTCTAGGTACCAGTAATAGTTACCATTAGCAACTTCCTATTTCAAAGTAGACACATAATACGCTGCAATAAATCAACACTGTGTGATTTATTAAAAATTATGACCTATTTCTTTATTGCCATTGTTACAAGTAGCAATGATATAGAAGAGGATACTTACGCGACAGAGAAAATCTAACAGGGTGGCTGTGATGGCAGGGTGGGGACGGATGGAGTGGAACATCACAAGAATCGCAGGTTCTGTAACATAAATCATCACCATAACGGATTGATATCTACCAATCAAGGTCACGGTGGCCAAGTAGTGCTGGTATATATGCATATTACCACAAGAATAGCAGGTTCTGTGACATAAACATCACTAAACAATATATATAAACGGATTGATATCAAGTAATTAAGGCCATGGTGGCCAAATAGTGAATATGTACCAATATGTTACCACCTCTGGGTCGCGAGTTCAAATCCCACAAATCAAACTAAGTAATCAAGTACTGAGAGTACAGTGAATACAGCGCGTAGAGGAAAAAATAAAATCTGCAACATAAATCTTCTACAACCAATACATTCTAGGTAAAGAATAAGAATGCTCCATTAAAAGGTTTACTGATTTTTACAACAGAGTTTTACAAATTTCTGAATGTCCTGCAGTCTGCTATGATGTGCTTGTTATAAATAAATATTTAAATGTGATTCCAGTATTTTTTTCAGTCAACATGTAACAGGTCTCCTTTTAAGTGAGGTTGCCATATACTACAACATAGGAACCCTTTCCCAAAACAACTGGATGGTCAAAAAACAAATATCGCTGTTAATTCTTCAGAAATCAAAGACTGAAAAGCTCCTGTCAATGTCAACATTGTCTTATACTATCCATTAGGAATAATTCATATCATACAGTATGAACACCTTTACCTATCACACAGTATGAACACCTTTACCTATCATACAGTATGAACACCTTTACCTAACAAACTCACCTATGTTCATAATGCTGTCTTTTTCTGGATCAAAGAAGAGCCAATCATAAAACAGGGCCAGCTTAGCGTTGGTGGCAGCAACATTGGACTGATGTAAAGAATTATATCACCATTAGTTACAATGTAAATCATGCATAAAATACCTTTCTTATAATGACATTGGCATTATGTAAAACAAGTTACTTTCATGGATTTCATAGACAATAAAAAATTGCAAAAAAATAATCTTCTTTAATCTGAATCAAGACTTTCCAAAGTTGCAAAAAAATAATCTTCTTTAAACTGAATCAAGACTTTCCACAGCTTAATTAACATTCTGTCATTGTGGTTTTATTTCACTTTGGAAAGGAATGTTTATAATTAGTTTTTGAAAAAAACCCAAAATATGCAATTTTGCAGTTTTTGAAGAAAAAGGATGACGCCATTTCTACAACTAACTATTTAGTCACAATAGGTTTATTTCATTTTGGGTTTAAGTGAGTACTTACGGTACAAGTAGTCAGTAACCAGCCAATCACAGCCCAGCGTGGAATGATGTCCGAGCAGATCAATTCATTTGGAGGATGGAACACAGCACATATGTAACGTATCAGGTCACATCTTAACGACTGGCTCTCTGGAGTCGACAGGTACTGGAAATAACATCAAAATACTGGAAAACCATGTAAAACAAATCTCTACAAACACATACATAGGCAAATTATAACTCTTGCTTTTACAAATGGAAAACAGTTCTAAGATATGTATTACATTAAATCACATTTGATGGTAAAAATTTTAAAGAAAAATGCATCAAAGCTAAAACTACAAACCTGTCTTTGGAACCAATCTTGAAATCTTTTATGCTGCCCAAATTTCACCTGTAACAAACAATTAATTACAGAATTGTAAAAATCCAAGTACTGAACATTAGATCAGGTATTAAACAAGAAATACACACTTTGTTGAATTCTTATTTTTCTTATCCCAACATTTTTAATTAAACTCAATATTAGCTTATATCAACCCTTAGTTTTATTAATGCTAAACAAAATTATTGGGGGGAAATGATTGAAATACTGTCAAATGAATGTTCGCAAAAAGAAATTCAGGTATGATTTAATTTTGTAGACTCCCAAAGGTAACCTTCAATAAAAATTAGTAACAGTAACTATGGTAATGATCTTTACCTTGGTAACGAGAAATACAAGCTTGGTTTCCATGTCTGGTGTTAATCTACTGATTAAAAACTTCCTGGATGTTCTCATTAACATCAACTGCTGAACACCTAAAATAAAACAAATTCAGAGTCTAAATTATTTATTATTGGCATTTGACCAGAGAACAATTACAAGTAATCGAAATAGCCTTCGATTACCGATTACTGTCGATTACTTGAGAAAATGTTATTAATTACAATCGGTTACGATTACACGATTACGATTACCCCATGCCTGATGTCAGAAATAGATTAGAATACCATCGGGGTGTAACAATACATCAATCTATCAATATAATGTGATTGTTTTACTCGATAAATCAATGGAAAATTCAGCAAATATTTCCTACCTGTGAACTGTGCATGGATTGCTGAAGGGTTTTGTACCATGTCTTTCCATAACTTCTCAAAATCTGAAATCCTTGCAACATTTTGTAGCAGCCTTACAAGGTCTCGTCCGATGTGGATACAGTCTGTCCACTGTTAACATAAACAGACTTCAGCGTCAGAGGCATGGGTTTACACATAACAAAGACATCTTAAAGGGAGCCAGTATAAATCAGAATACACGTAACAAATACATCTAATAGGGAACTAGGATAAGTTGAAGTTGTGAACAATGACATTGGTACAAATTTCAATGAAATCCAATCACTGTTACTGTTCTTACTGTGAACCAGGTTATTTTCACAGCGACTTACCACGGGGAATTTCCTTTTTTAATACCTTATAAATTTTTACGACAATTTGATATCTTGATTTTGACCCATATGGTTCTATGGTACAAGCCCTTGCAATATTTAAATCACAAAACTTAATACAGAGTCAATTAAAGCTGCCTTGACCTGATAAGTATCAAAAGAAATATGACTCTTAATTTTTTGAATAAGCCGAAATATTCTGAATTCTACCGACTGATGGAAACAAATTGTTTGAACAAATTGATTTTAAATGTAACATTTTCCTGATGATATCCTTTTACCTTTTCTCGCAGTAGACCAATACAAAGTTCAACCTCTCGTTGTCGTAAAGTGACAAACAATGGACCGTTGTGGTCCTCAATGACTCGAAGATATGTGTACACAACAGTGGCTATCAGAGATGGGAACTTGTCCAACCATGGTCTGGAAACAAAAACAGTCTGTGCTTTAAACAATTTGAACAATATAAATATATTGATACTGATTTGACAAATGTCTGTCACAAAAATTTGGTTTTATTAGTTAACATCTTACTACAAACAGCCAGGGTAATTTAAGGACATGCCAGGTTTAGATGGTAAAGAAAAGCTGGAATATTCAAAGAAAAATCACCATATGGACATTAAATTTGTGACGCAGAGGAAAAGGGTTTATGGTAATATTTCAAGACATCTTAATTCTTAAAGACCCGCTACCTTTCTGAAACAGCTTTTTATTTTCAAAATTGAAATGCAAAACAACTTTGAATATTTTGTAGAGTTGCAAAAGTTATTAGCTTACAGTTAGTAATTCACTTATAATCACAATTTAAGCAATTTAATTAAAAATAAATCAAATGTTAACATTCATAACGCTGGTCGTCTTATGTTTCCCGCCGTCGTCCTAAAAATACTGCGCGTTACTTGACTATTACTGGGCCAGACAACAAAACAGTGAAATTAATCTTCACTGTTAACATGGATTATGCAAACGATTTCGCATTTGTTTGGTGTTGTAACCTCATCTTTGGTCATCGATATAATCCTTATTATGTTATAATTGGTTTTTAGAAACTTTTCATTTTTGTTTCGAATGGTAATGGGCCTTTAACCACTCGGCCATCACAGCCCCCACCTCAACATGACATCTGGATGGTACAAACATGGAAGTGATGCGAGAGGTTGCAATGAAGTGGACGACCAATGGTTACATTAAAACAAATTTTATCATTCACAAACATAATATTATATGTAAATGGATGAAATAATAAACATGGAGGGCAAGAAAATACATTGTCATGATGATTTAAAATCACTAACATGCCTAAATACATGCATGTCATTGTTTCGTAGTAACATCATATGGTTTCAACTTGATAGGTCTTACTATAATTGTGACATTTTGAACAAACAGTTTAAGAATACAATTCCTTTGTCTTAAGATATCCTAGACTTACCTGTTTTCTGTGAATACATCAAGCATATTCTCTGTCAGCCAAATGTTCTTCTGAGAAACATCCCCACCTGCATGAGTAAATGAATACATGCATTACATGATGACAAATAAACACTGTTAGACAGATTTTTTTACATGTATCTCAAGTTATTTCTTAAAGATTGAGTAAAAGCTAATAAAAAGTGTATACAAACAAATATTGAGGAATAATCACAAATTATCCAAATTACATGAAGTTCTAGTATTACTCACCAGCTCATGAGAAGTTTATAAAACTATTCATTAATAAAAAACTATTATTTTTTTGTTTTTACTCACCAGCTATCTGTCGGAGAAGACTGAGACACACACTCTCTGTTCCATTTACTGAACTCTTCACTAGTGATCTCAATAACCAGATAACCTATATCAAAAAATACAGTCATGATTTATTTTAGATTTTAGTAAACATTTTAGATTATATCGAAACAATCAGATTTCAGTAATTTAGACAACTATCTTCATAATTTTCCTTCTCTTTAACAATATGGTGATTGTTGTAATATTTGAATAAACGCAACTCTTCAAAACATCTTTGTAATGAGAATAGAATATAATTGTGCTGAATTATACATTTTTAAGTGTGAACAAGTCAATGAATTGACACCTACAATGTATACATGTACATGTACTGTAAATATGAACTCACCTGGACCTTGGTATTGTCCAAAAGCTTCAACCATTTTTCAAATATCAGCTGGTTTGTATGTCTGAGAACAAGTGACATGGCATCCCTACTGATCAAGGTCATGTCCCGATAACTCTGAAAATGGTAGTCAGAAGATTAGTCATGATGAATAACTTATACAGAGTTATTGCCCTTTGTAATGATTCTTCATTTGCTAACCTCCCTAAAGTGAAACTTATGTAGATATTTTTCAATTGTTTCTTTGAACATCAGGGTAAGGTAGTAAGGCTAAATATTTTTTAACATTTACATTGATTGAAAGACTCCAACACATGGAAAAAATTAATTTCTAGTGGAATGTATCCAGTTGATTTTTTTTTTCCAAATGAACCAGTGTATTATCAAAACTAATGAACATGGCAGTATGATATGACAGAACAGACCAGTTACATGATATCATATACATGTACTGTAAATACTGGAAATACCCTTTTATAAGTTTACCTCATTGTGACCCTTTTATAAAATTTAGAACTGTACACAAATTAGTGCTTCAAAGACCGCTAAAAAGCTTTGAAAAAACTTATACTAAAATGAGTATGCGTGTTTACAGTAAATATAAATGTAACAGGAGAGGAGAAAATGTAGCGGCTCGACCGGGATTCGAACCCGGGACCCTCTGAACACTAGCTGAGTGCTCTACCGACTGAGCTACCTGGTCACCGATGATCAACCCAGTCCAATCCCGCTACATAAATTTGTATCAGAAGACCTAAAAGCTATAAACACCTTGACACATGCTGTAGGGTCAGTAAGGATTGCATACAGTAGTCCCAACTGTACTTCCTCATGCTGTAATGGTCCTTTTGATACCTGAAAAATGCACAAAAAGAACAGATAAATTCTAAAATCATTTTATTATATTGACATGTGATATAGATTTAAATTATTAATTACATTAAAATTTTTCCTTTTTGAACTTCTTATTTTTTTAAAAATTGCAATCTTTTCTTCTTAAATCTGTTTATTTTTAAGTTGATAAATTATAACTTACATAGGAATTAAGGGCATCATTTGCCTCCCTGTCTGACATTCCATTTCGGATATTGTTAACAACATTGTAACACTGTTCAAATCTCTGAAAACACATAATGTACATCAATAAATTAGAAACAACAATTCATTCCATAAATATCATTATCCCTAATTTGTTTTTTGTTCATATCATGTCTTGTTACAAACAAATAAATGTCTTTAATGTATAGAAGAAAGCTGAGCATATGTTGTATATACTTGTACATCATTTTTTTTAAAGAAAGCCAGTCATGATTTTAGTTGTAAGTTTTAACAATAGTGCCCACTTAGAATTAATTACTAATTAGATTTAAATCTGTGTATTTCAACAAAATGTTACATCCAGAAGTTTAGCATGAGATAAGTTGACTTATTTTTATGTAAATATTTCAAGGAAATTTCATATTCTAACAGTCACACATAAATAAAACAGTGTCATTTGCTAAGAAATACATGGAAAATAACAATCAAAATACAGGAAAAAAATAAAGTGCAACCCAAAATTTTACCTCGTTCAAATCATCCTTTGGTTCCAAAACAGTTGTTGCTACAAGTTTAGATTGCGTCAACTTTGCCGTTTGTTCCATTTCTTCATCTGAGTAAAATATTCTCCTAGTAATGAAATCATTTTGTTCCAACTAACACTGTGCATTGCACTCCATCCCCATTCTCCAATGGGGTAAGGGGCGATAACTCTAAAAGTTTAAATGGACCGCCATGTTGACACTCTTTCGTTATAAAACTGTCGTATTGTTAGCTGCAGCGGAGATCAATAGCACATATTGATGGCTTAAAATATCCCTTGTATGATTATCACGTTAGTAAATTGTACCATGGGGCAATAAATTAGCCAATTTAGAAGAAATCAGAGTTTTTTCTTCAATGCAAAATCTCTCCGCATGCAGGGGCCGTAATTAGGACAAATAATGTCGCTAAATTAAACGGCGACATGGTTCTTTTAAGAAATGATCAGATGAATAATAATTTATGATATTATAATGCTAAAATGATATATAAAAATGCTTACATTTACTGCTAAATATTATCAATAAAGAAACCGATATAGAAATAGATATTTCACGACATCTTATTGACCGGCATTTTCCGGGAATATTACATTTGCATTGCATGCGGCCCATGCTCATATGATGATGCAATATTGTGATCTGTAGCCTCTATAAAACAGAAAGGGAGATTGTAATCACGACATAAGTTTGTTTTGTATGATGGCTGAAGAAGCAGCGGCAAAGATGGAAGGCATAAGCTTAGGTGAGTACGGTTAAACTTCTCGGACTCACAGGTACCGAAGTGACACGTGCACTGATCACAAATAGTAACTTTACACATAACGTTACACATATGTGTCCCTAGAATGGATTGGAAACAAAACTATACTTGATAAAGTGATATCAAATTCACCTGATCATTCTTTTTATTTTCAGGAGAATTATACACGTCTGAAAAACGTGGATCAGATGAAAGTGGAGATGGCACAGAACAAAAACCCTTCAAAACTGTCATTCAGGTATTAGGCCTAGCCTTATGAGTGATGAGGTCTCTTCAGATATGTCAAAATAATATCATCTAGTATTCGGTGTGATGGAATAATTTTTTGAGTAAGTGGTGGGATGATGCAACCCCAAAACAAAAGTAGATTATAGTTTTTAATTTATTCTTTAAATCTCAAAAATGAAAAGGTTATACCGTAGAACGAATAATCATACCCTGCCTCAACTCCGTTCTGACGATGACCATCTGTCAGAAATCTTCCGTCCGTCGTTCAGATCAACGTTATCGCAGCTAGTTATACCGTTGATAATAAATTCTTGAAATTCTTGAAAGAGTTGGGCTGCAATTGTGATTAAAGTAGCTATAGGACCGTTGACCCATTGAATATTAGGATCCAGTTTATTTTGGCTATTATATATATTGATTAAAAAGAACCATATAAAAAAAGCCATAGATGATGACTGTCGGGGTAATATTGAATATACTGATTGATATCTGATGATATGAAGTTTTCATGTTTTTTTTTTTTTTTTTTTTTTTTACGTTAACAGGCGATGAGACATGCAGGAAAAGAACCTTTTCCCAACATCCTGGTTGATGCTAAGGAAGAAGGAAAGGTAAAAAATGGAAGACATACGATTTCAACTTCTGATGAAACTGTAAAACATGCTTTCAGTAGCAGATATATAACTCAATGAATAAAAGGATGCATGTACAGTGAAACATGCCTAACCAAACACCTCTTTATAAAGATCACCTGCTTATTAAGACCACTTTTTATGGCCATTTATAACATGATTTGACCTGGGTATAAAGACCACTAGTTATCCCTTGTGCCTTTGACGGTCTCTATGGACAGGTTTGACTTAAGTTGCATTAATGATTTATAATTATTTTCAATCCGGATATTCTTTTTCCTTTGAAACAATTCTTGTATATTTGAATAGAAAATATTCCTATGAAACTTTTATTTATGTCCATTTGTCAAATAGCTCCCATCCACACTATTGTAAGTGTCTTGGTAGAGAACTGTTTTGTACATTGTTGATTAATTATTTATTTTTAAGGTATGGGAACCAGTTGCCAAAGCTCAGCTGAAGAAGCAGCAGAAAATTTGGCAGAGAGAGAAGAACAAAAGTGCAGATAAAGAAAAGAAAGAGGTGTGTGTATTTTACTAATAATAAGAAACTGACTTTATTTTGACATTTATGACAAATCCAGAGCATGCTTTCCATTAACCCTTATCCCAGTTGGAGATTCATTTGTGCTAATATTAAGTGAATTCTCCATCATATGGGTACCTCATCAGAGTGACTTGAAATTTGTAGCGAATGAATATTATTCTTGCTTCTTCTTTAAAATATTCTGTTGTAAGAAATATTCTGATTTTTCGTACCTATTAGCTGAATAATTTGCATATCTAGAAGGATTTTGTATTATGTGACAGGCAGAGGATGCGGAAAAGCGAGAGAAGAACCTGGAGGAGGCCAAAAAGATAGTGATAACTGAGGATACCAGTCTGCCAGCTGCTAAACAGGTCAGTATAAAGGGGCTACCCAAATAATCAACATTTGCCATGTTAGGATATACTTGGTTTGGTCAGGAGGGGAAAAAAACCCAACCTACTGCCAGTACCTTGCAACTGTCCGATGTTGGACACAACTGTCTGATGTTGGACACAACTGTCTGATGTTGGACACAACTGTCTGATGTTGGACACAACTGTCTGATGTTGGACACAACTGACACAACTGTCTGATGTTAGACACAACTGACACAACTGTCTGATGTTAGACACAACTGACACAAATGTCTGATGTTAGACACAACTGACACAACTGTCTGATGTTAGACACAACTGTCTGATGTTGGACACAACTGACACAACTGTCTGATGTTAGACACAACTGACACAACTGTCTGATGTTAGACACAACTGACACAACTGTCTGATGTTAGACACAACTGACACAACTGTCTGATGTTAGACACAACTGACACAACTGTCTGATGTTGGACACATTGGACACAACTGTTTGATGTTGAACACAAACTTGTGACAAATCACAAACTACAGTTGAACCTCTTTAAATCGAACTTTAAATATAACTTCAAAACTTCTGTGTTATTTGATATATTTTGTTGGTCTCATTATTCATTTATGTACTGAACTTGGCCTTAATACTTTGATACGTCCATTTCAACGAAATTTGGCCTGTCACCTTTGAGATTACAAGGTATGGTTGGTGCATGGTTCTAGATAACTTCTACAAAATGAAGTGTCATAAAATTCTTCTTATTTCAATTACATGTATATTTACAATAACAAAATAAATAACTTGATTGGACAAACAATACTGAAAGCCCATGTATTCCTGTCTTTTCAGATTAAGATTAGAGATTCTGTGGCCAACAGAGATATACGGGTAAAGGTTTATGGCTGGGTTCATAGGATGAGGCGACAAGGTTAGTGTTCACCGCAACTATTCTCCTGTCTCTCTTATTTCAGGGTATATAAAGGCAAAACAGATTCTAGCGATAAAGGAATTTTTTAACACTTATGATATGACAAAAATGTATTTTTACATACAATATATTTGATTTAATGAATTAAAGTTCATAAAAAAATAAATAAAAAACATTTGATCTATTAAAGTACTAGTATTACAGCTTTCATCTTGAATAGATACTTTCTGAAGATTGAAGTCAATACAGTATGGCATTTTGATGTGTATACATAATAATGTTAATATCTGACGGCAGAAAATTGATAAAATAATTAGCAGGTATATAATTAATTACATTTTTTTTGAAAGGTAAGCTAAGTATTTAGAATAATGCTTTCTTTAGAATTGTAGCTATGTAGTAATACATACTTACGTATTTACATACTTATGTATTTGTTTACAGGCAAAAACATGATGTTTATTGTTCTCAGAGATGGTACAGGATTTTTACAATGTCTGTTATCTGATAAATTGGTAAGTTTTATTCAGGTTTAATTAAATATGTATTGTTTTTTTTAAACTTTTTTGTTATTTTAACTATTCTGTCTTTACTTATTTGCGATAACATTGGTTCATACAGTTGAATGTTGTTTAGATTTTAAGAAAGGGATATTTTTGTTGCAAAAGAAATTTAAATAGGTTTTTATGTAAGCAAAATTAAATAAGTCAAGAATTGAGCTCATTTTTTTTTTTTTTACAAATTCTAGAGATTAAAGAACATTTTACTGGCTATTTAATGTAGCATTGTGATTTTACTATATAACAGTGCCATACTTACGATGCCCTACTGTTGTCTACCGAGGCTGCTGTTTGTATCTACGGTCAAATCTCAGTCGTTCCTGAGGGCAAAACTGTAAGTAAATGTATCTTATTCCTCAACAATATTATGTTTTTTGGTTTAATTAAATGTGCTGTATTTAGTGCAAAATGTTTAAAGTTTCACAACATTGTTGAAATTTTCCATATCAGTCGATTTCATGATTAAGTTTATTAATCAAGATAAAAATGAGACATTTGATGAAGATCCAAAAGTTTTGAGAAACTTTTCAAAACTAAATATCAGTGTTCTCCCTTAAGGACATTTTCCAGCTGGTCCTAAGGACATTTTGATCTTCAACCTTTCTACAATGCTACTGCTATTTTTGCTTTGTGTATCTTTAGTAGTCTATCAGAACTGGACCAAAACGTTACCGGTCAAAGGACCTGTTGCATGGCAAAAATTGTCTGCCCTACTATAAAGTTGCCGGTCCTGGGCAGACAGACAGACGTTAATTTCAAACTCTGCTAAATATCTTATTTTAGGCTCCTGATGGACATGAACTGAATGCTGATTTCTGGGAACTAGTTGGTGCCTCGCCTCCAGGCGGTGCTGAAAACGTCCTCAACGAGGTTGGCTAACTAGCACTTGGTGATATATCTTGGTCAATTCCATATTGAATCTGTGTGTGGGTTCAGATGTGGATTTCTGAATAGTTCCTTGTTTCATTTTAGATTTTGTGTTTTGAGCATTTCTTTTAGAGGTGAAAAGCTTGTGTTCAAAATTTAGTTCCAACTTTATATAATTTATTGGTTAAACTATATATACCTTATATAAAAGGGTGGTTTCAAAATCATAAATTGAAATGTATTTAAGTTTTATATTATTGAGACTACTGATAGGAAATTACACTCCTAATTCATTAAATTAATATATTTATATTATCTCCCAACTTTCCTGGAACCACAGAAAACTATTTTAAATTGAATCAGTAAATAGTAATATTGATTGAGTGAGTAGTTCTTTGAAGTTGAGAAATTGCCCTTGTGTTTTAGAAAACCAATGTGTTACTTGTAGGATGCCCATGTAGACGTTCAGCTTGACAACCGCCATATGATGGTGAGAGGAGAGAACGTAAGTAGTCTTACTTATCTGCATTTATATTTATATATATATATATAAATATATATACCAAGTAATTTGGAGGTTGAAATATTCAGAGATGCTGACATTCAGTCCTTTCTTTAATAATACCAAAAACCAAAATTTCATAATTTAAAAATCGGATCGATACTTAAAAAAAAACAGAAATAAAGTTTATTATTTAATAAACTAAACTATTTTAAAGCACAAGGGATTGAGTTGGTGCATTAATGAATGAAGGCACTAAAAGCAATTAAGATATTTTAGCAGATTAATGCTGAAATATGTAAGTATATACTATTGCATGACTGTAAACTCTATTGTATGTACCTGTTGTAACTTACAGACGTCCAAGGTACTTATGATGAGATCTGTAGTGATGCAGTGCTTCAGGGACCACTACTTCAACAGGGGATATTACGAGGTGAGCTAAATTGTTGTTTTCTTGTTAATTAGTGGAACCATGTGAACTGTTATTCACAGAGGGGGTTTACATTGTTTGGAGTTATTATTATCTGCTTTTGTAAACAGGTATGAATGGTTTGATTTTGAATAATGCTGATTTTAATTGAACGTACTGTTATGTTCACATTGTCTACTTTGAGATTAATCTTCTTTATCTGTAACAAGTGACAGGAGCAAACAATTCCATATAATAAACATGTTTAGATGTAGGATACATATAATTTCAGGACACATTAAGAGTCTGTCATATATTACCGTATTCGACCCAATAAGCGCCCATGTCCCGATAAGCGCCCCTACACCTTTTTGAGGCCTCAATTTCAATTGCCCATGTATAAATAAGGACCAAAATTACATAAAAAGGTATAGATTTGCAATAATTTCGACTTATTAGCACCTTTCATTTTTATCAATTTCTTAAGTGCCTTGGGCGCTTATTGGGTCTAATACGGTATTATGAAAACTTAGTAAAAAGCTTTATTTGTAAATATCACATGAATAAACGGTACTGTAATGATGACTTTTGAAGGAAGACTATGTGCATTTGTCACTAAAAATAAAATTTTCAGTAGATGTGATATATTATAACTTGATGTTTCTACAGGTAACTCCCCCCACCCTTGTACAAACCCAGGTAGAAGGAGGATCCACATTGTTTAAATTGGATTATTTTGGAGACATGGTAAGACTGAAGTCCATATAAGCTGTATGTTTTTAAAGCTTGTTTTCCAATGTCATATTTATATAGTATTAGGTATTCAAAATGTGAGTGAAATATTAAAATATTGTTTGAACTGAATTTCTAATGTTTTGTCATATCTGTAAAGATTATCATTTTATTAAGAAATGAAAAAAAAAATCAAACTTTGATAAAATGATCTTTATCTGATGAAGCCTACCAATCACTTTTAAAGTTCCTAATATACCTCGAGCATTTTCAGGGACTCAGCTGGATAAACAAAAATTTCTAAACTGTTCATATGCTGGTAATTTTTCCTGCAGGCCTATCTGACCCAGTCCTCACAGTTGTACCTAGAAACAGTTATCCCTTCCATGGGCGATGTGTTCTGTATAGCCCAGTCCTACAGGGCCGAGCAGTCGCGCACTAGGAGACATCTCGCAGAGTGAGTATAATATCTGTACAGTAGGCACAGTCCTACAGGGCCTAACAGTCACGCACCAGGAGACATCTCGCAGAGTGAGTATAATATCTGTATAGTAGGCACAGTCCTACAGGGCGGAACAGTCACGCACCAGGAGACATATCGCAGAGTGTGTATAATATCTGTACAGTAGGCACAGTCCTTCTGGGCCGAACAGTCACGCACCAGGAGACATCTCACAGAGTAAGTATAATATCTGTACAGTAAGCACAGTCCTTCAGGGCCGAACAGTCACGCACCAGGAGACATCTCCCAGAGTGAGTATAATATCTGTACAGTAGGCACAGTCCTTCAGGGCCGAGCAGTCACGCACCAGGAGACATCTCACAAAGTAAGTATAATATCTGTACAGTAGGTACAGTCCTTCAGGGCCGAACAGTCACGCACCAGGAGACATCTCGCAGAGTGAGTATAATATCTGTATAGTAGGCACAGTCCTAGAGGGCCGAGCAGTCATTCACCAGGAGACATCTCGCAGAGTGAGTATAATATCTGTATAGTAGGCACAGTCCTTCAGGGCCTAACAGTCACGCACCAGGAGACATCTCGCAGAGTGAGTATAATATCTGTATAGTAGGCACAGTCCTTCAGGGCCGAACAGTCATGCACCAGGTGACATCTCGCAGAGTGAGTATAATATCTGTATAGTAGGCACAGTCCTTCAGGGCCGAACAGTCACGCACCAGGTGACATCTCGCAGAGTGAGTATAATATCTGTACAGTAGGTACAGTCCTTCAGGGCCGAACAGTCACGCACCAGGTGACATCTCGCAGAGTGAGTATAATATCTGTATAGTAGGCACAGTCCTACAGGGCCGAGCAGTCATGCACCAGGAGACATCTCCCAGAGTGAGTATAATATCTGTAAAGTATAAATTATCAGTCACATACCAGAAGACATCGAGTGGTGGACTTTGTATAATTTCTATTATACAGGCATTCAGTCACACACCAAAAATAAAATCTGGCAGAATGGGTTAATATTGTAACTTTTCATAGTAACTCAAAATCTGATTCATTATTGCTCTGGCTAATTGTTTTAACATTTCTGTCATCCTGCCATTATCTTTCCCCACTGGGTTGTGAGTTTGATGGCTACATGAACCAAGTGTTAGGTACTAGCCATTGATTAGTAGTTTCTATTGGTTTTCTCCAATGTCAAAATATGGGACACACATTTACACTGAATACATAGATTATCAGTTCCTATTGTCACTTTGCCAAATGGGATGACTTTATTTTATATAATTAGATATCTATTTCATCTCTTCACATAAATGTAATACACATGGATATTCAGCTTTATCTATATCATGCAGAGTTAACTAAAACAAAATTTTCTTACAAAGTCCTGAAGGCTGAAAATTAAAAAAAGTTTATCATTGTATACGTTTTGCTTTAGGACTTTTCCAGTAAAAAATCTACCCCACCCAAGGACTCCAGCTTTTTTAGGGGGACCATGCATAGAAGCAATTTTATTTGATGCTGTACCTGGGATAGAAGCAATACTTTATGTGCTGAAATTTATTCTTTGACTTCTACAGGTACACACATATAGAGGCCGAGTGTCCTTTTATCACATTTGACGATTTGTTGGACCGTCTTGAAGACCTTGTTTGTGATGTCGTAGACAGGGTCCTCAAGTCTCCCTATGGAAAAATTGTCCAGGAACTCCACCCTGTAAGTATTGAGAAAGGATTTGTGATGTTTAAGATAGAGTTCTCAACAAGATATCAGAAAAATGATAAAAATAGCTTGCCTTTCACCTAGTTGGCCAAGGTTCAGTCCCTGGAACAGATGTGAAATGACAGAGGTTATCTGCCCAATCATGTGGGTTGTCTCTTGGCACTGCGGTTTGCTCCCACTCTTAAGACCCCTTGCATCAGGGCCATAAATATATAGTTTATAGAAAAATACACAGCAATGTACTGGATATGTTATCAAGTTTTAATGAAGGTATTGATTATGATTAAACATTTTGTTGTTATCTTTGAATAATATGATGGAAGAGTAATGATGTTCACCATGTGTTCTTCAGGAATTTAAACCACCTAAGAGACCATTTAAGAGAATGCCTTATGCTGATGCTATAGAATATCTCCGTGCCAACGACATCAAGAAGGATGATGGCACATACTACGAGTTTGGAGAAGTAAGTGTAATGGCTGTACAATAAATACTGTAAAGCAATGTATAAAGAAAAGGTACATGCTAGATGTAATTCAAGTAACATTCAAGGAGAAAACACTATTTTATATTGCTTTCAGGCACAACTTGATAGACTTATTGAATCAATATCTGTTTTCTGGTAATGTTCCAACTTCCAATATATGAATCAATGTTGTTTGTTCATTTTAATACACAGGTCGCTCTTGAAACATTCTTTTGTTGATAGACTTGTTTATCGCTGGTATTAAATGCAATATTTTATTGATTTGCAGGACATCCCTGAGGCCCCAGAGAGGAAGATGACCGACATGATCAACGAGCCGATACTGTTGTGTAAATTCCCTACCAACATTAAATCGTTCTACATGCAGCCCTGCTTGGATGACCCGAGATTAACAGAGTCTGTAAGTATGGTCTCAGGAAATTACTGGACATTTTAAAAGAGAGACTAGTCAAGAAGCAGTATTTTGTTACCTGGATTTAGGGAGTTATTAACCCCCCTTTACTGTATCACTTAGTGGAAATGTTTGTAGGAAGTGCTTCATTTTATCAGATATCTACAAATTAAGATAATCGAGTGTTTTTATTTGTATGGCATTTACAACAAAAATAAATAAATTGTTCATGAATATTTAAATTTTATTTATGGTTTGGTAATGTAATTTGAAAAAGAAGGATTATTATTTAGCAGAAAAGTTCTGCAGGATTTCTGCTAAAATACTTTCAATGTATATGTACTCGTCAGATTAATAAACGTAGGGTACATGCAATGTTTATATGAAAGTAAAAGTTGTCTTCTGGTAATGATAGAATGTGGACAAATTGTAATTTTCAGGTGGATGTATTAATGCCGAACGTAGGAGAAATTGTGGGAGGATCAATGAGGATGTGGAAACATGAACAGTTGATGGACGGCTTCAAGAGAGAAGGGATCGACCCTACCAACTATTACTGGTACACTGATCAGGTATGGTCATACGGCAATATTCTTGTTTTAATTTCACGGCGATAACGTTTTGCGATCTCCTCTTTGGTACTAATTCACTGGGAGCCTTGTTCACGCATTTACCAATATCTATCAGTAATAAGATGCAAGGCTAACATTGTCATTATTTCCATTTTCTTAGTGAATATAGTGAAAATTAAAAGCGAATAAAAGCAACTATACATTTATTGAGGGAACATGTAAATCTTGATATATTTTTGTTTGATAGGTGTTTCTATATAAAATTTGTAATTATTTCAAAAAAATCTCAAGTCAAAAGATATTGCAAAAATCCAGTGTATCTGTGTACACAATTTATTTTATTGACCATTTTATAGTGGAGTTATAGCCCTTGTTTGATTGCCTGTATTTTGTTTCTAGAGGAAGTTTGGCTCCTGTCCACACGGAGGCTATGGACTTGGACTTGAGAGGTTCTTGTGCTGGCTGCTCAACCGTCATCACATTAGAGAAGTTGTCCTATACCCCAGATTTGTGGAAAGGTGTAAACCGTAGAGGGACAAAATAAGGAATAAATTATTTGAAATTATTATAAAGTGCACAATATCTATCAGACCACAAACTTGGTGGCGGACATGTATTCCCATGTTTTCGTTTGCTTCTTGTGCTTCAGATGGAAATTCTTTTATAGAATTACGGATGATTGGAAAATATATTATATGTGCTTTTTGGATCCAGTCTGACTACAGTTCAACTTGCATGAGGTGATAGTGATAACGTGATGAGGTCCTTATGTTAAGTAAAACCATCGTGAATGATACCATTGTTTTGGAATTAAAGACAGTACATGACATTTTTAGGAAAAATTATGCAAATGTGATCAACTATCAACATTTTCTCCATTTCCTTTACAACGTATGAATACAAAACAGAAAGTTGTGTTTGCCATGTGTCATATTCCCCACCTATTTGAATGTAACTCTCATTAACTTCATATCAATTTAACACTGATGAAATATTATTATGATACTGGTAATTGTAATTGAATTGACTCATGAATTGCTGTTTGATGATCTTTTTTGGACCAAACAATTTAACAATTAATAACATTAAATTGCATGAAGCCATCATTGCTTTACTATGTAATTGGAATAATACCTCATTTTCAATCTCTCTTGATCTGCTCCCTTATTGTTGAAATAGTATGCCATCCAACATTTCATATTATGATGCTATTATAATACTATAGGGTTATACATATATCTTCATTTATTTATTGAACATATTTTTAAGACAGAGATACCTTTTCTGTCTGCTGAATATGATTTTAAAGATGCTCCACCGCTGACAAATGGTATTCTTTTACTATCAAAAAACAGCAGCAGATAATTTAGTATTTTTCTTCAGTTACAAAAGTTACTTGCTTTACACCATTACCGCTGTTGAAAAGTTTGAGCTTCTAATTTTACTTCAAGTGAAAAATATAAAAAAATAATTAATTGCATCCCGAAAAAATTCTGTGGCACTATATCCTATATGGAATGAAGTACTGATTGCAAATGACCCAAAGGCAAAATAAATTATTTTATATTATTTTTTGTGTTAATTAGACTTATGTATACACGATTAAACACTAATTATTGTTCAAATGATGAATATCATTTATGCTCTGTCGGCAGTGGAGCATCTTTAAAATACATACAATTTACTCTTTAAAACGAAGTTGGGAGTATCCTGAAATGAAATGATATCATTACAGTAGTTGTAATATTAAAAGTGATAACACTTGAAAGTGTTACCGTGTATCAGTTATATAATATTCACTAGTGCTCATGTTTTTATGTACTGCTTTTTACAATCTTAACTTAATAGTTCATTCGATTTAATGAGATTACTCCTGTTGTATCACAAATAGAATGGATGCTTAAAAATAAAAGCAAGTTGTGGAAGAATTATTATGTTTTCTCTAGCTCTGTTGTGATCAAAACTTGTGTAAAATTGAGAAAATTAAGTTGAAGAAATGTCCTTGTGTTACGAGACAGACACAATTTGTATAACTATGAAGTCTTTCCAGATGATCTTTGACAACTGTAAACAAATTTTTTTTCGCGGTGTCTCAATTTCGCATTTTCATGCCTTACAACTTTTTCACAATTTAGTCCTTTTTGAGACCTCTTTGGTTTTACTTTAAGTTTCCCAATTTCTTATCGTTGGTGAAATTGAATTGCACACAAAATAAGTTAGTTTACAGTAATTGATCTGGACAAAGAATTACAAGGCTTTAGCTATTAGCAACACAAACTTAAATAATAACTAAGAAATTTAAATTATTAGTAATGTATTTAATAAATGAATAACACTTCATTAAAACACATTGATTTTCATTACATTTCATCATACATAAATTGAAGCTATACAATATCTTACACCCATATTCAGTTACTGGTCAGGAGTGGTTGTATTAAATTTATTTAATCTAAATTCTCCACATGGTAAAATTTATATACCAAGTTGAATATCAAATTGATTTAAAGAAATTTCTTTTTCATTCCATTATAACATTTGAAGTTAGTTTTCTTGCTTGTAATAATTTAATGTATACACAAGAGATCCCAGAGGGATCTTGGTGCCCACCAAAGAATGGTCTTTGTCTGACAATGGAAAGATGGATCTTTTCTCTACTTTTTAAACTTTTTAAACATACTACACATATTTGAGACAGATTGCTTCAGTACTTTCTGAGGAATAGCAGTAACAAACTTCAACAATCAAAATCCAAGATGGCTTCTTGGCGGCCATCTTGTCAATTAATCGGCCCCGAATCGCAATATCCACAACTAGGCTGGGCCATAAGGGAACATGTACGTGAAAATTGAGCAAGATTCATTCAATACTTTCTGAGAAATAGCGATAACAAACTTTAACTTTCAAAATCCACAATGGCTGCCTGGTGGCCATCTTGTTGACCCATCGGTCCCAAAATGCAATATGCACAACTAGGGCCCTAGGGGAACCTACATATTAAATTTGAGAAAGATCCCTTCAGCACTTTCTGAGAAATAGCGATAACAAACTTTAACTATCAAAATCCAAGATGGCTGCCTGGCGGCCATCTTGTTCACCAATTGGTCCCAAAATGCAATATGCACAACTAGGGGCTAGGGGAACCTTTATATGAATTTTGAGACAAATCCCTTCAGTGCTTTCTGAGAAATAGTGATAACAAGAATTGTTAACAGACGGACGATGGACCACGGACAAAAAGCGATTTGAATAGCCCACCATCTGATGATGGTGGGCTAATAAAATGTAAAATAGAAATTTTTATATAGAACTCAAAAGCATAACTGAAGAAAATCAGATAATTGACCAATTCCTTGGCAATCAATATAAGATGCAGGTTTTTAAGGTAGTCTCTTCTACTTCATATTTTTCAAAAGAAATGTTATCAGATTCCTGTTAGGACAAATCAACTATGAAAGAATGCTTAAATATGGGTAAACAAAAATGAAAGTTGGGACAGGTACACTGATATCAGCCAAACACACCATGTAATGCAAGCATCCATGCCAGTCACATTATATACAATAACAAAACAAAAGAAATGTTCATTCATTGGAGTTGGAAACGAATGTGAAACAGAACAGTCTGTATTATCCAGTGGTGTCATAAATCTGAGACAGCCACTTTATCACCCAAAGATTGATAATAAACAGTCGCCAAATCATCCAAAAAAGACCAACTCTGGGGTAAATCACAGAATCATCCAAAGAAGATCTAAAGGAGCCCCCAACTCGGGACAGTCGCCATATCTAAGTCATCACTGACTTGGGAGTCAGTCGTGGTATCACCCAAAGAAGGAGCCTCCTGTCCCGCCTAGGAAGGAGCGTTGTTTGGGCGTGGGTGCAGGCAGAAAGCCAAGTGGGTTCCCTCTGCCACGGGAGGATTGTCCACCAGATTTACCTCCCCTCTTCGATGAAGATGATGAAGAACTTTGATAACTGAACTGACTGAGTCCCCCACTGCTTCCAGAATTCCTGTAAAAAAACAATCAACTTTTTACTGAGAAGAAACATACTGTGAAATCATTAATTTTTGTGGGGGTTTAATTTTCGTGGATTTCGTTTTTTGACCAAAATCAACGAGTTAACATCCCCCAAAAAATAGATCTTTTTAACCTTCTGATCCAAGTATTTAATATTTAATCATAACCCAATCACGACAACATGTACAAAATGTTACTGCACACTTTAACTAGGACCTGCCTGTCGGTGATCATGACCCAGAACCTGGCAATGCCTTAAAAATACAGTAATTGTTTGATGTACACGCCTGTAAAAACACTGGTTGAGTACCGACTCTAGCTTGTGATTGTAACTGTGGTGTGTGGTAGAGCTTAGTTCTGCTTGAGCGATCATGCAGTACAGGTGTTAGTGTCGACAGTATTATAGCAGTAATGTGTAAGGTCTTCTCCACAAATTTAAATACCAACGAAATAGGAAAATTTTATAATCCACGAAAATTGTGCCCAACAAAAATAAATAATTTCACAGTAGGGTTTCAGTTATTATTATTTATTAAGTATTAATGCCTTGATATAAACAAGAAGTGTAGAGCTAAACATTTTACCTCTCAAACTACATGCACAGTGAAACATGTCTAATCCAACTCCTGTCAAATACGACACTCACAGTGTATTCCTCTATACCAATTGTAGCCAACAATACCTGACTTTTCCACCAACCTGTCTAATCTGACCCCTGTGATGTTATTTTACACAGGTTTCATTGTACTTGATTATTTAGTCATGGTGTTTTGGGTAACCTATAGCATTACAAACAAGAAAGAAAACCTGTCCAATGGAAATGCAAATAAATAGATCTTTTCTTATGAATGAAAATGGTTCGGACTCTTGTAAAAATTAAAAAAGTATTTTTACTCTTGTGGATATTAATTGATGAAATCAAGTTAATACTTTAAAGGATTTTTTTTATAAAGCCTTCTACCGCATATTTATGGAATGAACAAGGATTCATTCTTTAAAGTAGAGTTCTATAGGAGAGCCTTGTATACCCCATATTTTTTCGAACTCAATAAATGGAATTATATATTAATGATACATCATAACACTTGGTATAAGATGTATATTACATTCAAACCCTGTAAACTGAGACATATTTGTTAACTTATTGAAGTATTCAAGCTATAATTAATTAATTTGTTTTTTTTTAATTATGAAGTGACCAATAAATTAGTTTAAATTAAACAGTCTTCCAGTTGATAGGATAAAACTCTACATATACTACAATGAAACAAAGCTTACCCATAACTCTTATTCCCGGCTGCTTTCCCAGACCCTCTCTTCTTTTTACCCCCAAATTTCTGAAAAAGACAGGTTTTAATGTATACACAAAATATATTCAGTAATTTATGACATGGACAGACAAATAAATACAATCTGGTGGTCTTTTGCTTCAGGAATTTAAACAACATTTTAATGGGGAGTAGCAACATAATACCATCAAAGTCTCATAATCCGTTAGCTTACAATACAGATCAGTGAAAGTAACATAGTCTGTAAACAGACATCACTTTAGAAGGAATCGTAAGGATTCTGAGGCAAATGAGAAATTCAATTTACTGTCAAAATTATCCAATCTAGATTGGGAGCTACACCAAGTCACAAACCTTCTTGAAACCTCCTCTCCCGCGTCCTTTGCCCCTCTTCCTAAATCCACTAGACCGAGGGGTTTCTTCCTCCCCAAAATATGGCGACTCCCAGTCTGGATCAGGACCAGAAGACATGTTGTTGGCACCAGATTGGTTGGCGTCACTTTCAGCTGCAGCTGTACGCACAAACAAGGTACAATGTACATTATTTCAAATACCGTTAACATGAGTATTTTCGCTTGTGGATGTTCTCGCTTAGTCAGCTTCAAAAGTGTTTGTTTAGTGATAATTTTCACTTTATATATCTATAGTCTAATAAGTTACATATCAAGATTTACATTGTTAATATGTAATTTTTTCCCTAGCATAATATTTTTTTAAAGGTGATATTTTCGATTTACAGTCAATAAGCTCCATTAATGTTTAATTTGTAGCTGAAACATTTTTTTTATTCGAAATGGAATTACCCGCAAATACATCAAACTTGATTGCAAGAGAAATTGAATTTGTTTATAGCAGACTGATGTTGGGAGTTGGTATAGACACACATAACATGATGTAAAGTCAGGCAATACCACTTGTTGGTAGTAAAGACAGATGCATGAGTAATTAAAAGTGAAATCTAATGACCGGCATGGGTTGACAAAACAAAGATAATTGTTATCTCTAATTATACTTACTGGACATGAGAACACAGTATGTAGTGGTGATATCCAGGAAACGATGAGCTCCGTACGTGTTCACCTTATATGAGGTCAAATTGTCTATTTTACTTGTCATCTCATCCACAGTGAGAGGAGTTTCTTCTGCCAACTGCCGAAGCATGGCCAAGGGGAATAATCGATCCACATTTTTGAATCCATGCTCTTGGGCTAAAGGTTAATATAATAATGTATATTGTACACAATTCATTTACAATTTCTAATTCAGTAAAACTACCAAATCGGAGTACCGAGGGCTAATTTTCACCATAGTACTTATCACTGAACATTATTACATGTAGTAACTTATCATACAATAGTTCAGTATCTAAATACCAGGTAATATGAAAAGAGTAATTTTTATATCACACAAGTAACAGTTAAAAGAGGGCAATGAGTCCTAATTTTTTTACCAATTTCCTTTGCCAGTTCCAGCAGTTTTGTGTAGCACTCCTCCACCAATTGATCTCGTTTGGATACTGTGTCGCGGCCAATCTTGGTTGCCTCACTCCTTGATCGATTACCCTGGACCTGTAACTCTATCTACAAACAGAAAACTACAAATCAAAATTCGAACTTTATAGCGTGATCCCGATGTAAGATATCCAGGTGATAAAGCAAAGTTGAGTGTGAGGTCTCTAAAATAAAAGCTGTTACAGTCATTTTGACAAAATGTTTGATTCAAACTTGTGTACAAATTGTCTATAATTCTAGACTTAGACCATCTTGTTCTCTATCATGTCCAGTTTAACATACAATCTTTTAACATTTGGCACAATACCCACCTTTTTGTTCCCCATCATGACGTCGTTAGCAACGCGTCCGATCTTTATATAACAGGCGGTGTGATCCATGGCCGTTATCTGTAGGTCTTCCATCAGGATCCCTTCTATAACCAACTTCCTCAGCAGTCTCTCAGCATCATGGCGGCTGTAGCTCTTACCTCGGCCGTGAAGGGGCAACCTGTCATGTCCAAACTCCTTGATTTTACTGTTACTGGAACCTAGATTAATATGAAAGAACAAATGTTTCAGATTTGAAATTCAACCGATTTTTAGGATATTCCACTTTGTATAACCATGATTATAACAAAAGTGGAAATAATGGTATCATTGATATGTCTCCTGTAATGTATTCAAGTTTCTTCTTGAAACATCCTTATAGATGATAAACACAAGAGTATAATAGGTCATTAAATAATTAGCACGTTAGTAGATTTGTATTATTGGGTTCATGATTTGTAACTGTTCTGATTGTCAACGTTTTCAGAGTTTTGAAATCCCCATATGGGCATATTATCTAATTGACTTGGTGCAAGAACTACTATATGGAGGCAATAATTGCCTAAATGACTGATCTGGATTTATTGTCTAAATGGTACATTTTGCAGCTAATGATAAAATTGTAAATCCTACGTAACTATGGATGATGGTATTTGAAACACTTAGAGATTATGTATGTACAGTAAAACATGTTTATAAAGAACACGCTTACTACAAATTTGTGGTTATAACGTAGTAATCTTCATTCCCCATTAAGGTTCCCATGATATATCTGCATTATCTGTATAACAAGCTATGCTTATAACAAAGTGATTTTGTTGGTCCCCAGAGTATCACCATAACCGTGTTTTACTGTACACATGTGTAAGTATCTACAATGTATTAAATACTGATACATAATATAATACAGTAACAAAATCTGCGGTTGATACAATATGCAATATTCTAACAATTCATGTGATCAAAATCATTTTTCCAGTTAGCAGAAATGCATTTTTCAACACAATTCCAGGAACCGATAAAAGTTGAACATAACGTTCTTGCCTCTGAAGATCTCCACGAAGTGAAGAAGTGTAAAGTCAGAGCCTCTCCTGCCCCCTGTAGAAGTGATGGATCTCACACACTTTATGATCTCCTTCACATCGTCCGTGACATCCCGCAACTGGAATATGTCCTGTAATATACAAAGTTATGTCTTAAAATCTGTTACAATCAGTTTTTTTTTGCATTAAAAGTAAATTCTCATACAAAGGCCATACAATTTTTGGAGACCTTACTTTTCTCTTTGCATAGTACAGAGTAACCTTCCTGGCAGGCAGGTATTCATTGTGACAACGTTAATTTTCGAGCGAAGCTCACATCATTTTCTCTTAAGTATAACGCATGATGTCAAAATTAATACCTACCGGAAAGGGCAGATAACTTTGTAATATGCAAATTTTATTCCGTAATTTTCAAACAGTACTGAATTAAATTACAAAAACATACAGGGAAAAAATTAAATGTGCTGAATGAAAATTGAGCACAAATATGCAATAAATATTAGAGCTTGATTATTTATTATCCAATTATAGAACCTCTAACTTATTCATTTCCTTGGTCATCATTGTATGACATTATGACCTACCTTAGAAGCACAATTGTCACAGATTGAGCCTCGGAAGCTGCCACATCCACTTCTGTCAAAGTTGTGTTCTCCTAGGTAGTTCAGCAGCTGTGCCCGCCTACAGTCTGTCACATTCTCACAATACTGTACCATCCTAAACAGATTGTCTATGTGCACTTTCTTTGAGTCATAAGTTGCATTCTGGTCCACTGAAAACATTAATTGTATATTTTATCTTATAAATAAGGTTCTGATTGGCAAGTGGCAATAGTCTAGAGCACAACATTCTACCACCAGCCCTACAACTATAAATCGTTAGCTTGAAGTACATATACGGTTGAAGCTTGACCTCTACTCATCCACCATTGGGGGAAAATCTGAGGCCACTGAGTTATGATTCATAATTTAGTATATTTGGGCAAGCAGTTTTAGAGTAGAAGTCAAAATGTAAAATGATTACAAATGCATGATGAAGAAAACATGATAGACATACTTTGATTAATTTCCCACATACTTCATTACTTTTCAATCCAGTGGATTCAAGATACCAAAATGATGTAGGTGAAGACTCACATTCTAGAATACGTCGAAGACGTTTGACATCCTGATAGGTGTAGTAGAGGAGACAATAAGCCAGTTGTCCGTCCCTACCGGCCCGACCAGCCTCCTGGTAGTATCCCTCCATAGACTTTGGTAGGGAGTAGTGGACCACGAACCGTACATCAGCCTTGTCTATACCCATACCAAATGCTATAGTGGCACATATTACCTGTAAGTACATAGAACCACATAATCGCAAACCATACATCTGACAGCCTTGTCTATACCCATACCAAACGCTATAGTGGCACATATCACCTGTAAGTACAAAGTACCATATAATTAAATTTATTTTATTACATATTGCTTAAATCATTGTATTCCAACGCTAGACATGCATCTTTCTTCTATATGAATCTTATTATATGTGTGGCATCTACATCACATAATGCCTTTACATTCAATTTGATGCCTGTAGTTAACATGTGGGCATTGTTATATCCCACGTGTATATTATTCCATATATCTTATAGATATTATCCTGTTTGAATCTGTATTATATGCTGAAATGAAACAATATGGGAAATGTGTATTTTTCTGATATCCAAATGATGGAATGACCCCTTAACCTTACATGTAGGTAGGATATGGCCTTATCTTACATGTGGGTAGTATTATGCGCTTACCTTACTTGTACTATATGATCACGCCCTTATCTTACATGTGCTATACGATTATGTGCTTACTTTAAAAGTGCTATATGATCATGTGCTTACTTAAAATGTGCTATATGATTATGTGCTTACTTTACATGTACTACCGTTGAGCCACTTTTCCTGAATACTGATCCTCTCCCCGTCCCCAAGGCCAGCATGGTAGGACACGGCCTTGATACCGACCTTAGAAAGGTCCTGGGCTACACTGTCACATTCCTTCCTGTAATATACCTAGTATTGTTAATATATTGTTCTTAGCCTGTAATAGATAATTCTATAAAACAATGAAGGTAACATCTGCTGAAATTCATTCATTAAATTAAATCTTTGATGGAATCTTTCATGAAGATGCAAACATTTATTTGCTATTTTCCCCCTCAATCACCTTTAATCAACTTGATACTATCCCCAGTTTTGGAAAAAACTCTAATTCTGAAAATAAAAAATAGAAATCTAGAGTGAGACAGAAAATGTGCACTAACCTGGACAGACAGTAGACAATTCCACACTTCCCAGAAAACCTCTCCTTGATCAATTTAATGATATCAGCTGTCAAAGTTGATGGCTTCTTAGGCTCCACTGACAGTCGGAGATTCGGTCGATTAAAACTTTGCACAAACCTGAATCATTCAAAATTTTTTTTTGGAAACATTTATTAATGAACCTAATGCAGTTGGTAAATTTTTATTACTGGGTATATTGTATCAAAATATAATATATATACAGATAATACTTTCGGTAACAAACTTTGAGCTATTCCAAAACAAAATCTACCTGTTCAAAAACAGGTCACCTTTATCATTAGAATGGTTTCCTTCCTTTTACTTAACCATTTTGTACCATGTAAGCACTAATAAAAAGTTTATAGAAGAGAAAATATAGTGGATTTGAAACTGGGACAGAGGTTCTACTGATTGAGCTGATAAGTCTAGTCTCAGTGCAAAAGTATTCAGACAAAGATTACATTTATAATTTTAATATTTGTGAGAGATTTTTATTTTAAAACAATGTAAATACCATTTAGTATCCTTCATCTTGAGTTGGTGAATGATGTCTTTCCTGACACGGGGTGTTGCTGTAGCTGTCAGGGCCATCACGGGTACCTCCGGGAATCTCTCTCGTAGGATGTTCAGCTTCTTATAGTCCGGTCGGAAGTCATGACCCCACTATGTGTCAAGTATAGACAGAGTTATAGGCATTGGAATAGATTTTTTTAAGAATGTAAAGCTTAATATATTGTATGAAATCAAAAATAACATTTCAAAATTTATATTGTACGGGTGAGAAGAAATTAATAGTGACAAAAGTCATATTGAATGGTTAGCACACAATAAAATATTAGAAAAGGAAATTGAATGAATCATTTTTACAGGGTGATTAAGTGATGCAGAGAATTATTTGGTGAAGGATTGGAAATCATACATTTGATAGATCATATGTTTAACTTAAACCCCTCAAGATAATTATATTTGTTTAATGTAGATGATGTGTCTAAAAACATGTCCAACGGTGGATGCAAGCGAAAGTATCATTATTAATAGCCATTATTAATAGTCTTTATTTAGAGGTTAAATACAGTAATATATATCTAGTTGAAATAAAAAAACAAGTGACCCTTCATGCATGTAAGACAAGTTCATGACATCTTACCTGACTGACACAATGAGCCTCATCGATGACAAATCGAGACAAGATCTTCCTACGGTACATGTTATCCAAACAGCTATTTAACTTGTCACTGGCCGATATCTACAACATAGATACAACTATAATGGGAAAGATTGATGAAACTAGAAATGTCTGTTAGACATTATTGTTCCTGCTACAATTTGAAATCAGACACCAACCCAATATGCTTTCCAAGAATATAACTCTTCTGCTTCTGGAAGGTATTTATACCTTTTTCCATCCATAAGATGAAAGATCTCACGTGAAGATTTTCCTTCCGAGAAAAGCAGAAATTTAATGAGTTGGCCACTGATCAGTCTAAAGCAGTATTGGTAATATATAGGTTATACTAAGCAGAGATATCCAATCAAATATTACAAGGAAACAGTTCTACCTATACCCCCAAAGTTAGCCATTTTATCCAATTTTACACCATAAATCCATAACTTTCAAATACACAAATAGTTGCGCTTACCTTTTCTGGGGTAACATAGAGGAGAGTGATCTCTGGTTTCCTGAACGACAGCTTGGTGTAAATGAAGTCTGATTGGGTCTTATTTTGATCTGAAGAGAGCTGTGCTGCAGGAATCTACAATTAAAGCAGTGAAGGTAGTTTTAGTACTTCTTTTCTTGTATTTTCTATTATCATTTGAGTCTATATCCTGTGACCTTGTTCGTTTTATGTGTCTTAATAAAGGGACAGACTGTGTTGAAAATTTGGCAATCTATTGCCTAATATATCCAAACACTGTTAATAGCAAAACTTTTTAAGCACAAGCAGTAATTCTAGTGCTCCAATGGTACTCACCATCATGGAATTAAGTCTCTGTACTTGATCCTGAATGAGAGCTCGGAGAGGGGATACAACTATGGATACACCTCCAGACACAAGGGCAGGCAGCTGGTAACACAAGCTTTTTCCTCCTCCTGTCAAATGATAAATCAACAGATTTAATATACATTTTTCTTGTATTTACCAATTGAGCTAATTTTAAAAGATCTTTCTAGCCATACTAAGAGTTGTATTGCAGCTATTATTTAAAAGGACTTAGTCTGATATAGACAACCATGTACTATTATAAATGCATAGAATAATGACTGATAGCTATTATTTACTTTTATTTTGTATACATGCATATTAATTCCATTTTCTTGTTTTGGTGGGAATGGTAATGTTGATTGGGGTTTTGGCAGAGTTATCCATGACTTTTTTTACTTCAGGGGACCAACATGATTTGCGCTCTTCTAAGAAGAAAAATATTCTAGCTTGAAGAGCTTGCCAATACAGAAAAGCAAATTGAGTGGTCGGAAGCATAAGAATGCAAACTGAGTTCACCTTGGGGAAAAGGACAACCAGAGCTGTGACTTTAAACTTTTGATTTTGTACCTGTACTAGGGGGAGACAACTGTACATGTACTCAGAGGAGAATACTATACCTGTAGGCATGAGGATGAAGCAGTCATTGCCCAACAGAGAAGCATTGATGGCCTGAAGTTGATGATGTCGGAAGTTATGCAGACCAAACACTGATGTGAATGCCTTCATCATAGCCTTGCTGTGGGCAAACCCATATCCATCAAACTGTTTGTTGGGGTCCTCAGGCTGTTTTTGACAGCTATTAGGCTTGGTAACTATTATAATATAACAAAGCCATGTCAAACTTTTAAATTAAAAATAAAACATTAAATACATTGCAAAACATAAACATTATTTCTCTCAGTTGCAAAAAATGTTTTCAGTAAGATTTACTTTGGATTTATGATTCTGAACCACTGACAACAATATTATCTAATAATCTAATATCAATATAATTTTTTGTAATTGTATCAAACATTCTGGTTTTATATCTAATCATATGTGTAAGTCAGGTATGGCCAAATAATGCAAGTAAAGTTTAAAACCGAGCCACAAATAATGTACATTATATTAATGTGTTAATTGGCAAAATGTCGCTTGCAGTTTGTATGTTATATCAAATATGTAAATTATGTGTTACCTGGATAATTAGAAGACTGGAAACTTCCATTTTTATTCTGAACAGTTTTACCTATATAATTAAATGAACAGAGAGAAAAATGTCATTGAAATAACAGGTAGAAAATATAGTAAACATTCATATATTTGTTTAAATGTTGAATTTAATTAAATTCATTAACATCTTCTTTTTCTAAATTCTATAATTGGAATAAAGTATAAGATATACTGCAAAAGTTACATCTTCAAATGAAAATTCTGAAGAATCATTTCCGTATGAAATCTAAAATATCCAAGTTTTATCCAACTTTATTTTATAACAATTACATTTGTATATGAAGTACCTGTTTGTCGATTTCCTCTAGGAGTATGGTTAAGGGAAGGCATGTCAGATTCCTCATTCTGATCCTCAATACCATCCTCATCCTCGTCATCAAATTCAAAATCATCAATATCCACAAACATATCATTTTGATCAGTGTGCTGGACTGTTTTGTTCTCTGACCTCTTCACAGAACTCGGTCCTTCCCTCTGTGCTATGTTGTAATTAAACTCAAAGTTGGATGTGGACTCTTGATCTTCCATTGCCGTGGGGAAGGTGGAATCTACAGGATCATATCTATTTCCTGAACTTTTATTCAGACTCATGACAGGGGGAGAGGGAAGCACTGTAGCACTTTTACTGAATGATGGCGTACCTCCTGGGGACTTACGATTAAAGTTGGCCATAAAGTTTGCATGTGACTGTGTCAACTTGGCATCATCCTCAAAGAAGCTTTCTCCACATGGTATAGGGGAGCTAAAGGCATTCACAGAGCCAGTGGACATCCTTTTGTTATTATCAGAAAGTCTTTCGTCAAGCTGTGGAGTCCGTACAGGTGTTGAAGTGCTGGCCGGGGATAAGTTTACGGCTGAAGGTGGCCGAGAGATATTGGTCGACACCGGTAGTGGCCGAGAGGTGTTGATTGAGACTGAAGTTCTGTCTTCTCTCTTTGGTATGACTGATGATTTATCAACAGGGGAGGTGAAACAATCAGCCTTGTTCTTTATACTCTTTCTGGAATGAAAATGTTTTCATTTTGTAGAGGAATAATCACCACAGTACATGTATATCTGAAGGGAGGGGATGGGGTTGTCCAGATTCATACAAACCATGGTTCTCTTCCCTAAGAATGTTTCTGGCAAAATTGGCTGAATTTTACTTACCATATTCCACTCAATAAGCATCCCTGTCACATAAGCCACCCCTACCCCTTTATGAGGCCACATGTTCACTTGCCTTGATTCAGATGCGATATTTAACTATGAAACCTGTGTTTCTCTATTTGTTTCTTTTGTAAATTGATTAATGGCTTACACTGTGCAATAACTTTGTGAAAGGTTAGACCAAATTTGTCCTATGAAGTCATCCTCAATAGTTTCTAATTTTTATGTGCTCTGGGCATTTATCGGGTCAAATGCAGTATTTTGTTATGGCTAGCAGTGATTTTAAAGGAAATGTTGATGGACAAACGCCATTCCATGGT
Organism: Argopecten irradians irradians; assembly: GCA_004382745.1. Taxonomy (NCBI): domain Eukaryota; kingdom Metazoa; phylum Mollusca; class Bivalvia; order Pectinida; family Pectinidae; genus Argopecten; species Argopecten irradians. The sequence continues at coordinate 924,548 of SAYR01004239.1, forward strand.
ATAAGCTTATCAGCCCTTCGAGCCAGGTGAGCTAGCAATCTTATTACTGTATATCAGAATATCATCTCCATGCAGACATGCGTATCTTTTCATTAGAAAAATTAAAGTGATATAAGAGATGAGTTAAGGTAGTAGTATTATGAGGAATACCTGAATGTAAGAAGTTTCTGAAGTCGCTCATAGTTCTGCCAAGCAATGACCATAAGGTCGTCGGTACTGACTTTGCAGATGATGTCACAGATCTCGTCCATGATACGCAGTAACACCGTCCTCAGTTCCACAACATCCTCACCAGTTAACTACAATAAAACAAGAGGCTTACGCTATATACTGGTAGCTGTTCTGATTTTGAAAGTGAAATAACTCTTTTGATTAAATTATTTGTATTGTTCTTTGAAAAAATCAAATCTTCTGAAAGTTTGTTGCTCAAGTTCATTAACATGGTCATTTGGTTATCGTTTATGTTTACACATCCCAGTAAGTAAACACCTACAGCGATTGCCATTGATCATCTCTAATCTTCCTTGATTCCGATTAGCTTTCAACTTCGGATTACTTTTCATATGACATTTTTTAAATTGCATTTTATTTTACCGTTAGTTAATAAATAAAATAACTGGGAATCCCAGTTTTATCTGGAGGCATTGATCCCGATATGATCTGATTATTACAGGTAGTTGCCTACTTAAAGTATAAACAATGTAATAGATTGTCATATATTGGCTCTCTATTTAGGGACTAGATTTAACTGTATTTTATTTACCATATTACAGGTAGTTGCCTATTTAAAGTATAAACAATGGAGTATATTGCTATATATTGGCTCTCTATTTAGGGACTAGATTTCTATATGATGGAAAAATATCATGTGCTCAAGAATGTGTCATTTCGAGTTTGATAACATGATAAACAACAGTCACTTGTAGAGAAACCCAGGACTCGACAATTACATTCGTCCAACTTATCCGTACCAGTGCAAATCTCTGTCTGACAAGTATATTATGATACACACTTGCCCCCTCGGACAAGTGATTTTTAGCTGAAACTAAATTCTCAGAAATGCCAAAAAAGGTTTAAAATGCCTGTCTTGCAAAAATCAATAGTTGTTCATGTCGTTTTTCTAATAAAAGATGACTTCAAAAAGATCGATTGAACTACAATGATTTCCTGGAGGTACATTACTGATATATTAGGTAAAAGCAAGAAGTGTTCCGATCAAGAAAACCTGAATCGCTGTTGTGTGCAATTGACACAACTTATTTCAATAGAAATATGACATTATGCAAACATTTTTTTTCTCTGCAAGTTAGTGGTTGAAGTTTGGACAAGTGGATTTAGCTGTCGGACAAGTGGATTTTAAAATCACTTTAAAATCCCCAATGGACAAGTGTGAAAAAATGATATTGTAGAGTCCTGTAACCTCTATATATAGTTTATACCTGTGCAGCTGGTTTCTTCAGCAGTGGGTGTAGTAAAGGGTCTTGTTTTTCTTCACTCTTACCCTGCCTGGAACCCTCTGTCAACCAAAGTAACAATGACGATAAATGATCATATGTTATACTAACAAGACAATCAAGCAATTGTTCTGGTTTCGCAATGAACAATGAAAAGATTGACCACCAAACTGTAGGTTACCTCTACTGTATCAAAATATTTAGGATTGTAGACTAATGTAAGATTCTATTTATCGTACCTGAACTGAGCCTGTTTGAAGAACTTTGGACCACTAATGCTGAATTATCCTCACTGTTTGCTGGAAATGTGTCTGTTCTTCTTCGCTTCTGCTGGTGAACTATTGCATCTTCATTCCTATCAGTTATATCCATCTCCTGTACATCAAAATTTTACACAAACTTAACCTGTCAGACAATCATTTTTACACAAACCTTACCTGTCAGACAATCATTTTTACACAAACCTTACCTGTCAGACAATCATTTTTACACAAACTTTACCTGTCAGACAATCATTTTTACACAAACTTTACCTGTCAGACAATCATTAACACAAACTTTATCTGTCAGACAATCATTTTTACACAAACTTTACCTGTCAGACAATCAATTTTACACAAACTTTACCTGTCAGACAATCATTTTTAAAACTTTATCTGTCAGACAATCATTTTTACACATTGATTTTGTATTGTACTGCTGCTACAGGGAGGATTTTTTGACTTGAGCCAATAGTTTAGTTTGGCACAGATTTTATTGACATAGCGAACAAAAATTAATGCAGTATCAAATACCAGGTAATGAATAATTTAGAAATTCACAAATTGAACTATAATAAAGCATTACCATAAACATAAAACAAAGGATTGTTGTAATTTTCTTATTCAATACAACTTCTTCTTTGGTTCACATGAACGCAGACATAAAATGACAATTATGTCACAGTGATCTGTAGGGGTGCAAGAGTGTGAATTTTGTGATTTTTTTTTTTTTTTTTTTTTTGAGTATTTAGATAAAATGTGTGTGCAGAACTAATGCGTGAAGGCTTCAAGGGCTACGTTGGAAATATGTGCCCTGAAGTCCTCGAGAGTAGTGCATTGTACTGCTGCTACAGGGAGGAGTTTCCATTGTGTTATTGTTTGTGGGAAAAATGAATATTTGTATGTGTCTTTTGTAGCAGAGATTTGTCTGAAGGAGTGTGGATTGGAGTGTCTGGTTCTGTGGTCTACTGGTATGAGTATGGTCTGGTATTTGATGGCAACTATACTGTGTATTGTTTTGTAGAAAAGTATTAATCTTGTGTGTAGCCTTCGTGTCTGTAATGTTGGCCAGTTGAGTTGCTGTATCATGTTTGTAACTGGACTGGTGTCGTGATATTTGTTGTTAACGATGGTGTGTGTTTTGGGGATCCCATATGGAAGAACAGTACATTGTATTCCAGTTGGGTTGGACTAGTGCTTTTTATGCATGTGCTTTTATATGTGGTGAATTAATATTTAAGTTACGCTTTAAAAACCCTAGTGATTTGTTTGCGTTTGCAGCGATATTATTTATGTGCATGTCCCATGTTAGGTTTTGTGTGATTTTGGAGTGTGTAGTTGTAGCGTATTTTGTTGCGTTTTGGTGTAACACTGATGATGTTGCATTTATCTGGATGTAATTTCATTAGCCAGGCTGTTTCCCATTGTGCTGCTGCATCAAAATCTTTCTGTAGTTTTATTGTGTCGTCTTTGTTGTTAATTGTTTTGTATATAATACTGTCGTCTGCGAATAACCTTAGTGTGATGTGCTGCATGTATTAATCAAAATCGTTAATGTATATGAGAAACAGAATTGGGCCCAAACATGTTCCTTGAGGGACTCCTGAAGTTACTTGTACTTTATTTGATTTTCATGAGAACAAAACCATATATTGTACACTTATTATTCTCAATATCTTTTGGAAGTATGAAGTCATAGACAAAAAAGAAGGGCATTCTCGTGTCTATGAAAAAGAATGGGTGTTTGGTTTTTTCCTCTTTTTCTTCATAAACCCACAAGAAATTGAGAATAATTTAATTTGAATAACTCAGTAACTAAGGTACTAATTAAGAATTAGTTGGGTGTTTTAGGTAGTTTTACAATAACACAATTTGATTTGAGGCGCACTGATAGCCAATACCTTTAGCCACTAGTTTAGTTTGGCACTGATAGCCAATACTTTAGTTTGGCACTGATAGCCACAACCTTTAGCTAATAGTTTAGTTTAGCCAATACTTTAGTTGGCACTGATAGCCAATACCTTTAGCCAATAGTTTAGTTTAGCCAATACTTTAGTTTGGCACTGATAGCCAATAGTTTAGTTTGGCCAATAGTTTAGTTTAGCCAATAGTTTAGTTTAGCCAATGACTGTGCTGCTTTTAAAATTTTTCTTCATGTTAATGACTTCATTTCCTCGACGTTCAATTCTCTCCGACTATGGAAAGATAACCTCAAACTTCTAGCATATAGAAATGTCAGAGTGTAACACATGGAATTAACTTATATCTAAATATCCCATACTATATCCCTTGACAACATAAGCAAGCTTTTCCAAATCAGACAAGCCAAAAGTCAAAAGCAAAATTATCATAAACCTCCCCAGTCATTTTAATCCCAAGGTCACCTCATGTGTCATTCCTAGGCTTGTTTTATTATTGGTAACATACCAGAGTGCGATATGGTATACTATACCTGGGCTGTGCTGTCTTTAGATTGGGAACTTTTACTAGGGTCATTCTTAAATCTGAAAGGCTTACTCTGAAACAATGAATATTTAAACAAGTTAACAAGAAAAATAGAAGACAGAAGATAGGACTAATCAAACTTCAAGGACATTTTCCAATATCAAGTGTTTCAGTACACTTGCTTGTATATTGTTCTCCTATTGAAAACGAGTATGCTCTTATAATTAATGTAACAATTTAAAAAAAAAATATACCTAGCAATACTAACCCGTTTTAGTGACAATACTGTTTTAGGCTTTATAATTGGAGAAACTGAAATGAAAGAAAACATTTATGTACAGAAGGGTACAGGATATATATATGCAGTTTAAAAATATGAAATTTTCATAAAGCAAACACTGCAGTTTATTTTTGTTTTTCTTGTTATCCTCAAAGAAATAGGGTAGTTATGTATCCTCCTTATTGCCAGATGTTTAAAAAAATCTTTTGGTATTTTGTTAATTTTATGTATATTTCTTTTAAAGAAACAAAGAAAAAACCTTGATACACATAAACATGCAGTACCTGAGGAGAAGTCTGATAGATCCTCATTGTCATCAGCGGGAACGATACTTGTACTTGGAACGATTGTTTTAGGGTGTGTCTTTGTAGAGTTGAAAGTGCTATGTGACAAGTCTTTTGGTGACTGTGGTTCAGAAAATGATGGACCAAAGAGGTCGTCATCATCATCATCTGTTTGGTTGCTATTTCCAGAATACAGTAGTCGGCCAGCACCTGTACTTAAGCCAGTTTTAGTAGAAAAATGATTTGGTTTGGATGCTTCCATCTGTCCTGGCACACTACAAAGTTAAAAACATTGTTATTAAAGGTATCATACAGTCCATCTAAACTATATATCAGAGTTTCTCAGAAAACAAAAAATGCCAAATAGTTTATTTTCTACAGAAACTAACCATAATACCATAAAACATTACTCAAAACTACAATCCTCAGGTATGCCTAAAAATGCATTTGGAATTTTAGGTTGGGTTAGATGTTAAACATTGGATTTTATCACAAATAAATTGTATGGGCTATCAAAAGCTTCAATATATTGTAAATTACATACTTGTAAAATCTATACATTTCCAACAATAACCACTAGGGTACCTACCTATGTGGTGCCACAGTAGCGACAGGTTTGGAGAGTTTAGCATCATTACCAGTAAACGCAGTTATTGACATCTGCTTCCCAGCTGACTGCAAAACAAATACAGATTTTACAGTCAATGCATCTCTAGGTTTCCATTTACCTAGATTTGCTTCCAAACTTTTTGAGTGAATTTAAACATATGGTTGTAAGTTGTAATTAACTAGTAATTTGTAACCCATTGGAAAGTCATGACAAATGATTTCAACAAAAAAAAAAAAAGATCTTGCAGTATAAAAATTTTCTAATTCATACACATAACATTATTATTCAATCTGTAATTAACTAATATTAAAGGGACAATTCGGTCTAAGAACACATTAAAACTTGCACATATTTCGGAAACAAACAAGTTCTAATGGAAATTAGATTAGTTGATTTAACTGTGATATGTCAGAAAAGCCCATTGTAGTCAAATGTATGTGAAATATTCAATCTCCATTACACATAGCCTTGTATGCCGAACCCTTACCCTTGCCTGTGTAGTAAAGATTTTTTTGTCTAGAACTACTCAAAACGCTGTTACAGTTTTGTTAATATTATTAAATGCATGTTCTTGTCTAAAAATATTTTCATCAACTCCTCAGTGTTTATTTATTGCATTTGTTTAACGTTTATTTGTTTGACTCAGGTAATGTTGTACCTGCTTAATCGTATTGATCAACGATTTAAAATTTCAATAGTATTAATCAAAATAATTAATAATGTAGTGAAATTTGTCACTATTTCATGTATTATGTTTCATAAGGAATGTGGAAAAATACATTTATGTCATATTTTGCTTCGTGGTTATGTAACGTATTAGCCTCACTGAATTGTCCCTTTAAAGTTTCCTATCGTTTATAACTTTATAATCACAAAGTAAATGAACCAAACCTTGGATGTTTTAGGCACAAATTTAGTTGAAGTTTTGGCAGCACTTTGTAATGGCCAAGTAGTAAGCCAGTTGTCACCATCCTCAAACTCATCAACACAGATTGGTTGTACCCGGGTACTGGAGGATTTCAGGTCTGTAGCAGGAACAACTGTTATTGGAGGTTTACTGTTTGTTATCGGTTTAGAGAGACTACAACTTGAAGACGACCCATTTTGTATCCGAGAGCAAACATCAGAGTCGGACCCAGTTTTATTTTCTTTGCCAGTTCTTTTAAATTTAAAGCCACTGAAAATGAGAAAAAAATTCTTTTTATTAATTTAGCAGCAAATTGATGAAATAAATTATAATGAAATCAACCAAGAATTGTAGGGTACATTTTAATAATGAAGATTATGATTAAGGAAACATCCCATTCCTAATTACTATTCAAACATCAGGGTTTGCATTTACACTGTCCCCACCTTTTAAGCATAGAAAATCAAAACGACCCCACTTTAAGTGTCATTCCATCACCAAAAGAACCAATAAGTCCCGCACAAACCTTATAAGGCATCACCATGAATTAGTCCCCATAAAATTAAATTTGCTACTTACATATGTACTAGCTAGAGCTTAGTTCAGATTCTTTAATGGATTTATCTCTTTGTGTGAACATATAGACAACCCGCGTTATGAAAATTAACATTTTATTTACCTTAATTTTTTTTTCTTCAGAAATTAATGATGAGTATAGAATTAACAGTATGTTGATAAGTTTTGCGACTCTACAAAATCATAGATCTTATTTTATATTTCCATTCATAAAATTAAAAGCCATTTCGGAAAGGTAGTGGGCCTTTAAATCATTCACTACTGTGATAGAACGGGTTTTTTATCTTGTTATATTTGTTTGTACAGTATCTATATTTGTAATTTCACTCTTCCTAGTCTTTACTTCAGCAACCTGTTTATTTATCTTTGACCCAAATTCAGGGAGAATACCGTGAGAACAGGTCTTATCTATGGTGTGTTTCCTGTTTATTAGTCACACTCATTAACCTAGTTGTCCTCATGATCACCAAGATGCTGACCGCTGGCCGGAGTACACGTGTGGTACACGTGGGAGGTGGTTATCAGTTAGTTGCATCTTGTCAGTCCAGAAGCGGAAGTTATGTTTAGTGTGTAGGTGGGTTGTTGTAGCAATTAAACGGTTTCACCTGAATATGGTGTTCTGTCCGAACTCAGACCAATCGGTGGTCACCTCGGGATGCGGGGATGATGGGTCAATATAAAAATTGCTGCTCCCGAGGGAGTCTTTGTCTTGACTTAGGGAATAGGTAGGGAGTAGAGCCACGTTGCAGGGTTTCTGAGCTAGGCTACAACATGGGTCTTTACTTAGAGTGTATCGATAGCTAATGCAGGGTTTGTGTATAATTAGGGGTTGTCAGGGGCTTAGGGCTTAGACATCCATAGGTATCCTAGTTTACACCGTTGGTTTTATATACTTCTAGAGTTAGGTACACTTGTAGGTGGTTAGTTGGCTTCGTAGGGTGTTAGGCTGTGTTTAAGGCAAGTGGTAATCACACAGGACTTAGCTAATTAGGTTAGGGTTTGGCTATAGTTAATCTTGGATACATTGTAACTGCTTCAGCACTTAAATCTCTTATTGTTATCTGTCTGTAACGGGCACTATTGTAAATCTTCTATGTAATACTTAATCTACTTGTCTTTTACATAATGAATAGTTATTTGTACCTGTATTTACCTAGTTAGTTATTGGATTAGTGTCAGTGCTTCTGCTACATTCTAGAGATCGAACCTGTCGTGATACAGGCTTGTTACCTGTGGAGGAAAGTTATAAAGGATTTGTTTCGTCTGTGGACACTGTTGCATACTAAAATACTATATACGATCACGATTTGTGACTTATACATATAAAGGGAGCTACAGTCGGATCGCCCCTACGAGTCTCTTGTGGAACCCGGCGGTGTGTGCGGATAAACGCCCGGGGAAAACCTCCCTATTACAACTGTATTAATTTGAATTCTGTACATATAATGTATTATTGATAATTACCCAGTTTTGTGATATCAAGAAACCAAAAATTATTGTCACTTATATACCTACTTTTTAGTGACAACACTGGAACCACCACTGCTGGCTTCTGCCATGGTAGAGTAGTTAGATCCTTACCAGATTACTGCAAAACTCTGCAATGGTACAATAATTATTAATGGATGTGCGAATATAACTGTACGTATGATTCATGCTATACATACCATCGGGCAATATCAATAACATTCTAAATTTACACTTCCACGCATCTGTATTCTATTAATTTGTCGTTAAATCGTTAAATAATTTGAGTTTTGACACCTACTGTTTACCACTGTGGAAAGGTAACAGACAGCAGACGATCGATGGGGTTACTTTGTGATGTAATTTGTACACAGAATATAAAGATCATTATAACATATTTCTTTTCTTGAAAAACATAAGTGTTACTGAAAAGTAAAATATATGGTAAGTTTAGCGGCCTTACGTCACTTAATTTCGTGTTTACATTTCCTTCCGAATCAAGTAAGGCGCGCTTTTCTAAACCGGAAGTCTTGTCTTCATTTTGTCTATCTGGAGAGTTCCTTTTCCGGTTGCCATTTTAATCGTCAAAACACGGTGAATATTATTGCTAAGAAATCCGGTGTAATCTTACTATCACGAAGACTTCTTTCTGTCCAAATAATTATATTGTACAGAATAGATATGCATTAAAATCTTGGAAATCTATTTGAAGCCACATCAAACCAGATGACCCATAATTTCGATTATATTTACATCCCGTATCCTTTCTCATGTGTGTAATATCTGTTTACTTGACAATGTTTACCGACTTTCTCTAAATAGTATGAAATTTAAAATTGGGGTCATTGTTCTTTACATCATGTGCTTTCTTTTTAATTTACAAAGTGAGTCCATATGGTTCAAAATTGCTTTTATTTGAACTGCGAACCACTTTCTAATAAATGGGACAAGTGTCTCATTGAAGATAAAATGCCTGTCACACCAGTTAGGGGTTTCTTTGAGTTAGAAAAGTAAATATCGATAGCTCTTCATTATATGTGTCTAAGACCTTAACTATTCTAAATGATGCACCCTTGATTTTTTTGTCGGGGTGGGATGGGGATGTCGGAATATCTGTCTACTCGAGTACTGTGTTTGTAGCTATATTTAGAAGTTTAACTATCTGATTATCATCATTCATGTAATGAAGTAGCCTTTATTACAAATGAAATAAGAGGCCAACAACATCAGAATGTATCAATATTTGACTTTCTGAAAGAATACATAAAAAATTACAAAAACAATCGCTGATATAAGGTTATGGGCTTGTTCAATTAACATTGCTTATCCTGTGTACATCATATATTTATAAAGATTTAAATATTCCTGGTTTTAATTTCAGAAATGGCGATTCGTCACGAGATGTGTGTAGGCATCAATAAAGGTCACAAAGTGACCAAGATTGAAGCTGGACGAAAGACTAGGCCTACCCGAAGGAAGGGAGTAAGTAATGGTCAACTCGGGCAGGGTATTGGTTAATTAAAAATTACAATTTGTCATCTCTTTCATTCCCTGCTTCATAAAAATGGGGAATATTAATTTGGGTTAGTCTGTCACTCTAGGTTATGAAGCATACTACGTATACCAAGTGAAGTCCATAGTACTAGTGTTGTCAACCAGGAGTGATGCAAAGTTTTGTCATTTTAGTGCAAAACTAGTAAATTAAAACATATATTTTAAGCCCAATGATCTTTAAATAGAACTGAGAGATGTGTAGTGCAAAAACGCTGAAATAAATAATTTCCTGTGCTTCCTGATTTTGACTGTAACAAATATTGTTGTTTGTTCCAGACACAGACCGCCCATGTGCGACGTGTCCGTGACCTTATCCGTGAAGTGACAGGCTTTGCTCCATATGAGAGGAGAATGCAGGAGTTGCTGAGGATCTCCAAAGATAAGAGGGCCCTCAAGTTTGCCAAGCGAAGGGTAAGCATTAGAGCCTCTGTTCATCATGTTTTCATGACCCTGCTTTCACCAGCAAATCAATATAAGTAAAAAGAAACAAAAGTCTGTACTGAGGAGTTGTCTGCATTTGTGGCAGTATGCGACTTTAAGCACTAGTCCGATGCCCATGACTAGTAATTTTACGGCCGGACTGGTGCCAATTGTAAAGAACTAGTCCAATTGGACTAGTGGCTCCTCAACCGGTTAAAATCGGTAAATACCATATTTACAAGAGCGGTGGTCAATTGCATTTTTTTGAAACATTTTAAGTTATTCTGTATATGCAACTCTTTCTGTCCAAATACATCATTTTGCGAGAATTTGCATTCATGAACGCATCCGGACTAATTTGAGTAAAAAATCCAAACTGATCATGACTGAAGTCGGGGCATCCATTAACCCGAGACCTCGGGTCATTGACGCAGCAAAATTTATTTTGACGCACAGTCTTAGCATGCCGTGTGTTAATCTGACGCTTCACATTTTACCACCACTGCCCATCAAGCTGAAGGCACCTATTGTCATTTAAGGACAATCATGGAAATCAGGAGAAAATTAAACCTGGAAACTGTCCATGAGATTTGAATTCGCTACCAAGAGGTTTTGGTGGTAATATATTGGGCATCACTGCAGACACAGGTCAATAAATTTCTCTTGTATTGTAAAGGATGGTGTATAAGAATTAATGCTTACCACTTACTTAAACATGCTATAATTAGCGCCCACTGCACTTAAATATTATAAGGAAACCAAAATGTAAGTCGTGGATGAAATAACTCAATATCATCCTTAAAGATGCATATGCCTTTCTTTTAGGGCTGAAACGATAAGTAATTTTTGTATTCGATTATTTGGTCACATGTAATCTGATTACTAATCGATTAATTCCTTGAATTGAAGGCACCTATTGTCTCACTACTGATCATGACTACTGAAAACCTCCGCCATGTTTTATTGATACCAAAACATGGCGGAGGTTTTCAGTAGTCAGTAGTGAGAAAATATAGTTGCCTTCAATTCAAGGGATTAATCGATACAATACTGTACGATAGAACAGAGAACATGCCCTACATAACATAAGCTTACCAATATATAAGAATAGATTTATTGACAAAACAAACATATTTTATCCCAAATAAGCTCTGAATTCAGTTCCTGTATTATCTTCTGTAGCATCGTTTAAATCCAGTCTGCTAACCCGCTGTTTTGACGTGACCTTCACACGTACAACTAATCAACCAAATCTGGATCGCCACTGAGCGACATGACAAAATTTTCGTCAATGAACTTTTTTTTCCGTGGTAAAAAAAGAAATCAACAACTCTTATCTTCAATTAGAATATGAACAAAAACATTCTTTTTATATGATAAAAACATGCAATAGTAAAACTAAAATGTTCAACTCTACTGCTCCTTCCGCTCCCAAGTGTCCTGGCAGTGATCAGGCCTCCCTGACATAACAACATGGAGCCGATCGCTAGTGAAAATTGGCGATCAGCGTGTTGCAAGCTTTCTCATGACATCCACTTTCTCATTGATTAATGACTTTAATTTCCACAGAGACGTAATTTAAAAAGTATTTCTCACATCATGTATGCTTTGTTGAGTTCTGACAACTTCAAAACGTGTACATAAAGAGATAAAACTACAGTTGGAATGGCTTCCTCAAAAATCCATGATCTGTCATAGTGTTTATTCGGCTTACAATGCACTTGCTATGCATGTTATGATTAACGATTGATAAAATCTTTTATCGATTATCAGCGATTAGTTTCATATATCTAATCACCTCCAATTATTCGACTAATTGTTTCAGCCCTACTTTTTTTGGAGACCCATTCAGCAATTTATGTAGTTTTTTTTAAGGCAAGTTCAGAAGACCAAATTTTGATGAGTCCAGTACTAAAAAATGTAGAGGGTTCTCAAAATTTTGGCGAGTCCCACAGGAAAATGACGAGTTCAGGACTCATCTAGTCGAGTCCTGTAAATCACTGTCCATTATTACCTCATTATTTATATGTGAAAGACTCCCAAATTTTATCGTATGTTATACCATGTTGATGTTATAATTTTAGCATCACACAGGTGTAACTTGTAATACATTGTTAAATCTATGGGAAAGGGGTGTTTATACAACTTCAACTCCTTTTCCAGAAGAGGGAAGAGAGCTTATAAGGAAAGGGGCGATAATAACGGTGAATACAGTGCTAGTTTAGTATGGATTTTCACTGTAATGTGACAGGATGGGGTGTGCTTCTCTGGTGGTCATGACCAACCAATTGTGTCTATTCCCTTGTGATAGTTTTTTTGAAAACTTCTTAATGCAAATCTATAGTTGACCTATTGCAATTAAAACCAACAGACTTAATTCTCCCAGGTCTCTAGATTTAAAAGTCTTAAAAAATTATGTGATTGATGATAATTATGTATATGGCAAAACCCTTATCATTGTTTATTTTCTATCAATATTTCATTTTACTAATTGTACTACTGTTGATACAAATGGCTAGAAAAATGTTATCTCGATTTTCCAGCTGGGCGCACATGTAAGAGGAAAGAAGAAGAGGGAAGAAATGCAGACAATCTTACAGAAGATCAGGAAGGCGCAACAACAACAGAAGTAATAACATTCTTGTAAATATTAAAAAAAAAATCCTCACAAAAAATTAGTGTTTGTGATTTATCAGCTGGTAAAGAACGCATTAGAAATATTTAGGGAAGGTGTTATGAAACTGAAGTTTTTTGACATACTGTATAACACTTGTATTTCACTCAGGGTTTATTTCGTTGTTATTGCATTTCCACTGACATTCTGAGTAACGGTTAACAAAAAACACTTTGGTGATAATATGACATTACAACTATAACAGGTTGTGTAGCAAGTACCTTAGCATATAAAACTATCGACAATTTCACTGGGCACTATGCTATCTAAAGCTCTAGTACATTGACCCTGGTAGTGAATATTATACAATTATCGACCTATTTTCAGGTGGATACCGTGAGTTATCAACCCGAGTAAGTGATATATCCAGAGGCTGGAGGCCGAGGGTTATATCATTTTCGAGGGTTGATAATTCACCGTATCCACCTGAAAATAGGTCGATAACTGTTTTATTATATGACACTTACATGATATTAACCCGGCTCTTCAAAAAGACTAATCTACAAAAAACTAGATGATATTTGCAAACTTTCTGTTTACAAAAGCAATTACATGTACTATATATATTAAATATCCAAATGCTTCTTGCTATCGGTTTAGACTGGTAGAACTGGAATATTGTATCAACTGCAGCCTGTCTGGCATTCTTGAACGTTTTCCATAAATTGAAGTTTGCAGTTGTCACCGTTGATCGCAGTAAACTTGCTGCCTTCCGCCATATATGTTGCCGACTATAATATTGACGTCACAATAGATTATCCCGACGTCATTGAATGAGGGAACTCCTGTTACACTATATTTGGGTACGACTTGACGTCAAAAGTGATTATGACGTCACATTTCAAGGGAGTTTTCCTCAATCTATTTTTGACACAGGTTACTGGACTCGCGAGAGGTATCTGGACTGAGTCCAGTAACCTCGCGTGCTTTTTGCCACCGATTTCGGGGTTGATATCGCAGTTGATGAATATTTCTGAGAAACCTATTGACCAATCAAAATACAGCAAAAGCACCAGTCATATAATAAAAAGTATTATACAGTAGATCCATTGTGTTACCTAGGTGTATATCACACATGTTTACTTGTAAGTAAAAGTCACCTGGGATCAACGTTTGTTTTCTCTAAAATCCTATTACGTAATTAATAGTCCATATCATTTAAGGACATTCCAGGTATAGGTGGCGGAGAGTTGAAGGTTGGTGGTAATGTGTCTTCCACCACAGCCCAACCTGGTGCCAAGGATGCAATTGGCAATTCTTACTCTTGAGCTAATGTACTGGGTGTAAAATTGAAACTGAAAAATTTTCTTCATGCGATTGACAGGTTATGGAGACTCATTACACTTGTTTATAACCATAGCTTTCCTAAGAAAACTGAATCCTATACTAAAGTTCTGTGACTGTTGTTACTCTTGCAAAATTTTGCATAGAACAAAAATCCACGGACATTACTGAACATAGTATTCATCTTCACTGCTACATTACAAATAGGATATCATCATCATTAGATAAATATAGCAATTCAGATTATTTATGTATATATCAATATTAATTTGTATCTACTGTTAATATGCCCAATACATAGACCTGATATCTGTTGATAATATAAGCACTAGTAATTTTTTTGACGTCGTTATCTATTTTTATACGGTAGCAATATTGAAAATGGCAATTATGAATAACTGACTTGCTGCATACTTCTTAACCTCGAACAAAAAGACAGGCTGATTGAACATTGATCAAACATATTAACCCCGTATATATATATGTAACATTGGTGGGTGATGGACACTGGGTGCTTTTTAGGTCACCTGAGACGAAGTCTCTTGTGACCTTTTCTAATCCATCGTGCGTCGTATGTCCGTAAACAATTTACATTTTCGACTTCTTCTCCAAAACTGCTGAAGCAATTTCAATGAAATTTTGAACAAACCTTCTAAGGCATATATAAGGCCAATCCAAATTGTGAATTATATGGTCCCCACCCCCAGGGGGCTGTGGGAGGGGCCAAAAGGGGCAAAATTGAGTAGAATTTCAAAAATCTTATCTACTCACAGATGTGGTAGAATAAAATACTCTTCATTGATAGAAAGGTCTAAAGATCCTTTACAAAAATTGTGAGTTATATGACCCTGGGGTCTCTAGTTTCCCCCTGGGGAGGAGGTTAAGTTTACTATAGTTTATATAGGGAAAACACATTTTTGAGCATTGTTTGGTCATTTGTAATAGGAAATAAGTCAAATGTTGTCAGAATTATCAGTATGAGATGGCCATTTAATCCTATTAACAAATTATCTATGACTGACCTTAGGGGCGGGGTCAAATAGGCTAAAATTTCAAAAATCTTCTTCTGAAATTCTGGAAATGGTAGAATCAAATACATTTCATAGATAGAAAGGTCTTACAGTCCTTTACAAAAATTGTGAATTATATGACCCTGGGGTCTCGCGCTTCCCCTTAGGGAGGGGATCAATTTACTTTAGTTTATATTGAGAAAACACATTTTAAGCATTTTTTGCTCAATTTTCATTGGAAACGAGTCAAACTTGGTTAGAATTAATAGCCTGAGATAGCATTTTGACATCATATTCATATTGGTCCAGGCTGACCCCCTGGGGACAGAGGGGCGGAGCCAAAAAAGGTCAAATAGGCTAAAACTTCAAAAATCTTCTAAAATTCTTGAAATACCCGGGTAGTAGAATCAAATAATTATAGATGGAAAGGTCTTAAGGTGTTGTATAAAAATTGTAAATTATATGACCTTGGGGTCTCACGTTACCCCCTGGGGAGGGGTCAAGTTTACTTAAGTTTATATAGGAAAAACATATTTGTGAACATTATTTGCCCAATTTTCATAGGAAATTAGTCAAACTTGATTAGAATTGTTAGCCTAAGATATAGCTTTTTAACATCCATATCCGTCCTCGATGACCCCCTGGAGGACCAGAGGGGCAGGACCAAACAGGGTCAAAATGATTGAAACTTCAAAAAATACCGCTAAGTTCACAGGTTTGATGGAAGCAAATACTCTTCATAGTCTTAAAAGTCAAATTAATAAATCACTGACCAACTTCAAGGCCCAGCATATAGTGTTTAATATGTCTTTAATTTGTTTCATAATTTGTTTCATTATATATTCTAACTCAGGTGACCGTTAAGACCCATGGGCCTCTTGTTTGTTATATCAATTGTCATTTTTAAACACTCTATTGTAGCATTCTAGATTAATGCCTTTACTGCCTATAGCTTACTGTTAACAAATAATGTGTAGAAGCTATCACTCAGATGCAGTGCTTGGTTCGGTGTGCACTGGGAACCTACTGTTGACAATACTTCTTTGAAACAATTATCCATTCATTATTATGTTAAAAGAAAACTCAAACTCTAACCTTATTTCAAGAGAATTTTTATTCTCACCAAAACATGTACTGTTAGTCAGTTTCCCTGCAAAAAAGTGTCATAAGTCTTCAAAGGAACAAAGTATGACAAAAGTGCAATATAGTAAAAACAGCATGGTTATAAAACAGAACAATGGCATAATAACAATAACAAACAAGGGAGTAACCGAGTCCTTCAAAGATCACAAGATCAAGGACTGTATCCTTCAAAGGTCAAAAGGTGTAACCAAGGACCTGAGTCCTTCATAGGTCACAAGGTGTACGTTAACCAAGGACTGTTTCCTTCAAAGGTCTCAAGATCAAGGACTGTATCCTTCAAAGGTCAAAAGGTGTAACCAAGGACTGTGTCCTTCAAAGGTTACATGGTGTAACCTAAGACTGTGTCCTTCAAAGGTAAAAAAGACCATAACCAAGTATCACTTTGAAATAACTGAGGACTGTCCTTCAAAGGTCACAAAGATGTAACAAAGGATTATGTCCTTCAAATTAAAGGTCACAAAGATGTAACCAAGGACTATGTCTTTCAATGGTCACATGAATACCAAGGACTGTGACTTAAGATCACAAAGGAATATCCTATGACTGTCCTTTATGGTCATATAGACATAACCAAGGTTTGTATGTCTTGAAAAGTCCCAAGGGATAACCAAAACAAATGGTCGTCAATCACCCTCAATATTTTAATTAGATATACCACATTTTGGAATGTGTCAAATACAGAATTCTGAGGTGGTATATTTTTAAAATTCTAAATTGTTTTCAAGTCCATGATTAATGCAAACAAAAGGCGTCGGATGTAGAGAAGTGTATATTAATGTTAAGGAGAACTTGACCTGTATTTCCTGGAGATAGTGAAGCTAGTAACAGACACAAGACTAGAACAGCTTTAGTAAAAAGTTGACACATTTCCTCTACTTTATCAGCGAAGAAACAAACTTGAGCATTTTGATACAAAAATAAAGCTACAGTACAACTTTATACAGTTTTATAAACATTATCTACACCAAAAGGGAACTATGAATAAATTTACACCTTATTATTAAGGTAATATACCTATGAGTCATTATAATGAAAAGAAGTCACATACAAGATTAGTACTTCAGAAATGTTCGGACTCTTAGAAATAAAGGTTACATTACATGGTAAAACTTGATACTATATACAATATATTGGTACTGCAAAAAGGGTTGAGGAAAAAACCATTTTCATGTGCACAGCGTTCAATGAATTGGAATTCAATATAGTTTTATATGTAGTAGCTTCAGAATGGTATCATTTGATGGCAGTGTTTACATTTTTTTACATACTATCATTACACTAGCAACAGATTTTTATTTTCTGTGGTGTATTCTTTCTTTTTCATAAATCTGAAAAAACAGAGATTTTGGTACATCTTAGTTCAATGTAATTCTTTCCATTATTTAACCCCTACCACATCCTCCTTTCTACCCCTCTTCTACATGAATTCATTATAGCACCAGTCCTGTACTGAAACGTTGACCTCGTAATCATAACCTAGAAGCTAACAAGGCTATTGTCATAAAGAAATTGAAAAAGTGAAAAATAAGCCTTCATAAAACCACAAAAAATTAAGATTAAATGGAATGTAAAAAATCGCCCACACCCTGAATTTTAGACTGAAACTGCATTACCCATGACCAACATAAAATATGTTAAATTTATACATTGTACATATTATATTTTATATGTATATCAATTGTGTACAGCTAAGATCTACGTTTGAGCAAGAATTTACACAAAAACTATTACCAGTAAACAGCTAGAACACAGCTTTCATGGTTTAAGATATTTGATTGTAGCTCAATTGATATATCCAGTATTTAATAACATCGAGTACCAAACAAAAGAGATTGTGAAAAAAAAAATAAACAAAAAATAGGTTACCGTTCTTTTAAAAATTTATATACTGTTAACAAACAGGTATTTGCATTCAATTAAATTTCATATGTTTTTTATTGCGATGATGAGAAATCACAGAAAATGAACTTAAACATTAGAATCGTACTAGTTTATGAATCTCAAAATTAAATCACCTTAAAAAGTTGTTGATTTGAAAACTCAGAATGAAGTCACTGCAAAAATAAGTGATTACATTAAAGCACATAATTTCTGGGACCTTTTGTACATAGTTAAAATATTACTAACAAATAAATGAATCTCGGCAATTAGTACTATTCTATGTGTTGTGGGTGTTTCTTTTTTTTCAATCAATTGGTTTCAAAAAGTAAAATTAGATTGAATATTAGTAGGTATTCTTGATTGTTAAATACAAATCAGTCAGTTTAAAATAATTACCCTGGAACATGACATCCGACATGGACCAATAAGGTATACTATTGATTTCAATAAAGTTTTAGTTGTGAAGACAAAAGTATTTATGATGCTGTGTTTCTTCAGTAGAAAACCTTTATGGTAACAGTGTAAAACAGATATGGTGAATGTCACTTCCAAGTTAAAATGAAAAAAAATAAACATAGCAATGTATAATGGTTAATGTCCATGACTAAAACTAAATCCTTCGATGAACTGTTTATCTTTATATATAATGTTACATGGTAAAATTATTAATTCACATAAATGTAAGAAATTTCTTAAATTTACGTCTTTTCCAGTATTGCACTTAAAATCTCATAAGGTATGTGAACTTCATAAAGCTGGAGTTTGACGATGTAATTTATACAAGTAAATCATACAGCATTTGGGATACACGAAATAATATATATACACATTAGGAAACGGTATAATACAAAGGGAAACAATGGATTGGAAACTAAGACATGTACATAGAATGGTATGTATACATTTTAATTAGCAATCATGAATTGTTTAATTGAGTTCATGTATCACATGTTGAAATTTAACAAAAGAATAACAGACCAGTACATAAATCTATCATCGAAACAAGATATGTTCTGATGAAAAATAATTATAATCTTGATATATTTGGTAAGTCAGTACATAAATGAAAATAAATGCAAACTTTTCAACTTTCCTAAATAAAATCTGTTCGACCAGTTGTGTGTCCATGACGACATATTACTATGACGATGTGCCAGACGATGAGCAGATGATTAAAGGACTAGTGGACTATAGATATAAGGACGGAGAACAGACATATCACAGGGTAGCACTAGTTCAACACATAATAACGTCGCATCACTGTTTTCTACTTAACACTATTACGTCTTTGCCTATCACAGAGTTATCTACCCTTGTGGATAGGTATTGACGTTCGCAAATATTAATACACATGTAATTCTAAGAACAGATTTACTTGCACCAAAAGATGCCCATGAATAAAAGCTGATAAATCAGTAATCAGATTAGTTTTTAACCAGATATTTAAGCTACTTTGAAGATAAAAATCTGTTACTAAATCAGTTGGAAGCATGTTTTTTTCTTAAAATATCTACATTGAATAGATGTAAAAAAAAATATATATATATATATGTTTGTTCCTGTACACATAAGTTTGCATTCAAAGTCGTAAATGCTTCTATGCTCCTGACCTTAAATGACCTTGAAAGTTATATAATGTGTGGTCAAACATTTAGATAAATGATCCATAAAATTTGGTCCAAGGAATGAAAGAATAAGCAGACACAAGCTCAGTAAGAAATGACTTATTGTCCAACGACAAAATAAAACATCATTTGATATTATTGTATGTTACATTAATTATATAAATCATAAAACAGCATCTTCCTTACAGACCAAAAGTCTATGCTGCTTTAAAGCTCAACACGAGAGTGTCATACAGGAGATTCAAGTCCAATTCGTCCAAGTCTTACTTGATTAGCATCTATTAAAAAAAGTCACTTTTAACAATGAGTACACTAGAGTCATTTCAAAATGAGATTCAATTAAATTATTGGTGTGAGAAAGAATAAAATAGATGATTTTCTAGAGCTGATATAAGTACTGAACATCAGTAGATTAAAAAAACATGTATAATTGAAAGTTTAATTCATTTGTCTGACTGCTACAGCTGATTGAGATTTTGTTTGATTACGTACTGATATTATGCTGACACAAAAAAACAAATTAAAATTGAAACCTGACATACAATAAGGTATCACACCATTTTTAGTGTTTCACCAGTAATGTGTATCAAATCAAGGGAGACAATTCGTAAGCATAAGGTGTGGATTTCTTCTATAAACAAAAACATTGAACAAAATATTAATAATCTGTGATATTGAACTTTCATACTGACTGTAGATAATCTACAATAAAATATTGCATGATATGATAACAAAGGAAACAGTTGATTGTTTACAAAGCATTGCATGCACATAATCATCAACATATGAGATTCTTTCTCCCCTCTTGCATATGGAATGTAAAACACTGTGGTTTCTTCATCATTAATAAAACATGAATCACGGATGAGTAGGTACAGTCAATAAAAACATCGTCCCAAACTGTCCCTGTCGACCCAGTCCTCTCCTCATACCATTTAGCTGCATGTTGATCTTTTGATATTCACCGAAACATTCAGCAGTGCGAAAGTGTGAATATCCTTTTGAGTGTGTGAATGTTCATCATATTACTGATATATCCACAAAACTCATTTTAAAACAAGAAGACAACATGTTTGCTTCATAACAAAACAAAAGAGGCCCAAGAGGAAACATGACCAAAAACAGTAAAACGTCTTCCTATCAGCGCAAAAGGAGAGACGGTGGATTTCTTCTCCAACTGTATGACACACTTCATATGATTTCCTCTGATCATGGAGGAACATGCCACTAGCAAAAATTAATCTCTTTATTTCAACAAACATACATCCTTTAATCTCTCTCCAAAACAGGCACACTAACATTTTCTTAACTTCACCAAATCTTACAACCAAAAAGAGATTCAAACAGACTTATAATCAACAGGAAAAATTCTAGAGATCCAAGACACAATCATCGCCATGGTAACCATGGTGATACAACTGACCCAGCCGTCTAGCCAGTGAGTATGATGATCATGTGGATATAGGGACTAAAGGAAAGTTATAAACAAATACAGCTGCCTTAGAAATGGTGATAACATCACCAACACAGAAAATATTTGATACCGCCACCATGGTAACCAGTGTCTATTTACCATTGTCATGGTAACTTATATCCACATTAACTATGCATTAGCCATCTTTAATCACCTGATAGTTTATAACTATCCATACAAAATGTCCAAACTCCATTAATAAGCAAATAAATGGTTGTCTGCACTTTCAGCACAATCATCCAATGTATGGTATTTTACACATCAAGGTCGTTGTAAAAGGTCATGACCTTGACCCTGACCCTGTATCCCATGTACTGCTGGGTGTGCAACCTCTATCAGCAGTGTATCACATGTGTATTACCACATCAGCTTGGTGACCTTGACATAGAAATCTCAAGGTCAGTTCAGCAATGAAATCGTGTCCCCTGTGTACCACTTCCTGTCACATGGAAGGCCATGTCAGTGCACATGTAATGTTCGTTACGCTGGTCCTGCTATGCCTGTTTGGATTTCTTTGACATTGACTGAGCGTCGGGGCGTAACTCACGATATTGTATCTGGAACAGAAACCAAAATTATTAAGTTTTTGTTTAACATATAACTGGGTTTATGGAATTCAAGAGATATAAAGTTGAAAAGAGTTTGACCTCCTAAAAAACGCAATTTCAAGCAGACATGTGCCTACATTATGCAAAAGGTATTTATCAATTTAACCCCTGGTGAATTGTCAAGTAAAGAGACTTAAGTCTTTCATGGAAATTACTATTTAATCTAATAGGAGAAATGATAATTAAATTTCCATGATATTCAACTTCAACCTTGGAGTGGAGTTAGAAAGACCTTAAGCTTGATTTAGAGTCCGAGCTTGGTTACTCACCAATTCACTGTCCGAGGGTACTCGTGACAGGAAGTCTAGCAGTTCATTGTTAGGAATGGCATTAGGAGCTCTCAGCTTCTTCGTAAACTTGTTGATACCTGTAATACACATGTAATTAACTTAATCAAGCTTCTTCGTAAATTTGTTGATACCTGTAATACACATGTAATTAATAACTTAATCAAGCTGAATGAATTGTATATCCAAATACTTGAAACCAACATCAGTTTCGTAATCATCCATAACAACTCTTCGTAGTAATTTCTTTTCATGATTTACTGATAAATACTCTGGCATACTTGCGTTGAAACATTTTCGTTCCAATTTATTTTTGTGAATTCTTTAACATCATATGGATCTAACTGCAGATGACATATTTAACTCAACACACAAGTACAATCATGTCTAAAATTTGTGTTGACACAGAAAATTTAGGTGTCATAACTTATCTGTGTATCATAAGTGTTAACTTCATGGGTTCCTTTTTTGTGTGGTTTGGAGCTTAGTAGCGAGGGAAAAGCTCACTGTAAATGATAGCTATAATAATCAGCTTACCCCAGGCGAGTATGAGGAAACGTAGAGGGATGGAATACAGCACTACCACACCTATGGTCAGGGCTATCACAGCCAGCATGGAGAGCCAGGGCACTGTCCAGTTAAAGGTACTGTAACAAAATAGTCAATCATCAGCATCACAGTATGTAACAAACTTTTATTAAAGCATTCTTACAATGCTCAGCTGAAAATTTATTTCATTATAATGTACTGATCAGATATCATACATAAGTACATGTATATTGTTGTTTTAATTGTGTGATCCAGTCAATACCCAGCTATACATGTAAATTATATAATGCATTTATATAGATGTGAACTATGACCTACTTTTTAATTCGTTCTCCTAAGGATGCGGCCATGTCCATGCCCTGTTGTACTTGGAGACAGACTTCTTGTATTGCATGTAACTTTTCCTTAAAACTCTTCTTTTCCTCCTGTTACAAAAAGGGACATAACTCTGGTTAATCAAACAAGGATCTGGCAAATTGTTCTGATAGCTTGCCCCCAAAGCTAAATAATCAAGCAGTGTTAATTACACATATCCAGTAACATGATTCATTCAGTGACAGAAGATATGCAATACCATTTTTCACAGACAACATACAGAAAATGGGTTTAATATCTGTTAACAATATAGAGCATGCGATTTAATTAGCAGCTGTGATATGGAATCAATAATAAGTCTACTTCTTTTCAACTGTGTAGTTCATTGATAAAGTCACATATTAGAATTATAATATTCTTATACATTCATTATTCTTATAATACTTTCTCATAATACTGTATGTATTGTATGTATACATGTAACAGTAGAAAATTCATATACAAAATGAGAATAAAAGAAAATTATTTCAAAATTAAAAAAAAAAAAAGAATACAAAGTAATAAAATTCTTCCTTTATATATCAAATAGAGAGACAAAACATTTGATTTGATATGTTTAGTTGCTGACTCAGAGTAGTGATTAATTTTTTATTATGTAATGAATCACTCATCTCATTGTTTATTTTATTGATATTTTCCAATAATGCCTAGAATACAATGCTGTATGGTCAATACATGCAGATAAAATATATCACATGCTTTATTTGAACAGGAACTGCATATAAAACATGAACAGGAACTGCATAAAAAACAATGTTTCTGAATCATTATTCAAACAAACAAAGTAAACCAAAAGACAACATCTCTGTTGATATCAGAAACATCACTGTAGAATTTTGACTTTGGGAAATTTCTGGTGAGTCACATCCATGATCATAATTATGAAGTCTTACATTCTAACTCCATCATCATGGATGGTCAGCTTTTCATATTATCGAGATTTTTCATAGGAGATTTTGATTTTAACTGCCCTACCAGTAAACAAACTTTGCTGGCTTTTCCAGAGCACCATTAATATTGTGGCTCAGAATCATGAAACAATCATGGCAAATCAATAATGACAACATTTTTTATCCTACTTTTTGTTTGTTTGTTTGTTTGTTATCTTTAATTGGCTATTAGTGTAGGTCAAAACAGTGAAAACTAGACTATTTTTCAGACTTAAGATTATGTTGATAAACTTAGAGAAATGACAGGCAACTGTTCTTGTACTGTAGAAGAATTACAATATCAACATAACTATTTTCAGTTTTCAATGCTTTCATAATCTTTGATTTTGGAAAAAAGGCATGCATAAAACTGGAAATCCATCAGCATATGTTGTATAAGAAGTGCCACCTAGATGATTTTACAGTGGAAATAAAATTTGAGATAAATAAGTCAGTCGAGAGGAATCTTGACACCCACCATAGAATGATCTATGTTAGTCAGTAAACAAGACAATTCCTTCACCTTTTCCATTTACTCCCTCCCTTCTTTAAAATAATGAATATTTCTATAGGGAAGCTTCTCATCAATTATGTTGTCAAATTCAATATGGCCATTGTCCTTCATGTTGTGTTTGGATTTATTTTGAAATAAACCAAGCAAATCCTACCAGACCTCTTCAGTACTTTCTGCAGAAATGTCAAAATCCAAGATGGCTGCTTATGAATCATATTGATTCCTGATCATTTACAAAGTTCAATTATCAAACTCTAGAGATCTAGAGTAACCAACATATGAAGGTCAAGACAGATCCCTTTAGTACTTTGTGAGAAATATCAGTTACAAACTTCAACTATTCAGAAGTATTGAAATCAAAGATGCATAGCTGCCTGTCAGAAAATTCAACATATGCAACTAAGTTCCTGGGGAAACCTATGCATAAAGTTTAAAACTTATCTCTTCAATAATTTCTGAGAAATAGTGGTTAAAGAATTATAACAGACAAAAGGACGACAGATGACGGACTATACAAAATGCGATTTTAATAACCCACCATCTGACGAGAGTATGGGCTAACAAAGAGATAACAAGGAAGCTTACAGTTAAGCACCTATACATATAGACCATGAAGGTCAATACATAGTGACGAGTTACCAATAAAAGAAACAACTATACTTTTGTACAGTATATGTGTCTTAAGTTGAAAAGATTAGAAATTGTTTGAGATTTAAATCAAAATGATTACTTCAAATATCCAAAGTCAAGAAACCCATGAGAATTGAACTTTAAAATATCAGTAGAAAATTTCTTGAAAAATAGTTGAATAATCAGACATGCATTTATAGATTTCCCATTGTGTATTGCATTACCTTATCAGCCTTTTTGGCCTAGAGTAAACAAGATGGTGATTTAGAACACATTTTTACAATTTAAACAAACTTATCTATACTTATTGAATATCCACTGATGTTAAAGCTCAGTAATTAATGCTAAATTATTGTATTAAAATCACTTTAATTTTGAATATACCACCTTAAAGTTGACATTAGGTTAATTTCTAGCTTAAAATCAAGAAAAGTGGTACATTGTAATATGATGATAGTGATAATTACTAAATATTACAGTTACTGAATCAAACTAATTGGATAACTTTTTTCCTTTTTTGTTTTTCATTTTCTATCTATTATCTAATTAATATTGAAGATTACAAATTTTGTGAACATTTCATCTCATACATGACAAGAAATGAATTCAAATAGATATTCAATTATATACATAGAACTTTGACATAGAGACATTACATGAATTTCACATAATAAAGACAGTGATTCCATCACCAGTATATAAATACATTGGATAATCCAGGATCTAGCCAGATTGTGAGAATGTATTTACATATTACAGAGTAATGTGCCCTTGTGGTTAGGTTAATTGATTGTTATGTCATAATTTTATGAGGAAACAGCACACCTTTTTTTTCACAAAGTAATGACATCACAATCAATACCTACCTGCAAGGGAGATAACTCCGTAATATGTAAACACTGAATTTTCTATAAGGGGAATACTTAATTCAGTATTTCATGGTATAAAAATAATTCATGATAGATAAAAAACATTCACACCATAGAATATGTTTAAATGTTTTAACCATTTCCAAACCTAAGTGGTTGACAGGATTATTCAGACAGTACATATAATATCATGGTTGACAGTGTTAAGATTCTAAGATGGTGATACGAAAGAGGGTACAGGAAATGATAGTTCTTGCTTATAAATCAGATATATTTTGTTATTTTTCTAGCTGAAAAACTAGCCAAGTGAAAGTGCTTGAGTACAACTAAGAATCTTGACATGAACTTCAATATGCATCCATAATCATTTTCATACACATTTTCATCAAGTTGGAAGTATGGTTTATTTATATAATAGCTATCACGGTATCAAAGTGTGACAATACATGCTTTTGTGATGCATAGAGTCACATATCACAGCCAGGTTATTTATTTTAAGAATTCTGAATATGGAAAATTGAATATAAACAATAATAATAATAATAAAAAAAAAAATCCATGACATTGCTATGTGGAGAGTTATCTCCCCATACATAGTGTTATTCCTGAATTTATCTAAAACCACAGTTGCTATAGCATTATGCTTATTAGAATGGATTAAATACATATAAGAAGAGTTTTTGCTTTCTTTACTAAAAGATAGATGTTGAGTTTCCTTCCTGTTATCATGGTATTAAAATTTATTCTCTATGAAATACATAATAGCGGATATTTCTGGCAAGAATTGCTATGGAAACTCCTACAGCATGTGTCACACACTTGCCACACATGAGGAACACACAAATATCAAACAAGGAAAGTAGGGAGGGTGTGATTAGCAGGGCAGGCAAGGCAGTAAAAATTTGGCGCATAAAAACGTGCAAATCACTCAATGCAGTTGTGTCAAAATGTCCAGGAACTACAGGACAAAGCATTACCTTTTTCTGTTGTGCAAAATGAAAAACAAAAACATATTCAGGTATTCAACAATATCCAATTCAGGGGAGATAACAAACATTCAATAATATAATACACAGCATTCTTTTTTGTATAAGGGGATATAACCATTCATTTGTATAAAGGGAGCAATCATCCAACAATATCATATACAGCATTCTCTCAAAAACATCAGGGGAGGTAATAATCATCCAACAATTATAAATATGGCATTCCGCTTGTTGATCATGCTTTGGTGGGATCGATTGGTGAAATAAGTTTGTGGAGACAAGGAAGAAAAAATGCGTGATGAAGCAGCACTTATTTTTGTGATGATTTCCCCCTCACTTTTTATATAGAGATTATTTTACTAAATAATGTTTGCAATATTGATTTATTGTGTAATGTAATAACCATAAACATCTATCTTAATCTCATTTCTGTACAAAATTTTTGTGCTTTAAAATGAAAAGATTAAAAAGACTCCATAAAATTTGGTAAACATGGCTAATGATGCATAAGATGCTGTATTAAATGGAGAACATGTGAATTTGGGAAATATATCAAACCAAACAAAATCAAACTTTAATTTCATATTAAATCATAGCATCAAATACAATCACACATTTGTCACACCTCTGACTGGCAGTCAGTATAGCCTACAGAGACCATACTTCAGGCATTTTAACACACTTAAATTCCAAGATTTAGTAGAACAATTGCTATTATAAACTGACTTTGGCATACATTCTAAGCATCACATCAAACCAATTGTAATTACAGGTTTGTTGATGGTTTTACAGCGTTTAAAACGCCAGCTGCTTGTTCTACGTGTTGAAATCATTCCCAACTGTGAAAAAAGCAATAATTTGTACATGTATATAGAAAGTCTGGGAAGCTACCTTCACGAAAAAGTGGTTGCATCAGTAGGCCTGTTTTTACCAAGTTATAAATTATTGTTCAAAGATTATGTGCCTGTTTCCATATGAAAGGACTAGATAAGATGATACAAGATGAGACAGGATGGAATGTGGAAATGAGCAAAAAATGTGCCTCTATTTCACATTGGTTTAATGCTATTTAGTTAACCACTGAATTCAATTTTCCTGCAATCTTGCTAATATGTAAAGGAGACAAATATATTCAATGAGTACTGTTAGTAGTTTCATGTTTTCTTCACAAAGTTCTAGTTTCAATTATAAATGATTGACTATTACTTAGTCCTTCTGAGAATGATTAAGATAGACCAATTAAGAACTGTGGACTTGAACTTAGTACCTATATGTTAACCAATTGCTTCCCATTGCCTTCAGACAGCTGTCAAAAAGCCTTTGATTGGTCCTCACTGACTACAGACTGTTAACAAGCCTCTGATTGGTTCTCACTGACTACAGACTGTTAACAAGCCTCTGATTGGTTCCCACTGACTACAGACTGTTAACAAACCTCTGGATTGGTTCCCACTGACTACAGACCGTTAACAAGCCTCTGATTGGTCCTCAATGACTACAGTCAGTTAACAAGTCTCTGATTGGTTCTCATTGAATACAGACTGTTACCCCAAGCCACTGATTGGTTCTCATTGAATACAGACTGTTAACAAGCCTGATTGGTTCTCATGACTACAGACTGTTAACAAGCCTCTGATTGGTTCTCATTGAATACAGACTGTTAACAAGCCTCTGATTGGTTCTCACTTACTACAGACTGTTAACAAGCCTATGATTGGTTCCCACTGACTACAGATTGCTATTCATTGACAACATTCAACTGAGCTGTGTGATGCATAGAATTCTCACCTTATCTTTATCATCATCATCGTCTTCATCATCTGAGTCCACATAGGCCTGTTAGAAGGAAAGGAGTTTCAAAAGATTGTAAATTAGAGAATACAATTCAACAATAAACACAGATGAAACAAATGACAGCAGTGATTTTGATATTCATAATTACAAAACAAATATATAGTCAGATGATCATTTCCAAATTAGAACAGAACTTCAGTTGACAGGTAAAAGGCTTTGAAATAAGGTCTTGTTAATATTACTGAACACAGCAAAGGTTTTCATCATTTTAGGATAGCAAGGTGAAATGAACCTCTGCATTACTAATATACCATTTGTTCATCATGTAATATTTAGGTCAAGTACAAAAATTAGATTAGGAAAGTTCATACAATGGCTTTTGAGATGACCCTCAACAAGTACTTACATCCTCCATTGTTGAGCTGGAGGCGAAGGCCCCTGTCACCGACACAATGATGAAGTTTTTGAGGAAGATGATCAACAGTGTGATGGGGAGCATGTACAGCTCAAAGCACCAAACAATCACAAGGTAGGCCTACAATGTCAAAGGTCACCAATATTATAAATATGGTAAGGTGAAAGGTCATGGTCAAGGTAAAAAACAAGAGGCCCAAAGGGCCTTAACGGTCATCTGACTACCTTGACAATAGTAAAATTAATTATATATGGTGTCACTTTGTCAGGATCATGTCAGGATCGTTTTCAATATCTTTCAACAATTTTTATTTCAAACAAGAGGCCCAAGGGCCTTAACATATAGGAAATTAATTAGATATAGTGTCATGGTAGTCATCTTCGATTTGGGATCAACCACAGATGTAACAATACTTTGTCGAGACCATGTCAGGATCATTTCATGCAAGTTTCAGCCAAATCTCTTCGGTAGAACTTGAGAAGAAGTTCAAAATGTGTTTTCAAGATGGCGGCTGTGACAGCCATCTTGGATTTCCGATCGACCCGAAAAATAACAACACTTTGTCAGGACCATGTCAGGATCATTTCATGCAAGTTTCAGCCAAATCGCTTCGGTAGAACTTGAGAAGAAGTTCAAAATGTGTTTTCAAGATGGCGGCTGTGGCGGCCATCTTGGATTTCGGATCGACCCGAAAAATAACAACACTTTGTCGGGACCATGTCAGGATCATTTCATGCAAGTTTCAGCCAAATCGCACCGGTAGAACTTGAGAAGAAGTTCAAAATGT
Organism: Argopecten irradians irradians; assembly: GCA_004382745.1. Taxonomy (NCBI): domain Eukaryota; kingdom Metazoa; phylum Mollusca; class Bivalvia; order Pectinida; family Pectinidae; genus Argopecten; species Argopecten irradians. The sequence continues at coordinate 954,639 of SAYR01004239.1, forward strand.
GTTTTCAAGATGGCGGCTGTGGCGGCCATCTTGGATTTCGGATCGACCCGAAAAATAACAACACTTTGTCGGGACCATGTCAGGATCATTTCATGCAAGTTTCAGCCAAATCGCACCGGTAGAACTTGAGAAGAAGTTCAAAATGTGTTTTCAAGATGGCGGCTGTGGCGGCCATCTTGGATTTCGGATCAACCCGAAAAATAACAACACTTTGTCGAGACCATCTCAGGATCATTTCAGGTAAGTTTCAGCTCAATCCCACTGGTCAAACTTGAGAAGAAGTTCAAAATGTGAAAAGTTAACGCACGGCGGACGGCGCACGGCGCACGGCGGACGGCGCACGGCGCACGGCGGACGGCGCACGGCGCACGGCGGACGGCGCACGACGACGGACGAAACATGACGACTATAGGTCATCCTGACCCTTTGGGTCAGATGACCTAAAAATCTAGACATCAAGGTCACAATGGAACTATAAAAGAAATCATTGAGACAAATCCATTCGTCACACCTACATGTTTGCAAATAAAAAGTTCAATGATAATCTTATATACATATCAAGTCTTATTGTCTCCAGGGTTTCAAAAATAATGGTATGTGTAATATCAGTATTTGAACTGGGGACAGAATGATACTCACAATAAAGGCAGATATACTCCGAGCTCGGGACTCCCAATCAAAGCAGCTCTGGATAAACTTGCCCCCTTCGATAAAGGAGCTGGCTAACTGGGAGACACGGTCTATGTTTCTTTTCATCACCTGTAAGTACATTGTATAAACAGTTTTTATCCCACCTGACAGTGACAATGAAATCAAGTAAATGCATGGAAAATGAAGGAGTATTTCTGTCAAATCATTTTGTCTGATTAGGATTGAGAATTAAGTATAAAGATTCACAGTTTATTTGAGTACAATTTGGTTTTTGGTAAATACATCAAGTGACAAAATCTCTTTAAAAAACAATGCCATACAGTCATCCCTGTATTAGTAACTATCTCTGTATAAAGACTACCTGCTTAGCAAGGCCACTTTTTCAGGGTCCCAAATACACGTAGTCAATTTTAAACAATTGGACCTGTGTATAAAGACCATTAGACCGGTTTTTGGTCCCTTGAGTGGTCGTTATAGACAGGTTCTATATCTGTACACATGATATGAGATGTATTTTGTACTTACAGATATTTTGAACTTGGGATCAGGTTGCATATATTTCTCTTCTTTAGGATTCACAGTGCGGATAGCTGCCTTCACCTGGAATGGTTCATATCACGTGTTATCACATTCGGTCTGCTTTGTATCTAGTATACAGTCAATCATTTTATATTCTATTTAACATAATTTTAGAATCCAATACAGTTATAAAACATCATAGTGCACACCTACTAAGCAAAGTTTGGAAAATCTTAGCTTATTGCATGAAAGTGTGATATAATATTTCAGGTTATTATTTTTTAATACTAAAAGGGTGAATTCTGAAGTATAAGATCAAAATTTCACACATCACCATTCTTTGCATTTTGTATTCGTTGTGATATATTGACATTTTATATAGAACTATCAGGAACCTTTAATCAGAACCTTGTTTTCTCTGGTCATACTAACATGATTGTACACAAAGTCCAGTTCGAGCTGGATTACTCCTTTCCCTCGACGCATCAGTTTCTTGTCTTTCAGCGAGTACCATCTCCTTTCACATCTTTTTATCTGTGACACACAAACAGATCAAATAATATGGTATAAAATAATCATGAAAAAGCTTAATTTATTATGTTTGATTCAACAGAGCTAAAGACATGCTATACTGTTGAGAAGATATTTAGCTTCTCCCCAAATAAAAGAAAGATTTTATGATAGAAACTATTTGGCATAAGTTGACCCTCAATTATAGATTGATGGCTAGTGATAAAAAGTATCGGAGGTTAAACCTCAGATCACCATAGAAATAAGGCAGGGGCTAGTAGTAGAGTTTTAGACACTTAACCAATCTAGCCACTACAACCTCTTACATAACTTAATTCAAGTGACTTCAGGACACTCATGCATTACTTCACAATAGACAATATCTTGTACACCTCCCACATTGGTGACTGTGTTACAAGTACTCTTACATCATTTAATTACTGTATGAAGGCAAATGATAATTAATTCAGGAATTTTTGTTTTTTAGAAATCTGTTTTTGTATAAACAGAAATAACTCATATGTATACCTTACAAATGATATTTACAAAGTTTTCAGGTGCCGGGTAATCTTCCAAAATCTCACTATATAAATACTACTTTAAATGAAGCATCACTCCGACAGAACACTGACCTTAGTCGGTGAGACAAAGCCAGTAACTAAGTACTTACATTGAGAATAGGGATGGCGATTTTGCCTAAGAACTCCACTTTCTTGTCTCTGTCCTCGTCATACACTGTCACCTCCAGGACAGAATGGATGTCCTTCACATTACTGTAACAACAAGTGTTATCATTGTATCTACATTGTATCAACATTTGTCTTTTTGCAGAGAAATACACATTGATAGCATTGTGAAGTCCTTATAATGTATAATGTGAAGACCTTATAACTTACAATGTGAAGACCTTATAACTTACAATGTGAAGACCTGATAACTTACAATGTGAAGACCTTGTTCCACTCAGGGTTCAGAGTTTTATACTCGGTTTGTGTCTGGAGTCGGGAGTTGACCAGTTCTAACACACAGAACGGATCACTCTTTCCACCGATGTCAGCAGATGCCAGATTTTGAGCACGGAATACTGTAAATTGTCAAAGATAAAAGCAACATATAAATAACAATTTATGACATGGACAAAAGACATTAAACTATTGTCACAAAAATAATGTAAATGTAACAGAGAGCAGGATTTTATATATAACATTTAATCACTTTCCTTGCTAAGGATCAAACTTGGGACCTTCGATGTTCAACTGATCAAGCTATAGACATTTTCTCTAGTCAATATAGATAGACAATATAGATAGCCCTGTCTGGTTAGTAGGGCAAAAACAATACCACAATCAAAATGAATCCCCTAAAATAAATTGTCATAAAAACATTTGAACTACAACAATGATGGAGTTTCTCTCTGTAAATAACAAAAATAATTGCAACAAAAAAGTTGTTATGCATGATAACGTGACAATAGGAAAAAAACAAAGATTGCCAATACGAATAGAAACCTTCCCTAAACAAATAACAAGACTTGTAACTGCGACACAGCATTGTAGCCGTGTTTGATCAATAGGATATAAGGCTGCACTTTGTAGCACTCTTATCTATTATCTTACCCTTGCATTTGGTATCCTAAACAAGAAACCTTATAAATACTTAATCACTTAGACACTGTGATTCATCCACTAAAAACCCTGCTTACTGGCAGCAAAACATAACAGAAATAGCTGGCTGGCTAAGTATACAGTTAGTAAACGTGTAGTAGTTAGTCACTTCATTTTTTTTTTTTTTTTTTTTTTTGCCCCAGTTTCTTAATCTTCAGGCACTTTGATTTAGTTGGTTCCTTTTATTGACCAACATACCAAATGATGAATATTCCTAGAACTATAAATTATATCTCGATTAAAGACATAAATACCCTCGCCTTCATATGGAATTGGAATAATACACAATGTGATGAACATTTCCTAGTACGCAATGAACTTAAAATATCTCTACTCTAAGTCATTTGTCAGTCACATTTGTAATTGGAATTGGACTTAAAGAGAGCACGAGTGGAGAGGACACAACGCAGTGCGACAGACACAGGTTACTTACACTTAATACAACCTACATATCATGACAAGGAGATAGTATAATAGGATCCCCAGTGGAATCAGTTGTGAATCATTTAGAGTAGATTTCCATTTGACTACTGATAAAATGTAGTCTTTTTTTCAGAACTTAGCTGAACCTACCTTTGACTTGAAGCCAGCCAATGTCTTTCAAATTTTTGAAGGAATTCTTTGCATTCTACAAAAGAAAGAAGAATTACGCATCTTAATCAACATATAGAAAAGCAAACTATTTGTGAAATTCAAAATCTCAAACTAAGTGGCTAGTGGTGCCTATACTTTTACAAAAGATAGTATTATTTTAAGGCAGGTTTTATTCTTACATATTTGGTGACGACGTCTTCGCGGTCGTTAGGGTTGACGGTGAAGTTGGCCAGGTCCGAGATGGTTTCTGTGCCACATGTGCCACTAACGGTCAGCAGTATCTTGATGATGCCAGCCCCGTCTTCCAGGGCCTGGTCAAATGTATGGGTGACCTCGTGTTTCACCTGTGACAGGTCAATCACTGCTCTGGAAAGGTCAAGGATATTTGTAATAAAAATAGGTCACCAACCTAAGGAAGGTCAAGGATATTTGTACACAATAAATCACTACTGTTGAAAGTCCAGGACATTGTCTTTAATAGACATAGGAGTTGAGTTGAAACATTTGCTCTTAATGAAAAAATATTTAATCTTGTTTTTTTTCTTCAAAACTAGTCGAAAAATGGATTGGAGGATGTGTTGTTTCTGCATATTTGCTATAGGTTTTCTATCAACAATACAGATGGATATTCTGTGCTGTGTAAAATTTGCTATTGCTACTTCAAAAACAGGAATAATCTTTATCAAATAATCAACCATAATATGGATTCTTCAGCTATAAGAAAATCAAGAATCCAGAAGATCATTTCATTTGATTGGGTTCATCGGGATAAAATAAATGACATTTCCCTGATTAAAGCCCAGCCTTATATTCATATAATTTGAACAAACAAATAGGCCAACATCCTCCTATCAATAAATCCTATTTTATTTGTAAGACTCAGGATTTCCTATCATTTTCATAATCCCTTTGTCATGGAAACAGTAAGCTGATCAATACAACTAAAGTCCAGATGACTTTAAAGCTTTACATTTCAAAATCAGCTTTACAACATACAGATAGAAGTCCACTGAAAGTATACAGATCAATATTTATGTTTAGTTCTAACTAAGAAAAGAGATTATGTTATATCGATATTTATTTGTCCGTGAAACCGTCTGGAGTTGACCTGAATATTTACCTGCCCATAAAATCGTCACGCCCAGTGACATCGTGGTCGTAGACGGTGATTTCTAGATTTCGACTCTGGTCATCATACATGCGGAGATCAAACTGTTCTAACCACTTTGGATTCAATGTTTTCGTTTTAAACTGCACATGAAAAAATAAAAATGTGTAATGTGTATTGCTTGCATCTTGAGTTTGTACACAGAAACAAAATTTCTATTTATAGTAACATATTGATGTTGATCGACCTTTCACCCTGAAAAAGCAATCCCATACAAGGAAGGCTGTACGAAGTTTTTGTTTGATCAGCTTGAAGCAAACTCCAGTTGCCCGCTTCTTACTGACAACAACAAGAATAATATCCTAAACTAGCATATACAAAGTCTAGCACAGACATGTTCAGTAGTGAACAATTGCATGACTACAAAATGGTATCTGAATACAAGGTATCATCTCAATAAGCCTACATGTTATCATGTGGTGGTTTTAACAACTTCTATATTCTCTGAGGTGTCATTTAATTGTACAAATGCAGCTGGCTACTACATATTACCATAATCATGCAACTCTACTTGTAGACATACAGTGATGTTCATACAAAAATTTAAAATTTCTCTCTATATACGGTATTCAGCCACTGGTTTGGGGTGGTTTCGAGGTTACATGGTGTTTTCTTTACTAAATTTGAGTGTAAACATTGAATAAAGGTCTTGTATACTAATATAATAAAGTGCATGCAATGATATTTCACTCAAACCTGTGTTTAGTTGTTTTTAATTGATTGATATATAGGTTAGGATTATTTAGTGTATCTTGAGTTAACAACATACATTGTATATGCCACTCCAGTGAGAAAATGCATTGTCAGTAATGAATTAACTTTATAACCAATCAGAATTTGAGTCTGGACTATAATGACGCCTACCTTGCTTTTGTACTTCTCGGCGCCCAGTCTGAACTTGACGTATGGGTCACTGTAACCATTATTGTCCATGGGTACAAGGTTCCGCCCCTCCACAAGGACAATCGTCACAACTCCACACCAGATCTGCATCTTTAGCTTCTTGTTGGAGTCCCCACTTTTCACAGCACCTTTTGTCTTGAATGTCGTCTGCAATAACCCACAGGTAAATCTCTTGACAATGCGATATAATAGAATTACATAGACTATGTTTCCATGGTAACCAATACCTTGGTGACCAACTGTGTAGGTAGCACTATAATTAGATAAGGCTCTGAAAGAATGGCAAGATAATTGTAGAAGTCAAAATTCCTCAGACACAAATTACAGACGACAACTTCTTACATTTTAGTCGTTTTTCACTGACAATGCACAATTTCCAAATGGTGATTTGGTGCAGAAAAAAGGTGAAATTGTGAGTTACGACTTTGAGCAGAGCTGATCAAGACTGTGGAATGAATATCCTGTCTGGGGGAAATCCTCAGTGAGTGGTCTGATATATAGTGTATCTATGCCAATTAAAATCTGACAATGAATCCTTACAGTCACCCACACAGGAATACAGAGCCTTAAGATTGGTATACGTCAGAAAACTGGAACATAATGATGTATTTCATATCCTGGGGTTATGGTTCCTGTCAATCAATAAAATTTCAGAACTTTGCTTTTATTTCATGACTTCTGAACTTTTATTCCTTTTTGCATAATCCAGACATCAAAAATCACTGAAAATCATGCTTATTACTTCAGCCATCAAAAGTGTAATGAAGGGACCATTATATGATGTATTTCTCAACTGTCAGGTCCCTAGGCACATATAGCAGATGGTTACAGCTGTCCTAATGAAGCTTTTAATCCTAGGTAGTGAGGACTCAGGGACACATTAGAGTCTACATTTATCATTAGCATGTAGTAAATGTATTATGCTATTTTGTGTTAGCCGAATTCTCTAAGATTAATATCATTTCTATTTTCATTCTCTTTACGTTTAAGCCTAGATCAATAGCCTTGAAGTAGATAAAGTAGCACCCTTAAACTTAATGCGTAGAAGTCTATAGAAGGATATCTAATTCTCAGATTCTAGATGTATCCTGACACATATAAGGCCATAATTATTATATTATACTTATAACAAACTTAAAATACGGTAAATCAATAAACATATTCAACATCAACAAGCTATGTAAATCTCTGGTAAAAGAGCTCATAAAGATATTTCCCAATAATGTTGCTACTACAAAACATAAGTAACAGCATTGCTACTACTGTTGGTTGATGTCAATCAAACTGTTTACTAATAGGTATCCCATGTGACATTGCATTTTGTATTGTGTATGCCACATTATTATATAGGTACATGACTACATACCACCCGGCAATCAGTCAGTATCAGGGAAATGCTATTTACAAAATTTTGTGTTGTACTTGAACTCACACTTCAAAGACAGCACAAAAAGCTCTAAAATGAATAAGTATACATTTATTGTATTCAATGGTCTATGGTTTATTTGTGGGAACTCAGACCTTTCTCACTGTCCTGTCATATAATCAGTCCTTCAATGACAATTTAGTTCTCAAGAGCATACAACTAATAACACATACAAAGCAAATTATCACAACAGCTGAATAAAAATAATTTTAATCAAGCCAAGATTAAATGACAATGTGTTGCCAATCTCCAGTATTAGTTGTGGCACTTAATTTCCATGCATCAATTCCTAATTTCTCTTTCATGCTTTTATCTGCTCTTCGCAATTGTTTCTGTTTGAAAGATTCTCATTTGAAAGATTCTCGTTTGAAGGATTCCGACATTTTGAGGCTTCATTTTCAAATCCTCACAGATTAATCAGTTCTGTCAGATTGCAGACAAAATATCACTCAGTGACAATACAAAGCGGTGGGTAACTAAGGATACAAATGGATTTGTAGTGTCAAAGCCAGGAGACGTCCAACCCCTCATTTTTCTGGCCAAAATGACCAGTTCTCTGACAATATGCCTACAAATTGCACAGCCTGTCATTGCCACTGGTAAAGGTGACAGACCTGGGGATGAGAAATCAATAGGATCTGTATCTCTACTGTGACACTACGACTTATGTTTGAGGGTCAGACTCTATTCCTCAGCATAGTGAAGCCAACAGCATACCTAAAATAGATTTCCTGTAATCTTTCAAGGTATAATTATTCCAATCTATTTTAGAATCTTTAACGCCATGCACTTAAAATAACCTTTGTCGTCTGACCCAGAGGTTTTTTGAGCTATGTCTCTAAAGCTAGCTGACCACAGGGTCTGATAATATACCAAACAGTACACTGTAACTTCGGACTTCAAATCTACACAATATGACAACTTTGTTGGCCTACACAAAAGTTGACTGTCCAATTTCATCTCAGAACTAGAATCATCAAAGTCCAGACAACAAAATGCAGAATTTGAAGACTTGCATATGATAACAGCAGAATTGTAATACATGCATGCTCACTTTATGATAACAGAATATGTAGCTTGACGAAAACATCAAAAATTTTACACCATTATCATATAAGGAAACTTGCATTAGCTTACCAAGATTGCCAGACTTTTTAGGAGAGACTTTATAGGAGCTCAGCAGATGACTACAGGATCAAATGTATAGAAACTGACCACAGAGGTTGTAGTAACTGACCACAAGGAAATGACCTCAATGTTTTCTGAAGTGTCACTCTAGCCGCATAAGCTAGAGATATCCACTTGTAGGCTGTTTACTATTGACAGCTATTAAAGACATCATTATAATGACCACAGGCACATTGGTAGTGGTCAGTTAGTGACCAAAGGCTAAAGTTCAATACCAGACCATCTTGTAGGTATATATAAATCACAGGTTTATCTATTTCAATCATGACAGCATACGCAGAACACAAAAGCAAATCACTAACTGCTTAAAGCCTTCCTGGTATACACATTTGGCTATTTCACATCTTTTTGACACACACAATTGGCTATTTCAGGCCTTTCTGACATACATATTTGGCTATTTCAAGCCTTCCTGACACACGCATTTGGCTATTTCAGGCCTTTTTGACACACACATTTGGATATTTCAGGCCTTTTTGACACACACATTTTGCTATTTCAGGTCTTTCTGACATACATATTTGGCTATTTCAAACCCTTCTGACATAAACATTTGGCTATTTCAGGTCTTTCTGACATACATATTTGGCTATTTCAAACTCTTCTGACATAAACATTTGGCTATTTTAAGCCTTCCTGACATACACATTTGTCTATTTCAAGACTAAAATATCAACCCCAGTATGTTTAGGATTTGTGAATTTATAAGAAAATTTGATCAGCACAAAAATTTGTGTGGTGGCCAAAGCAATTTCCATATTTTTGGATTTATCACCAGCTTATAACAAAAAATGAACTCTATGGAAAATGTACTTATCATCCATCATAACGAGAAAAAATAAAATTATTTAAAATTTAATAAATTTTAACTGTCTAGGTTTTTTCAGGTCATGTATAGCACTGCAGGAACATTCTATGAAAAGTTTACATGTTTTTACAGTTACGATATTCAACCCATTAAGTGCCCAACAAGGGTGCTTAAATTAATTATTGGAAAATAAAATGGCACTAAATAGCACCAAAGTTGGACTTCACTTTAACAAAAGTTACTGCACAAAGAAGTCATATATCCATTGGAAAAAGAAATAAAAAAAGAAATCAAAAAAAGAAACTATTGCTTTTCATATTTGAAGCCTGAATTCAATTTGAGGTAAGTCAAATTGCGGTTTCAAAATGGGAGAAGGGTGTTTATAGGGACAGGAGTGCTTACTGGGTTGAATGTACATTAGTTAGATTGACACCTTATATGGGAGATAGGAGAACACATTATAAATTGGACTGGTTTGAGCTGGTATTAGCTGCGGGATATTATCCATCATGGTAATTAATATTCACTCTTTCGAAAATAAATTGTGAAGCTGCACACTTTAACTGCCATCTTTATATTTACAACATTTAAAACTACAGAACCTGTACTTTTCCTCAGTGCAAAACCATCCATCAAAGTTTTTATCATTTCCATGCATCAGAGCCATCACTTTCCTTGTGTCTAAGGCAATTATTGGATCTATAACTGTTACAATTATGATCTTGATCAAGCACTACCAGCATAAAAGGCACATGTAATAGAAAAGTCGGACCGTTAATGAACTGGTAATGAACTGGATATAAAATCGTTTTAGATGTTAAGGGAGATAACTCTCTAAACCTCTTAAAAAATAAAAATGTTGAAAAAAATAAAATGTTCAGAACAAAATAATTGGGAAAAGCAGATATAAGTATGGTAAGAGAAACTAGAACTTAATGCAGGTTGAGCTTATATTTTGTTTAACATTTTGTTTTAAATCCTATTTATTTAAGGTCTTCGAGGTGGAAAAAACTGCCCAGTGGTCAATACCTGACAATGCACTAAATGACATTTGAATTGACAGACCAGAAGTGGAGGCTGTTGGAAGATCATGGCAGCTGAACCTAAATACAGCTACTGTGCGTCCCCAAAATGAAAATGGTATCAAGGATAACTCACCGATTCTTTCTCCTGAATGGTCTTTGGAACCAGTGTACATTGTAACAGGATATAGCCCATGTAGTCCTCATTCTTACCACCATCAGCTAGGGATAGCTTTAAGTCTGTCGCTCTAAAAGGAGAAAATCACAAATTACATATCATTAAATGATATGACCTTTATGAAACCTACAACTTCTCTTTTTTGTAAGAAACTCATATAATCTTAAATGATGAGGAAAGAATGTATCTCTAATTAAAAGTTACTGTATAGGATTTACATTCACTATAAACATCTTGAATGATAATCTCATTTACAACAAATTGTTCATAGAAATATAAAGGGCCATATATCTGTTGTTTATTATACAATACAGGGGCAAAATTTATTTCTTTATGTAGTGCTTGACTACCATCGCAAGAGATATTCACACTCATATGGTAAATAATTCCTTTATTTGATGAAAATTCATAGGAGAATAATTCATCAAGAATTATAAGAGTCATATATCTTCATGACTATGTCTCCAGTTTCTGCCTAATCTGAATTGATCTAAATACCAACAACCACTCATTCAAAAGACTCATTCAAAAGAACTTATCTGGTGACTGTTAAAAGAAAGTATCCCACTTGAAAGCAACACACTCAGTGAATAGCAAATAAATCAATGCTAGTAAATAACTCCAGCATTGCTGAGTTGTAGTAATAACCCCCATTACATTACTTATCTTTTAGAGATTGTACTCAGAACTGTAAGGTTCTGCAAAACCTGCTATGAACCACTGCCTATATCCATGTCTGATAGCACAGAAATTAATATATAGAAATGATACTGTTAGTATTCTACCTATAAATCCATTCTGAAACATGATTCAGACAGTAAAAACAGGATATGTGATAACATAGAGGCCAGACGGAGATGTATTTTAGTAATAAGACTCTACGTATGATAAGTATTATGAACAAATGATTTATGTCTGAAAATATTGATTTGTGGAAAAATGATGGAAATTTTTTATACAGCTAAAACGGAGATCATTGAAGCTGAGCTAAAGGAATTCTGTGGGTAAATATCACACTTCTGGGCTCAAGAATCTATCTCAGAACTGTTATTGCAATATGACATGGAATCAACAAGTCGATGTGGGAATCATACGCAAAAGCTTCATTATTTAGGCCTATAGCATATATGAATAGTTAAACAGTTTTCAGCTAAAATATTAAAGAGCAAACTTACTGTATTAAACAAATCTATTGACTTTAAGGATATGTCAAGGTTGCAGACTTGCCTATAATTCCTTCACTACTCTACTCTGTATTGAGTTCCTGTACTTTCCTATATTGGATTTCCATTGCTTTTCTTTTTTTTTCCGTTTTGTAGCTATAACTTATGTGAAGTGTTTAAAGAGATCATGATTAGCGCTGCGACATCACAATTCTGATGCTTTGCTAGGGATTTGGAGACAGTTCAATACATCAGGTTTTGCTCCACCAATCTAAATGTATAATCTATAAATAACTTTCAAGAGACACAAGATCATTTGGTGTATTAAACAGTATACCCATCACGAGAATTAAGATTTTCCCCCCTTTCATTCAGATAATTCCAACAAAGCGTCGTTGTTGACATTTGTTTGGGAACTTTTCATGAAAACCTTTAAATTAATTACTAAAATAATTATCCTAATAGTACCACAGCTCCTATGATAATTACTATAATAGTTTAATGAAATATTTGTGTGATAAATTACTAAAGGTTCACAATGTTGCATCGTGTAATATTTTGAAAATGCCAAACTAAATCATTAGTTTAAACCTATAGCTCTTGTTTAGCTAAATTCCTTAGAGGACCATGCAGACAATAATGAAATTTAAGTCAGACATATACAGCGTCAGTAAACAACAAGGTCCTAAGATTACGTCCAAGTAATTATGGTACTCCTGGTAGCAAAACTGTCACGAAAATGTCTGTCTCTTAAACATTTCCTCGTCTGAATTACGGTTTATAAAAACAACGGAGGTGTCCAGCAAACATAAATGGTAACTTGTGGAAAAAAATTATGGAGTTGTTTGTTTTGTCTGGACAAACTAACATGAATGTCTACTTAGATAAGTCAAACTCCAGACAAAAGACTTCCTCAGACAATATGATTAAGCACAATGTCACCCTGTTTAATCAATAAAACAACCAAAAACCAATACAATGCTAAACGTACAGAGAACCAGGGAATTTGGTTATGATCCGCATCCGTAATAGAGTTGTCATTGGTATTGAATATCATTACATGTCCAGCATATCTGTCAACAATTGTATAACAAAACTTAACTTAAAGTTCAACCTTACAGGGAAATTGTTTTCTTTTGTCTGTAGGACTAAGATTTTAGACACAGATCGATCATTTCAGGAAAGAAAAGTTAGAAGGTTTTACCTCAAGGCTATAGATTTGATTTTTAAAGCGTCTCTCCAAACAGGAATTTAATTTTTTTTCTTTTGTTTTCCTTTTGCCTTCAACTAAAGGTCAGACATATGGATTGATGCTATCACGACAGGAACCCAGAGGCTGAATTTTACCTTCAATATACCTAATTTGATTCTCAATTTACCTTCAATATACCTAATTTGATTCTCAAAGTGTAAATGTATGCAGTATGTTGTACTCAGAAGTGCAGTTTTTTCAGCAGATCAGAATTATCCTAAGAGGTACAGCTTTTTATAACCAATCAGAAGTTGTTGCTAATGATGCAGCCTTTTAGCCAATCAAAATTTCAGTAACTAATAACTATAACAACCTAACTCAAGGTATTTTTTCTTGTTAATGATTGCCCCCATGGAGAGCCAAGGAGATTATGAGGAAAAGTTTTCATGTAGTTACTGATGGCTGCTGCTTCACGGACAACCGCCACACCATTACAAAGACACAAGCTGCCTGGATCAATTTTGGCTGAAACGTCTAAGGACACAACCAGGTATATCACCACAAACCAGTCTATTTCTCTCCAGCACACCAGAAACTGTCACAATTAGGGATGGTGGACCAAACTGGCAATAATCAATGGCCTTAGTGACATCAATATCTGGTACTACAGTGGTCTTAAACAATCATCAAACATCCACATTCTTTACACGTGCTGGGTTATGGGGTCCCATAGTGTATAAATCTAACTGTATTTCTAACTAGGGCTAATGAAGACTGTAGGTGGCTTGCTATATGTGAGAACTACCAGCTACTGCAACTGTTTTAGGATATTTCAATGCCTGAGTACCCCATGTAGCATTGTACTTGTAACTATTGTCTCTTAACACCAAGAATGAGAGAAATCTGTATAAGAATTCCATCTTCTTTTCCTAAAACTAAACCTCTGATGTCAGTAGATGTAAATCCCTTGTGTGACATCCCTTGTGTTTTACCCTCCACTCCATTGTGACAGATTTATTTTGTCTAGTCAACCATTACAACTAAGAGACACTAAAATGTCAGCTTCCCGATGATACAGAGAGAGTTCTGGCACCAAATTGCTAATATAGAATTTTACTAAACCCTGACCTGACAAGGAAGCAGGACAGATCACAGACATCGAGAGTCGATGTCACAGGATGTTGGGAATAACCATCATCAACTCAGCACTTCGGTCATGGAGAGGACAGACCATTCCTAATGCTGTAATTGTGTAATGGTATTTCTACTCTACCAAATAAAGCATGCTTAATCTGTCTAAATAACAAGCCCACAGAATGGTAGGTTCAAATCTCCAGAACACAAAGGTCAGGTTGTACGGAATCAAATATTTTAGTAGGGAACATGTCCTATAGAACAAATCAGGAAAGATTTCAGTGTGGGGGATAATACTTAATGTCAAAGTCTAAATGAGAGAATGGATAATCTAATTCAATATGAATTTAGTTGAAAACTTTAGGAAATTTAACTTTAACATTTAGTTTTTCAGCAAAGTATTACATAACTCAATAAAAGTTCTTTTGCCAAGATTTTTTCCCCATCAAATCCTTGATAGCTTCATATTTCCCAGAATTTCCTTTAGATACATAGCAACAGTGACTAGGCTATTATACATAGTGGACTAGAAGTATTTTTTGGGTTGAGAGTCAGTAATAATTAATTATCGAAAATTTTTATCTCTATATCATATGAATTAGAATTTTGATTAAAGAACAATCCCCAAACCTGCAGTCTTTACCAGAAAGCAAAACGATTGTGTTAAATCACTAGAAATATCTTTGGTCACTGTGTAGAAACTCTGGGCCTTAGGCTCAGATATAAACCAGAATAAATAGATGTTAAGTCCCATCAACCTTATCTAGCATTCTATTTATAGTTTACAATAAGTGCTCTTTTGACCAATAAAAACATGTAATTAGGGTGATGCTCCTAAGAGAAGGTCTGTGTTTGTTCTTCTTTTAAGAGCAGTTAATGTGGGACTTAATTTTTTCACTCTAATATAGGTTAACTCACACATATTTGTATGATTAATTTGATATGTCATGGTACAGAGAATATAGAAAGTATATTAGGCTTCGATTTCTTGAAACAAAAGTGCAGACTTAAGTAAAAAATTTGAAAATGTTTTTCTTCTTGTATAAGTTTCGAGAAGTTAGGGCATGGTCATAAGAAGATATCATCAATAATGTGTTGACCTCACACTGAGGTATGAAACATCTTAATTTATTCTTGAAAAGTACGTACGTGTTGAGTTCTAGTGTTGTGAGGTCAATCTCCGCTGACCCCATAGGGTCATCACTAATTCCTCGGTCATAATCGAACACTTTAACATTGACTGGTCGATACACATCCTCTATGGGTATTGTCAGTCGCTCGTCCCACTGGGGATTCAGGTTCTTAAATACAGTCTTAGATTTATAGTACTGCTTACTGCCAATTTTGAACTTCACATAGGGGTCACTCGTGCCTGTCAAGTAAAACAAAGTTAATTATAGTACTGCTTATTGCTGGCCTTGAACTTCACATAGGGGACACTCGGACCTGTCAGGTAAAAAAAGATAAATATAGTACTGCTTATTGCTTGCCTTGAACTTCACATAGAGGTCACTCGTACCTGTCATGTAAAAAAAGATAAATATAGTACTGCTTATTGCTGAACTTGAACTTCACATAGGGGTCACTCGTACCTGTCAGGTAAAATAAAGTTAATTATTGTATTGCTTTCTGATGACCTTGAACTTCACATAGGGGTCACTCATACCTGTCAGGTAAAATAAAGTTAATTATAGTATTGCTTTCTGACGACCTTGAACTTCACATAGGGTCACTCGTACCTGTCAGATAAAAAAAGATAAATATAGTACTGCTTATTGCTGGCCTTGAACTTCACATAGGGGTCACTCGTACCTGTCAGGTAAAATAAAGTTAATTATTGTATTGCTTTCTGATGACCTTGAACTTCACATAGGGGTCACTCGTACCTGTCAGGTAAAATAAAGTTAATTATAGTACTGCTTCCTGCTGACCTTGAACTTATATACAGGTCAGCGGTACCTGCCAAGTAAAACAATTATAATATTTCTGCTTACTTCCAACCTTGATCTTTCTAAGTCACTCGTAACTTTCCCTTATTGATAAAAAATATTGATGGAACTTGGCTCTGGGTATTTTAACAAAACTGTCCTAGAGTTCATTATAAATACCAGCTAGGAAAAAAGGAACATATTAAATAAGAGACAAATCTCTTAAATAATTTTTACAAATAACAATAACAAAATTCAGATTTTAAAATCCAAAAAGCTGCTAAGGTTATTTTGAGGGATCGGTCCCAAAATTTGTACAACTAGAATCCAAGAGGAACCTATGCAGGAAAATTGAGAGACTTTCTGAGAAATTGGGCAGGAATTGTTTAAGGATGGATCGACCCAGCTAGACTATGGACTACAGCAATTGTCTAAAAGTAATTGGAATATCTGACACCATATGATAATAGTGGCCTATAACTTAAAAGTACACTATTACACTGTCAGCAATTTTTTTTGACAATTATAAATAATTATAAGTAATATTTCCATGACATTTAACCACCCTAACATTACCAGTACAGACAGACTATACAGAGAGTTATTGTTTGTTTTAATGAGGTGCTCCACCAGATCCGTCTGACAAACCCTACCAACACATGGGGAGATGGAGAAATCACCGTGACAACCGTGTGTTATAACGTAATGGTACCAGGAGGAAACTGGCACTGGAAATCATTATTGATATATCAAATGTTACCATTGAAAATTCAATTAGATCCCATCTGTCAGCAAACTGACTAGTTGATACAGTTGGTATTCTATACTTGAGGGCCAAGACCTGCTGTATTTGACAAAGTAAGCACCCATGGCATTGAAATTATAAGCAAAAATTGAGTAATATCAAATGCCAATACACTTAGTGTTAGAATGTCTGACACCTCAACCACTCAGCCATCATGAGTCTTAGGTAAAGAACTAGTGATAGAATGTCAGACACTTTAACCACTCAGCCGTCTTGACCCAAAGGTGGAGGACTAGTGGTACAATGTCAGGTACCTTAACCACTCAGCTATCATGACCTAGAGGTGGAGGGCTAGTGATGGAATGTACGTCAGACACCTTAACCACTCAGCCATCATGACCCAAAGGTGGAAGGATAGTGGTAGAATGTCAGACACTTTAACCACTCAGCCATCATTACCCAAAGGCGGAAGGCTAATGGTAGAATGTCAGGTACCCTAACCACTCAGCCATCATGACCTAGAGGTGGAAGGCTGGTGATAGAATTTACATCAGACACCTTAACCACTCAGCCATCATTACCCAAAGGTGGAAGGCTAATGGTAGAATGTCAGGTACCTAACCACTCAGCCATCATGACCTAGAGGTGGAAGGCTGGTGATAGAATGTACGTCAGACACCTTAACCACTCAGCCATCATTACCCAAAGGTGGAAGGCTAATGGTAGAATGTCAGACACCTTAACCACTCAGCCATCATGACCTAGAGGTGGAAGGCTGGTGATAGAATGTACGTCAGACACCTTAACCACTCAGTCAACTTGACCCAAAGGTGGAAAGCTAATGGTAGAATGTCGGGTACCACCTAAAGGTGGAAGGCTGGTGATAGAATGTACATCAGACACCTTAACCACTCAGCCATCATTACCCAAAGGTGGAAGGCTAATGGTAAAATGTCAGACACCTTAACCACTCAGCCATCATGACCTAGAGGTGGAAGGCTGGTGATAGAATGTACGTCAGACACCTTAACCACTCAGTCAACTTGACCCAAAGGTGGAAGGCTAGTGGTAGAATGTCGGGTACCCTAACCACTCAGCCATCATGACCCAAAGGTGGAAGGCTGGTGATGGAATGTACGTCAGACACCTTAACCACTCAGCCATCTTGACCCAAAGGTGGAGGGCTAGTGGTGGAATATCAGACACCTTCATACACAATAAAAATACCTCTACCCCCCCCCCCCCCTACTAACAATGCCAGGGTGTAAGTTATCAGAACATTTGAACTAAATTCATATCAAAACACTAGTTTTCATCCACTTCCAATTCAAGTCCCGTAAATATGTAACTGTTAATGTTAGAAAGATATAAACACAAGCAAATAAAATTATATGATAGTGAAGTTCAATGGCTGTTCAATTAACAGACTTCTCAAGAGGGAATGCATTTATGGACCTTATAGGTCCCTAAGAATGTCAAAATCAGCATATTCTTGGTCTTGAATAAAGCAGTAATAATGAGAAATTGTGTTCATCATATCAATAAACCTGTGAATCTAAGTAAAAGTAATAAATACATAGCAGACATCGTAATTGTCACATATTGATTGTGTTGGTTTTCTCACACAAACTTTAATATAATTCCAAAATTCAATTCATTTCAATTGTCTTCCGCTATGTCTAGTGAGAACATGTCTGCGACTTGATTGAGTGTGATTGTGAAAATAACATTCCCTCAGAGTGTTTGTAAGGCTAAAATCAATTTAATGACGCCTCAATGAAGATTAGACGATCTGTTCCCACGAATGAAAACACCACAATAACAAGTGATTATCTCTGAAAAATTATCAAAGTTGAAATCCAACAGAGCATTTTGTTTTAATGTGAAAATGGCGAGAATTTGAATTAAATTTCAATGCCAGTTATTGAAGTTGAGAAGACATTTTTGAGTTCTTATTGATTATACTGTCCTTTAGCACACGAACCTAAACACGTACCCCTAAATGACCTCAGCTCTACACACTCACATATCTATTGTTTTAGGAAGCTGAGTTCTTAAGTGACAACTCCGCCAAGTCTTAATGCACCTTTCTTTAGAGAGACAATTTTAACCATACTCTGGCCATGATAGCTTTTACAGAAAATTTTATCCCATTTCTATTTATATTCCTGAATACCTCTGCCTACAATATCTCCTACACATTTACTTTCATCCCATTCCCTTTCTTTCCTCCCCATGTCCCAGCTTCTCTGTTTGTCTTTGAGATATTCACTAAAGAAAATTCTCTTTAGGCGTTTTCCCAATTCTCCCATTCCCAACTCCCTTCGTATCTTTTTAATCTCATCCAATCCTCTACATCCTTCTGTGCCTTATTTTTTCCTTTTCTAGCACCGTATTTCACCGAAAATAACGCCCCTCCTGTAAATAAGACCCCCCACCTATTTTGACACATTTCCAGACTTAGGGAGGGTGTCTGAAAATAAGACCCCCATCTATTTTTCCATTGGATGAGGGGTTTTAGAATATTTTAAACACATACAAGATAAGTATTATGATGTCTCCGACATGTACACTTTGTTCCATGTCGTAAGCGATAATCGTATTTTCAACTATCTCAAAGAGATCAGCCTTTTAAACAAAATATGAACGTTTTCTCATCTTACATTTATCATCGTATCAACTCAACATTTCATCATTTCATCAACATCGTGCATGAGTTTTCTCATGTGTTTTAGCTAAAACTATTTTATCCCATGCAACTCTTTTTTTTATAAAATCAGCATTTACAATATGTGTTTTGTTCTTATCCTGATCCTTCAGTTACAGTCATTGTTTATATCCTGATACTAATGCCTGACCTGTAGTTTGGCCCTAAATGACCTTATATGTTGATGGGCTGTAAAACTCAAACAAATTTCTAGGTAGTTGTTTTTCCTGTCTTTTCATTTTTGAGCTCCGTCTCTTTCTGGTTTTTCTATCCTTCTTACAATCACCATCTCTTCTGCAACATTTTCCCCATTTTTATTTTGTCCAACCTTTCATACATTTTAATAAGCTATAATCTATCTACCATTATCCTAGGTAAATGCCCCTACAGTACTTACCACAACTATCTCTCACTACCAAGTCACGACCTTCACGTAGCCATACTTCTAAAACGAAGAACGAATGCTGCATCAACGCCTGCTGTCGTTGTCTGATGTTTAATTCCTACAACACAGTAAAAACAAAACTAAGAAATTATAAATTTACTAAACTTGTTACCAAGCTTCCTTGTTTGTAAGTTCAAGATGGGAAAACTCATCAATATTATATGATTCTGCAACAACTGCGCAAAAGATCACCTTATTCTTATTGTTCTTCTGGGATTCTGTACCAAAAACATTAGCCTTAATCTGAGGCTTATTAGCATGAATTGATAATATATTTAGACACACACCATCATATAATATGATAAGGAAAAACACATGTCCAATTTGTCATATTTAAAGCAGGTAATTGATTAAATTCATATTTAAATATTCTAGAGACATAAAAAGGGGACACAACTCCTTTTACATTCTCGAGTGATCTCCATATAACACTTATCAATCACCCCGATTCTCAAAAGAATTGTCGGGGAAAGTGTCGGGAAGTAGATAAGTTAATATCGGATGACAGACAGATGGACAGCGGTCACTGATGATATAATATGCCCTATTTTTCACAGCATCAGCCAATATAATGATCATTGATTTTGTTGGGTTTCCAAAGATATCAACCATGGGAATAATTGTTTTCATCGCCATGACAACGTAAATGCATTATATCATAACAGTCTGGAGATCAGGATGCAGCGCAGATGAGGATATCAAAATAAAAGCTTTTCAGAATATTCCTCTTCAGATGTAAGATACAGAAGGACTTTACGACAGAAAGAGCATAGACAAGCATGAAAATGATTCTATTGTTGCCATGCCTCTCCTTCCCTCATTAAAACTTGAAGCCTAAAAAGATAGCTAAAATATCAACTGTTTTCGTTCACCAGTGAACCATTTAACAAATTCAGAATCCCTGACTCCCCCCAATCCCCCAATAAATCAGAAAGATACATTCATACAAAGCTAGGGCCATTGAAAATGTAGTAAATATTTAATAACGCAGAAAAAGATGCGAGATAACAATTCCAAGTCTCATCAATAATTCAGTTTATCAGGTAATGAAATCGATGATAAAACCGAAAAACTGCCTGATTACACACAGCAGCAGGTTTAAGTTACCCGACATTGCTTGATGACACATACCGGGTATATACTGTAATCCGTGCCCAAGTCTGTAAAGGTAATTACATAGCCAACCTAGGTATCCTGACACAAGTAAATACATACCTTAATTCTATAGCAATTACACAGAGGTAATCAATGGTTTTTTCCCTCTAATTACCATAAAACCCATCTAATCTGATCACCAATACAATAATTGTCATATTTTTGACATACGTTGGTGTGTAACATACATCGGGTGTTCTAGCATATCTAGTGGTGTGTTAGTGTCCTTACAGTCAGCATCTGATGATAACAAAGTTGAAATAGTCACTCTTTCTTTACACAAGATAATGTTACCATGCAAACCCACTATAAACAATGATATGGGAAAGATAAAGATCAAGAACAAACTAGCAGAATAGTAAAGTAATCAACAAATATACAGTAATCAGAGAAAAACAACATTTACTGACTTGGGGAATATTCTGATCAATTATGCTAAAAAGAATTTTCTTTTTGTCAAATATGGAAACTTCTCTCGAAGCAAGACCGCCATAAAAACATTTCTAGGTTTAGTTCATTGTCATGGCAATTAATCCTTTAAAAATGGATATAATGGATACTTTTGTTGACCATGCAATGTCATTCATAGAGACAATAAAGAAAAAAAATATAACTCTTCAAATTTGTTAGAACACCTTCCTTTGAAGCCATGAAAGCATTTCTAGCAAATAAGCCTCCCATCAAAATCAAGCATTGTTTTCAAATAGGCAAGTTAATTGGAGGCATGGAATTCATTCAACAAAAATAAGTCATTCTGTTGGACACTTTTCATTGCAATAAGCCATGACATTAACTCTTGAAACTTGCATTGAAATAAGCGAAATATTCCACAGAAATAAGTAAAACATTCTGATGAAATAAGTGAAACCTTCCATTGTTATATGCAATGTCATTGCAATTATGGAATAATTTCACTTTGAAATGGAGCTCTGCTGATTCAAATAAGCTTGTAAATAATTCCTTAAATTTTCCAATTGAGTCGTTCAGTTGAAGCTATAAGGAACATCCTTTGAAATAAGCCATTCCAGTAGTGATATTGAATTATTCCTTTGAAGCAAATATTCATGAAAATGATCCATGACCAATGAAGTTTAGATGTTGAAACCCTGTATGTCCAAGAAGCAATTGTGAAAAACAAGACATCCATAGAAGTATAAAATGTACACACAAATCTCACTAAAGAGAACCAGAACCTGGATAATTATCACATTGTTCCCAAATGACAATAATAAATCCAGCAGGACATTAAAGTAAACTCCAGAATTCACCACAAACCATTATTAAATTGCTATTAATTATTATAAAAAAAATCTAAATTGATTGCGGTTAACCTTGTTCATTTGACAGATAGCGATGAATTCTACGATGAAAGGCTGTTCTATATAAAGTTCAAACTACAACTTGTGTTTTTTTCCCCATTTAATCCTTTCATGACACAGAAATACAGCAGTGTTAATACTGACTATCTATATATAAACAAACACATGTTAGTGCATCACAGTTTCCAAAAGTAAACAATATGCAATTTCATGTTTACCGTCAACAAATAGTGCTGAATTAAATTTCCTTATGCTGTTTAAGTACATACTATTCAGGCTATTTACCATGCAGAAGACGACCAGTTTTAAATCAATATTATATAAACCACACATAATCAACTTACATGGAGTAAATGTTTGGCTTTGTGGATTATTTTGGTTAACATGTCTGCTGTATCACAACTTTCTCATTCCTGTGTTCCCAGTGCACGGGGTCAACTGTAGTTAGCTGACCTTTGAACTTTATAGACATCCAAACAATCTCTATTATTAATTAGTCTGATTTGATCACTGGAGTTGGAGTTGATAACATTCCGACACCTGAGAGAAAACTGGACACTCTCCCTGTGGGTTCGTACAGGTAAATATCCAAGTGTCACACAGGTAAAACTTGTGATGTCACACGGTAGCAGACACACAATGTATGTCCATCAAAACACATAACTATGTCAACTGTTTGCAGCTTATTTCAGCTTAAAACAAGCATAAGATTTCTCATTTGCGTATTTTGTTAGGAATTTTCTCCTATAAATCCATGCAACTCATTATAACAACAGGTGTAAACGCATACGATAATATGATGGAAATTTGGTAAACTTAGGTGAGAACTGTGATCGTTTACAATAACATATCATACTGATTAACAATAGGTCATATATCACGCTACTGTCATGATGATCATAACATCACAGAGGTCAATAGTTAGGACCAAATCTGTAATGGGACACGATATCTGTAATATCAGTACTGTAAGGGGAGATAACTCATAGAGGTCGGTACTAAAATTAAAACAGAACTTGTACGGGACATGATATAAGCTAACAAGACCATAGATGAATATATATCATCTCTCCATCTGAAAATAACATTTTTTTTATCCCTCTACCAACAAAAATGATTGAAAAAATAGATCATTTCTAAGGGAAATATCTATCGCCAGTATCTGACAAGTGAACTTTGCAGACCCACAAGCCTTGTGTGAAAAGAACTTATTGCAAAACGACAAATCAGTACTTCCAATGCCATTAATGTCACTACAGTATAAAATCAAATGGAAGAGAATTTTACAATCTAAAGTAAAGCACTTTAGATTGTAAACATGATCACAGTACACACGGAAATTATGAGAATATCTCAGACAATGAGAGAAAAAATTAACAAGGGCAATAATTCTGTATGCATAAACTAATTTCTGTGGGAACAACTTTTATCATTGGATGAAATCTTACTTAAATTCTTGAAAATCCAAACAACAGAAATAATTCATTAACATGCAGGACAGGTGCAACAATTTGACATTTCACTGATCATTATAGATCATGCCGTATGTATCACAGATTTGATTACAAGAAAAAACGTTTGTGTGATCAGATTGGTCCTAATGACTCAGGGAAATAGTTTTAACTGTTGACTGGTAAGAAATAACTATATAACAGAAATGTTTCAGTCACTACTTAAAGGTCAGATAGGAATCATGAAGCTCGTGGGTTTAATTCAGAGTGACATCTTCATTGTCCAGCTCCATTGGCAGTCTGTCACAGTAGGGGATACAAAATCAGTTTAATCATGCACTGGCTAAATAATTACATCAACAATTCCTCTCGTGTTCTGGCCCTTCAAATTAGGTATTTAAATGAGAAACTAATCAAGTTTGACCATACACTGTTGGAATAATTTAATACGAGAACAAAGTCAGAGCTGGAATGGTAAAAATAGTCAAACTTGAACAGACATCAGAACTTTATGGCAACACAATTAATAAGATCGATGAAGAAACATGAGGAAGTAGTAGCTACTAAGAACCTTAAACAGCCCATTTTATATAGGGAAACAAAACTTCAGCAAAGATCCAAAATATATGGACATAACTTGAATACAGATTCCACTCAGACCATTTGGGTTTGAGGTAAAAGTCTATAATATAGATGTATACTTACAAAGTTTTGTCTAAGAAAGACACTTATATCTATTGCTATATGGATTAAGTATCAATGGTAGTCACTTGCTACTACAAGAATACTCAGGGAGAAAGTGTCACTCATTCCCCCCTGAAATTTCATAATGGACTGGTCTAGGCTTTGATTTAGAAGAGTCTGAATGTGTCATCAGGGGTGAGTGAGTTAAAAAATTGGCAATGCTTTTAATTCACTGCCAATTCCTATTATGTTTGCTAACAAAATATTTGGAAATGAAACAAGAATATACAAGGATATTATCGAGAGATAAAACCAGCTTTAATTCCATTAGCGGATCCTTCTCGATCATCTTTGAATTTAGCACATCTTAATGTCAAAAGAATGCTTTGTAGGGTGCAATATGGAAGATAACCAGAATTAAGGGAAAGAAATATTGTTCAGTGTAGATTTTTATAGCCTTTATTTGATCAGGAACTTGACCTCCAGATTCAGGTCCCATAAAAATAGGAAGTAGAAAGTTGTGTTGGATTTTAATGAGAGATACCAGCCACCTGTGTGTTCCTATGTTCCTGTAAGAGGAGTCCTGATTCACACAAAATTAATACCAAAAGTCAATATAATGCATCCGTTTCCTTAAATTTGTATCATAATTACAGCATGTCAATATTGAAATGATGCTTTTAGCATTGATTTCAATTCAATTTGATTATTATTAAAGCTTGACACTGACTCCGCTCTCGTATTTTATCTGTGTAACATAAAGTAACGTCTAATAGGCATTCTAGTGTAAAGCTCAATAACAGTACACCCAGGGTTGTTTTACATTTAGTCAATATTACATTCACTTTAGATACTCTCTGACACAAAGTGATTCTACCATAGTGTGCCTCGGGGCTCACAGAATGCTATATATTGTAACAAATCGATCAGGAATCTGTGAAACATCAAGTGGCAATTTAATACTACTTCTGAATATCATTTTAAGCCATAAGGAAGTCAAACCCTCAACAGAGATGGCAGTTAGAAGTTACCTGATCTACCCATCTAAGATGTGAAAGTTAACATCTGGGTTGTATGATCCTATTAAACCATATAATAGATTCCAATATGTGTAAGAGTGCCTGTGGTCCAAATTCCACATTCTGCATGGTTTTATAGGCACATTGTTAGTATATTGTGACCATGCAGGTGTGTGCTGCTCAGTATCTGTTGTAGTACTGTAGGTACGTTTCAGTGAGACAGGACTATACTGTAGGGACGAGTACCACTATCACAAGAGGACATAACACAAATATTCTGCAGTCTCCTTACATATTAACATTCACAACAGGGGCATTGGAACTTAAGGCTGTTTTTAAATGAGCAGTTTTTCTTCAGAAAAAACAAACAAACAACATGCACTTTCTGCAGGATTTCAGTCTGTAATTTTAGTGAACAGTGGGCACCAGAAACTATCAGAAAGAGTTATAATGTAAAGTTTATCTATATTGTTGGGTAAATCCATTCCTTTCAAAAGATAGACAGTTTCACTTGAATTATTCATTTTCAAAGAAATCAAATTATTGTTGTATTAATACTATGGATAAGAGCCGACAGTTTAGGCCCGACTGTGATAGCAGCCTACATTATCAGCTTAACATGTCTAATAGTGACAGGTTATTGGGATATCTGAAACACTGTCACCACCATACTCGACAGTCAACTTCCTGGCTGGAGAAATCTGACAATCAAGGTATAATACCATGGTGTCCTGGATAGCATTAAAATACAATGTATATAGTCTTTTTCCAATGGTTTCTCTTTTAAAAACAATTTCCAAGATACATCTTTCAATTTCATAATGATTGAGTCAATAGGTAATACCAACAGTTTTATCCTAGAATGAGACAACACTCAGAGATACTTACGTAGAGAATACATAGTCAGTATCTTACAATACAAGGTATATTTTGGTGCAAGACTTAGGAAAGCCGAAATGACAAGGCTTTGCCAAGTCATCTCGGCTTTCCGTGTCGAGCACCAAAATAAGACTTGTATTGTAAGATACTAACCATGTATTCTGTTTATCCTGCAACCATTATGACATTCAAAAGAAAGCAAATTGCCAGTTATTTACTTGGTTGCCGTCGAAGTGAGATGCTTTTTTGATTCGCAGGAAAAGATTCATTCACTAAACCAAATGAGTGTATACTCCTTTTTACTGCTGTGGGAAATATATAAGCGCATTCGCGAACAGTACTAGTATTTTAATTCAGTGTGTAATATCCCTGAAACAATGTAAAAATACTGAAAAAAAAACCCAATAATTACCCTTCAAGGAGTTACTTTACAGTATATACCTTTATCATGAGCCAAGAAAAAGATGACACTGCCATACAAGATTTTCGATATCGTAAAAATGACGTCATTCCGGTGAATGTGACGTCACTTTTTAGCAGGACTGAATGACATTTCATTCACTGTAAGGTTAAAGTTCGGGATCAAGTTAGAAAATATTCCGTCACATGTGCAACAAATTCACCTGATCGTATTGACAGAAAAAGCATTTCGTATTGACGGATAAAGCACAAGTTTATCCGGAAGTAGTTATCTGTCTGTATGTGGGGCAGTTGGAGGATAAAAATGTATCTCTATTGGATATAATGTAGAAGTTTTATGTTTTATTTTAAGAGTTATTTTTCATAACTAATTTTAAAAATATAAAAATATGGCTATTATCAACTAAGATAAACTTGATGTCATAAACGCTTTTTAATCCAAGTTGGACCACAATGACGGAGTTACACTAACAAGATTTATAATCCTAAGGACAGAATTTAATACTTCATCATTTCATCATATGCAAGAGATCCTAAAGTCAAGCTAACAAGACAGATTCAAATGGCTGGTTAACTTTCAGGCGATGTCAATTCTCCTCAAATCAAGCTAACAAGACAAATTCAAAAGGCTAGTAAACTTTCAGGAGATCATAGTGAACTTCAATAAATGGCTGGTTTTAACATTCAGAACATGATGTCTCCCCCAAGTCAAGCTAACTAAACATAATCAGAAGTCATAGAGAAAGCT
Source organism: Argopecten irradians irradians (assembly GCA_004382745.1). Classification (NCBI taxonomy): domain Eukaryota; kingdom Metazoa; phylum Mollusca; class Bivalvia; order Pectinida; family Pectinidae; genus Argopecten; species Argopecten irradians. The sequence goes on from SAYR01004239.1 coordinate 982,259, forward strand.
TCATTTAAAGTCTGGTTAACATTCAGAACATGTTGTCTCCCTCAAGTCAAGCTAACTAAACATAATCAGAAATCATAGAGAAAACTTCATTAAAAGTCTGGTTAACATTCAGAACATGTTGTCTCCCTCATATCAAGCTAACTAGATAGATTCAGAAGTCATAAAAAAAACTTCATTAAAAGGCTGGTTAAGTCTCAGAGGTTCTTTGTCAAGCTAACTAAACATAAACAGAAGTCATAGAGAAAACTTCATTAAAAGGCTGGTTAACATTCAGAACATGATGGACTCTGTAAAGGTCAGTCCAACACCACACATAAATCACATGGGTCTAATTACCACACACTAATTCCCCAAACAACAAATTAACAAGCATGTTATTCAGCAGCCATATACCATGATATCTGCTAGAGTTCAAGCTTAGAACCAGACTTAGAAGTCAATTTGAGAATTTTCTGACAATAAATCAAACATAATGTAAACCTATAGGACAAAAGATGACAAGACAGTTATAATAAAAAATCTGGTTAGCATACAGCCAAGTCTCACAGGTTCTTTGTCAATTGATTCTGAGAGTCATATTCTGTATAATTCATGAGCCAAATGTTTCCGATGGTCAGTTGATGAGTGAGATTAGATGTGAGGTGGTCACAGGGAACTCCATTATCGTGCCAAAAATAATAAACAGTCGGAATCATTTACTGGACAGCTACTAATTATTGCGGCTTTGTACGATTATTTACCTGACTGATCTGCCGCAGCAATGGGTGTCTAATAATTCAGATAGATTCATTAGAACTACAGCACACCATTATAACTTCTCACAGTGCCCGACAGATTGATATCGTGTTTTAACTGAACATATAATATCAGGACAAAGTAATAGATTTTCTATGGGACAACACTCATTTTCAGATAGGATTATTTATAGGTTCGTCAGCCTCTCCTTCAGAAGAAATAATAGATTTACTCACTGACTCCAGTCAATAATTACGCTCTTTGAAAAAAATATTACGGATAGATTAGTTGATAATGTTTTGATATGATTGTCGTCAGGCATTTGTTTTGTCCTATGAACCCCAGTCATCTTTGACTATACCTGAATGTTTAGACTTGAGAGATAAATAAAAGGTGAACTAAGATTGATGGAGGTCGTTGATGGTGTACTTAACATATCACATCTACATGTATATCCACATCACCCAGGGGAAGGATCTGGTATTCAACCGTGTATTTAGTATTCATCAATTTCCATGTTCTAGGGGTCACAGATAATATCAAGTCTTTATATTCAGTTGCTATATTTTGCTGTACTGTACAATATTTTGTGATCTGTATTACCATGGATAATTATACTGTCATTATTTTTAATGATAAGAAAAATTTCTCTAATTCATATCATTAACTATTTGTGGATGTGTGGGTACATGCATGCATGAGTGTGTGTGTAAGTGTGTGTAACTGTTTGCTCATGTGAAATTTCTGTTGTGATGTCAATTCATTGTTAGGATTTTGGTTTTGAAATGTAACATCTAAGCAGAAATTTATTTCAAACATAATTTTTAAAGAGCACATTTTTGGAAGTATATAGAATACCTGGTCTTATCTACAGAGCTATCGAACTACTTAATCGTACACCTGAATAATATTTCAAACTGTTAATTATATATGCAGATATCCCTGGAATTTGTGCTAAATTCATACAAGGTGTGATTTAAATTGTTTACAGTGTCATCAGCTATTTATAAAGAACAGCAGTTTGAAGACAATCAATCCATAATAATTGACCCCAATGTGTAGATTATAAGTTTAATAGGTATGTTGTATAAATATTTGATAATTGAACAGTGGGATATAAAACATATTGTGTTATGACAGAGTAAATTCCTCACCTGTATGCAGGTAAACCATTATTATAATAATGCTACCTGTCAGGATATAACCTTTTGTTACAGTAATGGTAACAGCCTTAATCTGTCACAGAATAAGTAGGGCACTAGAAGATACACCTGCATGTGGTTATCATACATCAACTAGGGTTCTTACACAAAACAAACTTATTGATACTGGACCCTAACACATGGGATAACTTTGAAAAATATGCACATAGAGATAATATCTAAATGACAATTCTTTTTCAACAATGTACTTGACATTCATTTAATATATATACACATAGGATAACTTTGAAAAAATATGCACATAGAGATACATGTATACAATAATGGATTTAAATTCTTTTTCAACAATGTACTTGACATTCATTGAATATACATGCAGATACATGGGATAATATACACATCGTTAATAATTGACAATTCTTCAACAATGCACTTATCAGTATGTGTATACATCCTGTTTTGATGAAAAAGAAGATATTACAAAGCAGATATACACAATTCAAGATGCTAACCACAAAATCACACTCTGTGATTAGTCAGGTATTTAACGTGTAGATAAATCCTCCCTGTATTCGATTTTAAAAACATCACAACAGCCGAAGTAAAATGTGTAGGATGGTTTTATATAGTCAGGCTAAAATATAGCCTACTCCTTACATTAAGGTGCGTAATGAGAGGCTAGCTATTGATTTCTATCTCATTCTTACCTATTAGATATATCCTTAATATGGTACATTATAAATAGCTATACTAAATTACCTGATTCTTATCCTACCTATACCTCACACTCCATTTTAACATACCACAAAATAGATGGCTAAACTTCCAGAAATCCATTTTTATCCTTCCTATACTTCTCGACTTTAACATGTTACAGTATAAACGGCTATACTTCCAGAAATCCATTTCTGTCTATACCTAAATTTCCCCATTGAACATATAACAGTATAAATGGCTATACTTCTAGAAATCCATTTCTACCTTACTCAAACTTACCCATTTCTACCTACCTAACATGCTACAGTATAAATGACTATACTATACCTGGAAATCCAACTGGTCCTGATGTGAGTAATTAATCCTATTCGTAACACTTATAGCCGAATCATCGTCCAGGGTATCAAAATCGGAATGGTCCGAATCCTGAGTGGACAGAGATAGATCACTCTGGCCGAGGGGCTGATGGTAACGTTTTGGACTCATCGTTGGGAGACTCCTGGTTTCCAGGGGAGAATCGTCTCCTCTCAGTAAGTACTGGTCAGAGGCGTACCTGTCAATCGGAAGGTCGTGAAGGGTCGTACGCCGATACTCCTTCGTCTCTGGTTCTCTGTGTGTCAAATTCACCATAGAGTTAGCATGTCCAAAGTTAAAGGCAGATGCAGCCAGAGTCATGGACGGCCCTGTCACAACGATCAGTTCTTCATCTGATCTACTCATCTGCCTTACCTCACTTTTGGATCCAAAAGACTTTTTCACCTGCTGACCAAGTCGCCTGTACCATTTTTTCTTCTTTTTCTCATGACGTGACATAATCGCTGAGGCAGATGACAGAATGGGCTCCCCATCAGAAGATGAAGTAGACATGATAGGGGTACTGGCCAGGTAACGACCCTGGGTGGATGGCCTTGACCTGTGGTCTGGGGATAGCCCAGGTGAGTGTCCAGGTGACTGTCCTGGTGATGAACAAGGCGAGAAGGTAACTTCTGTTGTGTCTCTGACAGGCGACGACTTCTGGAGACTTTCTACTACTGTACAGGATGTCGTCTGCTCATGATCAGAAGCTGAGATGGGAACACACTTTCCTGACATCCTGTCGGTTTTCTTCTCATACAATTGTGTCACACACACATAAAGATCCCACAGCCACAGTGTTAAGTCATCACTGTGAATGGCATTCCTTAGAGTAGGGCAGTAATGTAAACAAACGGCTCTCTAGTGTTAGTATTGGTGAATACAGGGCTAAAACGACTCATCTTCATTGTCTTGTAGATTAGGTCTGCCGAACTCACCTCCATCAGGTTACCACTTACTACTTACGGTAATTGGAAATCGTGAAGAATTTACTGGCTTGGAATTTCATTATCTTGATAGGTATGGATTTGTACGCAATGAAGCTGTTATACCTCTGGCAATGTAAGATTGACAAGGACAGTTTATTTGTATGTCATCACACCTCTCATTACATCACCACGGTAACAGACACGATACTACGGTAACGCAGTGGGTGTTCAGGAGAGAAGATTTGGGGAAATCCTTTTCAATGTGGTATAATCCACAACATATCACACAGGCTTTAATTATCAATAAAAAAAAATCCTGTACAGTTGATTCACAGACTAGTAAGTTAAATCAATACAATGACTCTATTGTTCCAAAACTATGTATGTCACTAGAGTATTTTTTTCCTTTCTGGAACATCATACACCTTGTTCTTCATGTGGTGAGTATAGTTACTTAGTGATGTCCTTCCCTACTACCGTTATATACACATGAATGCCATCCTCTCATGTTAAAACTTTTACAGAGATATAAACATCCTTTTTCCTGTTGTAACTGTAGTTATTTTGGATTACCTGCCCCATGACCTTACACAAATATAAATGTCATACTTTCAACTTTATATAGGCATGAACACTATACTCTATTTAAAGAGTTCATAGAAATATGAATTCCATCCTCTCTAGTGTTAAGAAATATATATATATAAGTGTGGTCCTCTCTGGTGTACTGGTAGAGTATAAAGTGTTATTCTACAAAAACAGAAGTAGAGAGCCTGTTCGATAATACACACATGGACCAGGTCCAATCAATGATGCTCCATGCTTCTAGAAGTTACATCCAGTCAAAGTTGGACAGTGGAGGTACACCACACCCCCCCACTCCCTCTGATCCACACATCACTTCCACCAGGGATACACCACTAACTGCCATCACAATACCTTACCACTGTCACGACAGATGACCCCTACACAGTATATACACCCCACCACCATGGAAACTCCCTGTAGCTGTGCCACCATGTATCCCGATATAGACCCTGAACCAGATATAGACCCTGAACCAGTGACGGAGAGTCTCCTCCCATACGGACCATTAGATCCAGTCAATTATCAGTGAAAGCGTGTCATTCATCAGGACCACGAACACATAACACCCGTCACAACAAAAACACTCTCACTGGATCAGGTAGACTGTCACGATACTGATGTTAAAAACAATCCGACCTCCATCTTTCTACTGATGCTAAATCATAGTCCGACCTTCAGCTTTCTCCAGAATCACTGATGCTCATATTAATCTTTTGAGGTTGATTTGGTAAAAGTTGATCAATACCAAGCAGTAGGACAATAATACATAACAATTCTCTGTTATATGGAACCTCTGCCGAGTTAATGTCTAAAGTGTAGCGTGATACCAGGTTAAGTATAACGGCTACATCCCCCAATGTTCTACATCGATAATCTGACTCCATCCTCCTCCGTGGAGTCACCGAGTCAGGCTCCCTGTATAGCAGTAGTTGTCAATCAATGATATAGCTATAGGGGGGAAAGATGTTCTAGGAGACTTTTTACTGAAACTATTCACACAACACGACCAATGCTATAAGGCATCTTTTTTCCCAAATACAGTAAGTAAAAGTCCTGCTATAGTGACAATCTGCTTTAAATGACCAATTACAACAAAACTTAACCTGTGCATAAAGACCACCTGGCTATAAAGACCATTTTCCTCTGTCCCTTGGGTGGTTTTTAAAAACAGGTTTGACTATAATGTAATGAAAATTACAATACAAATTAAAACAGCTAGTGCTTTTTATCATTTTAAATATATTTTGATCAATATAATGACAGTTATTACACAGGAAACTTTATCATTTATCAAAGCTGGTTGGAACTGACCAGGACAGTACCGTATGTGATGGAATAGACGTGGCACATTATTTTCTGGCATAGATATCAAAACAATTGATGTACGAGGATGTAAATACTGGTACATTATGATCATTATCATACACGTTTTTACGCAAAAGAATGAAAATGTCAGGTTTAATCTAAATGAAGGTATTGTACCTTATATACAGACTCTCGGTCCTAACCAGTGACGTCCCTCACTCCATACAATAAGCAGTATCAGGATATTTGTTAACTACAAGGGGTATTGTCAATAACTACTCTGTCATTGTTAAATATCTTAATCAGTTTCAATTTAATTCAACATTCCTCTTGTCGAAAATAATGACACTTTCAATAACTTTACAACTTTTCATCATGTGATAAAACATCAAACAACTACATTTGTATACATTGTATCTGATTAAGAAATTACTCTTAAATATAAATATCATTGACCTTAAAACAATGTCATGTCCTTGATATATTATACATGCCAACTTTGTGGGAGTTTTACAAAATATTGAAGCACACAGAACACGTGGGATATTACCGTAAATAATGGATAGCCTTTAGTTATCATAACTTGCATAGGATTTAAATTCAAAGATGTATGTAAAGTAATAACATGCTAATCACTGACATAAAAACTGAAATTAAATAAAACCAAAAACTCCTTTATGTTTTTTCACTTCCAATTAGTCATGATTTTGAGTAAGTAACATGTCTGACTACGTTGTGATACATATAGACACATCTGTGTTTTACAATTCAACTCTTTTTAGCCATAAAAGTGGACTGTAAGTCATTGATATGCAGGCTGTTACCATAATTAGACCCTGGGGACCCATATAGCTACAGAGGCTTTGTCTGAGAGGCTGCAACTGATGCTGATTTTTAATGATAAAGATTCCTTTTCACATAATTATAACACCATACCGTCCCTGATGTAGACCAGAACCACCACAAACTGTCATATGGAGCCTTACTAGCCCCCTGAAGTCGCCACGCATGTTCACAAATTTACACAATAAAACTATCTATATTGGCCTCCTGTGCATGTCCAGGCCATTAGTAAGACTGTACAGGTGAGGGGCATGGCAGACAGCCATTGACTATTTGTACAGGGGAGCCTTATATAAAACAGTAACTGGTTCTGGGGAGGGGTGGAAGGCAAATCTTCATCATCATCATCGACTATTTGTACTGGGGTGCCTTATATAAAACAGTTACTAGTTCTGGGGAGGGGTGGATGTCAGACCGTCATCATCATCGACTATTTGTACTGGGGAGCCTTATATAAAACAGTAAGTGGTTCTGGGGAAGGATGGATGTCAGATCGTCATCATAATCGACTATTTGTACTGGGGAGCCTTATATAAAACAGTAAGTGGTTCTGGGGAAGGGTGGATGTCAGATCGTCATCATCATCGACTATTTGTACTGGGGAGCCTTATATAAAACAGTAAGTGGTTCTGGGGAGGGGTGGATGGCAGATCGTCATCATCATCGACTATTTGTACTGGGGAGCCTTATATAAAACAGTAACTGGTTCTGGGGAGGGGTGGATGGCAGATCGTCATCATCATCGACTATTTGTACTGGGGAGCCTTATATAAAACAGTAAGTGGCTCTGGGGAAGGGTGGATGTCAGACCGTCATCATCATCGACTATTTGTACTGGGGAGCCTTATATAAAAGAGTAAGTGCTTCTGGGGAAGGGTGGATGGCAGATCGTCATCATCATCGACTATTTGTACTGGGGAGCCTTATATAAAACAGTAAGTGGTTCTGGGGAAGGGTGGATGTCAGACCGTCATCATCATCGACTATTTGTCCTGGGGAGCCTTATATAAAACAGTTACTGGTTCTGGGGAGGGGTGGATGGCAGACTGTCATCATCATCATCGTCGATTTGTACTGGGGAGCCTTACCCGTATATTAAACAATATATGGTTCTGGGGAGGGGTGGATGGCAGAATGTCAACCTCATCATTGTCTATTTGTACTCTGGAGTCTTATAGAAGTCTTACAGAAGAAAGTTACTGGTTCTAAGGAGGGGTAAAAAGAGAATAATTAAGGTGGTTGTATGATAGCCTCTAATATAAATTGAATGAAAATGAACCCTGAAATGTCTATCAAATATAAATTCAGGACAAAATGCTTTTGTTGTAGGTAACACAATTAATGCATCCCGCCAGATGGATGCACAGACGGAAAACTATTCTAGTATAACACCCCCCTCCCCCCACCTCAATTTACCTTTGAGAAATATATCGAAGCATGTGGCATCTAACAGCATTTGCACATGCTGTGAGCCATAGCAACGTATGGAACTAACTAGAAATTGGCTTTGTTTGAAACCTGATAAACCATTTAAACACTAAAAGTGTTAATCTCAACAATTATGTAATGTACATAAATATTTAGAATAAACCTTGGTATGATCTATCAAAACTCCACACATGCTGAAAATAAGATATAGGATAGTACATTACATCATTCTAAAATTCAATCAAGATTTCAAAGAATTGTTTCAGTGCACCCAATTAAATGATGCAGCCAAATTTTATCCAGAAAACCAATACTTAATATGTTTTTCTTAATGCAACAAGAGGCCCAAAGGGCCTTAACGGTCATCTGACTTCCTTGGCGATAGTAAAATTAACTATATATGGTGTCACTTTGTCAGGACCATGTCAGGATCATTTTCAACTTCTTTCAACAAATTCTATTTCAAACAAGAGGCCCAAGGGCCTTAACATATAGGAAATTAATTAGATATAGTGTCATGGTAGCCATCTTCCATTTCGAATCGACCCGAAAAATAACAATACTTTGTCGGGACCATGTCAGGATCATTTCATGCAAGTTTCAGCCAAATCGCACAGGTAGAACTTGAGAAGAAGTTCAAAATGTGTTTTCAAGATGGTGGCTGTGGCGGCCATCTTGGACTTCAGATTGACCCAAAAAATAACAACACTTTGTCAGTACCATGTCAGGATCATTTCATACAAGTTTCAGCAAAGTCGCACAGGTAGAACTTAAGAAGAATTTCAAAATGGTTTTCAAGATGGTGGCTATGGCAGCCATCTTGGATTTCGGACCGACCCGAAAAAAAAACAACACTTTGTCGGGACCATATCAGGATCATTTCATGCAAGCTTCAGCCAAATCGCAAGGGTAGAACTTGAGAAGAAGTTCAAAATGGTTTTCAAGATGGCGGCTGTGGCGGCCATCTTGGATTTCGGATAGACCCGAAATTAACAATACTTCATAGGGACTTTGTCAGGATCATTCCATGCAAGTTTCAGCCAAATCGCACCGGTAGAACTTGAGAAGTTCAAAATTTGTTTTCAAGATTGCGGCTGTGGTGGCCATCTTGGATTTCGGATCGACCCGAAAAATAACAACACTTTGTCGGGACCATTTCATGAAAGTTTCAGCCAAATCGCACTAGTAGAACTTGAGAAGAAGTTCAAAATGTGTTTTCAAAATGGCGGCTGTGGCAACCATCTTGGATTTCTGATCAACCCGAAAAAATAACAACACTTTGTTGGGACCATGTCAGGATCATTTCATGCAAGTTTCAGCAAAATCACACCGATAGAACTTGAGAAGAAGTTCAAAATGTGTTTTCAAGATGGCAGCTGTGGCGGCCATCTTGGATTTCGGATCGACCCGAAAAATAACAATACTTTGTTGGGACCATGTCAGGATCATTTCATGCAAGTTTCAGCCAAGTCGCACCGGTAGAACTTGAGAAGAAGTTCAAAATGTGTTTCCAAGATGGCGGCTGTGGTGGCCATCTTGGATTTCGGATCGACCCGAAAAATAACGACACTTTGTCGGGACCATGTCAGGATCATTTCATGCAAGTTTCAGCCAAATCGCACCAGTAGAACTTGAGAAGAAGTTCAAAATGTGTTTTCAAGATGGCGGCTGTGGCGGCCATCTTGGATTTCGGATCGACCCGAAAAATAACAACACTTTGTTGGGACCATGTCAGGATCATTTCATGCAAGTTTTTAGCCAAATCGCACTGGTAGAACTTGAGAAGAAGTTCAAAATGTCAAAAATTAACGCATGGCGGACGACGGACGGCGCATGGCGAACGGCGGACAACGACAGAAGAAACATGACGACTATAGGTCATCCTGACCCTTCGGGTCAGATGACCTAATAAACCATCTGCATGGCTATTTTTTTTATAATTCTTTGTGTCATTGAAATGTTTTACAGAAACAGAACATTTCAGCAGTCTAAAAACCATGATTAAATGCGGATGTCACCTACAGCCATGCTAATTACCACTAAAACACTAGTGGTATAGGAGTTTATAAGATTTCACTTGAGATTACTAATATAAATATCACCATCACTAACCAAGTTATGTTGATTATCGCCATACCAGGAGCGCCAGTATTTCTGCAGGAAAGGTGTTAATTTTATAAATCAAACTCTGTTGATCTGTTTTAAGGTGTTGTAAATACCTTGGAAAGGTTGCAGATCAAACTATACCCGTATATCACAAGGACCACAAATTGACAATTCCTGATCTAAATATAACCATTATAGATACATATGGAAGCCACATGCGGACCATCATTCCTCCTAAAGCACCTCTGATTAAATAAACGATATCAAATTGAATCATGAATGGCGACGTTGGTCTGCGATAAAAAACATTCCCGAAACATATAAATTTAAACAAACTTGACATTAGCTATGATCTCCACATGTGGTGCCAGAACAGTCATTACATGCTGGTGGCTACACTTGGTTACCGTGGGTATCGATTTATTAATTCTATAACACATCATGTAAAACTGACGGCTTTCATATTCACTAGCATCTATTAAAGTCATTTTAATATAACACAGTATGAACAGCACAGGGAAACAATATCAAACTTAATTACGTCTATTGTTATTGTATAATCTGTAGATTTTAATTCAAATCAAACTCATCGAATAACCTTCATACAAACAGACATTTTAATGAAGAGTGTATGTCATGTTGTATGGTTTGGTTCCCCTGATTTAACAGCCAGGGTCATCAAGGACGAGTCAGAAATAGGTGGTGGAGAAAAGTAGCCCTGGAGAAAAATCGCTGACCTGCTGTGCCTGGCAACTGCCCCACATGGGTTTCGAACTTGTGATCCAGAGGTGGAGAAATTTGTTGGGAAATCTAAATGATTGCCAGGCCACCACAGCCTCAGACAGTAGATAAATATACAGGTGCTAGGTTTGATATAGAAGTAGGTTATTGGTATAGACAAAGTTGTAAAACAGAGGTGCAACATGCTAGGACTACACCATTTATAGAAATAACTGGAAGCCATCTAAGAAAATTTTTGGTCTTGGGTACATAATGATTTGGAAATCTATAATAAAATATGCCATGTTTTGGTGCTGGTCAGAAAAGCTGCAGAACATTGACTAAAATCAGAGCCCATGACGGATGGAAGTTAATTTTGACATGTTAAAAGGTTTTTTGCCATGGTTTCTAAGAGTCATTGAAAGTAGGTCAAAGTATCTTTTTAAGACAATTTGATTTATAGCACAGAGAGGCTTAATGCCCCAGAGCTAAGTCAAACTTAATTGTGTAAAAGTACAAAGGCCCAAAGAAATGATTGATTATATTGATCTGAAAAATTAAAAGAATTTTACACTTTACCTTTTCTTGGAGTGCTTTCTTTTTTGTCATTTTTAAATTAATAGCCATGCAATCATGGAAAAAAGCTTTAAAATCTGCCAAAAATGTCTTTAATTCTTCCTTCATGTAACAATCTCGTCACAGAACATGAATTTTTTCCTTCAAGCTAATGCCTTTAAAGGCCACATGTCCAGTAATTGTTGACTGCCTTTTTTTAATGACCTCTCCTCTGAAACATCCATTTCAGGAAACATATTGAGCTTTCATTAAACAAACTTAAGACTTTCTGCTTGTCTTGTATAATATGATAAAAGTCACGTGTTTTGGCTAGGCTGCTTGTACTGGTCAGAAGACTTTATAATATTTTGTCCAAAATGACTTCCTGTTTCAAAGAAATTGTCCCGCCAAAAAGTTGACGCCGATTGTAGCTCTTTGGGGAAACAAATGGGACAAAAGTATTTGTTAGTTATATCAGTGTAAGTCCATCACTCTGAAATTCAATCAAGTATTTAAGCATGTTTCATGCTCTGATAAACAATAAACAGTAGCAATGGGAAGTTTTCATATTCAGTGATAAAACAATTAACAGGAAAGTCATAGGGTGTCTGTTCCAGCTACCAACATCCTTCCTTGTTCCTTCCATCCACTACACAATCAATGTATGGTCATGCCAATCTCCCTGTATTCTTCCCCAAACAGAGTTAGGGAATTTTTTCCTGTCCATATTCTTCCTAAACAATTAAAGCGTCATTTATGGAAAAAAAAAATCTTCTTTTTTTTTCTCCTTTTTTTTTCAAAGCATCAACATTTCAACTATAACCAGTACTTTTAGAATATGAATATGAATAAAGTTCCAAAAGTGTGTATATGTCTGACCATGAATAACATTATTTGTATTGTATTATATAAATAATGATTATATCATATTGATAATAATTGCATTTTTGTGTTTGTACAAATAATCCCATAGAATCAAAAGACACAAGACATTTAATGTCCATACTGTTTTTATAAATCAGACATTAAATTAGAACAGGGAGTTGATTTAATAATCAGAATATATCTAGCTGAGAGCAGGAATACAGAACATGTGTTTGCTGCGAGCTGACTCAACAAGATATATTTTCCTTCAAGGAAAATTTCTTCACGCTTATCTGTTAAATGTAAAAACAAAATGGGATAAAAGCTAAACTGTTTGTAATCTGTAGTGTCTATTCTGTTCAGCAAGACCAACCCTGTCAAAGTATCACTAAATCAGGCAAGGAAACCACAGTTGTCTCCCTTGGTACAGGTGAACCATGTTATATACTTTGTAATGATAGTCTGTCAATATTTAGCATGTTTACATTGAATGTCGGAGCGACTGTCACAGCATGAACAATACAAAAGTCAGGTGCGATATCATAGTTGTTTGATTGACAGCTGATAGTAATCAATTTCAGTACCAAAATTGTCCTTGTAAGTGTAATGCCTATACAGTCTATAGTTGAACACCAATTAAATCTATTTAAACTTTGTTTGACATAAAAATCAAGGTTCAAAATGCATTGAAATGGGTCTATCATCTTTATACAACTTTACAGAAAAAAGAGAAAGACACATTTATATTTCTTATTTTTCATTTAACACTCTCAAATATACTAAAAAATACAAAAATATGGGTATGAGGCTATTTTCAATCAAGTCTTAAAATACTTAGTAATAGGTTCCTTTTGTAGTTTTTAACTCAAATAATCATTTGTATAACAGATATATTTTATTCCAACACTTATTCTGAACCCTCTGAAAATGCAAAAAAATATTTACACAATATTCATTAATGCTTTCGTACTAACGCTATAGTAACAGATCTGACGTGGATTCGTACCCAAATATAGCGTAACGGGAGTTTCCTTATTCAATGACGTCGGGATAATCTATTGTGACGTCAATATTATAGTCGGCAACATATAAGGCGGAAGGCAGCAAGCTTACTGCGATCAACGGTGACAACTGCAAACTTCAATTTATGGAAAACGTTCAAGAATGCCAGACGGGAAGTTGATGCAGCGAGAAAATATTCCGGTTTTACTAGTCTTAAACATTAGCAAGAAGCATTTGGATATTTACCATATACTACATGTAATAGTTAAACTACTTTTGTAAAAGGAACAT
>SAYR01004239.1:995868-1050897 GCA_004382745.1 Argopecten irradians irradians
TGCCATGGTTTCTAAGAGTCATTGAAAGTAGGTCAAAGTATCTTTTTAAGACAATTTGATTTATAGCACAGAGAGGCTTAATGCCCCAGAGCTAAGTCAAACTTAATTGTGTAAAAGTACAAAGGCCCAAAGAAATGATTGATTATATTGATCTGAAAAATTAAAAGAATTTTACACTTTACCTTTTCTTGGAGTGCTTTCTTTTTTGTCATTTTTAAATTAATAGCCATGCAATCATGGAAAAAAGCTTTAAAATCTGCCAAAAATGTCTTTAATTCTTCCTTCATGTAACAATCTCGTCACAGAACATGAATTTTTTCCTTCAAGCTAATGCCTTTAAAGGCCACATGTCCAGTAATTGTTGACTGCCTTTTTTTAATGACCTCTCCTCTGAAACATCCATTTCAGGAAACATATTGAGCTTTCATTAAACAAACTTAAGACTTTCTGCTTGTCTTGTATAATATGATAAAAGTCACGTGTTTTGGCTAGGCTGCTTGTACTGGTCAGAAGACTTTATAATATTTTGTCCAAAATGACTTCCTGTTTCAAAGAAATTGTCCCGCCAAAAAGTTGACGCCGATTGTAGCTCTTTGGGGAAACAAATGGGACAAAAGTATTTGTTAGTTATATCAGTGTAAGTCCATCACTCTGAAATTCAATCAAGTATTTAAGCATGTTTCATGCTCTGATAAACAATAAACAGTAGCAATGGGAAGTTTTCATATTCAGTGATAAAACAATTAACAGGAAAGTCATAGGGTGTCTGTTCCAGCTACCAACATCCTTCCTTGTTCCTTCCATCCACTACACAATCAATGTATGGTCATGCCAATCTCCCTGTATTCTTCCCCAAACAGAGTTAGGGAATTTTTTCCTGTCCATATTCTTCCTAAACAATTAAAGCGTCATTTATGGAAAAAAAAAATCTTCTTTTTTTTTCTCCTTTTTTTTTCAAAGCATCAACATTTCAACTATAACCAGTACTTTTAGAATATGAATATGAATAAAGTTCCAAAAGTGTGTATATGTCTGACCATGAATAACATTATTTGTATTGTATTATATAAATAATGATTATATCATATTGATAATAATTGCATTTTTGTGTTTGTACAAATAATCCCATAGAATCAAAAGACACAAGACATTTAATGTCCATACTGTTTTTATAAATCAGACATTAAATTAGAACAGGGAGTTGATTTAATAATCAGAATATATCTAGCTGAGAGCAGGAATACAGAACATGTGTTTGCTGCGAGCTGACTCAACAAGATATATTTTCCTTCAAGGAAAATTTCTTCACGCTTATCTGTTAAATGTAAAAACAAAATGGGATAAAAGCTAAACTGTTTGTAATCTGTAGTGTCTATTCTGTTCAGCAAGACCAACCCTGTCAAAGTATCACTAAATCAGGCAAGGAAACCACAGTTGTCTCCCTTGGTACAGGTGAACCATGTTATATACTTTGTAATGATAGTCTGTCAATATTTAGCATGTTTACATTGAATGTCGGAGCGACTGTCACAGCATGAACAATACAAAAGTCAGGTGCGATATCATAGTTGTTTGATTGACAGCTGATAGTAATCAATTTCAGTACCAAAATTGTCCTTGTAAGTGTAATGCCTATACAGTCTATAGTTGAACACCAATTAAATCTATTTAAACTTTGTTTGACATAAAAATCAAGGTTCAAAATGCATTGAAATGGGTCTATCATCTTTATACAACTTTACAGAAAAAAGAGAAAGACACATTTATATTTCTTATTTTTCATTTAACACTCTCAAATATACTAAAAAATACAAAAATATGGGTATGAGGCTATTTTCAATCAAGTCTTAAAATACTTAGTAATAGGTTCCTTTTGTAGTTTTTAACTCAAATAATCATTTGTATAACAGATATATTTTATTCCAACACTTATTCTGAACCCTCTGAAAATGCAAAAAAATATTTACACAATATTCATTAATGCTTTCGTACTAACGCTATAGTAACAGATCTGACGTGGATTCGTACCCAAATATAGCGTAACGGGAGTTTCCTTATTCAATGACGTCGGGATAATCTATTGTGACGTCAATATTATAGTCGGCAACATATAAGGCGGAAGGCAGCAAGCTTACTGCGATCAACGGTGACAACTGCAAACTTCAATTTATGGAAAACGTTCAAGAATGCCAGACGGGAAGTTGATGCAGCGAGAAAATATTCCGGTTTTACTAGTCTTAAACATTAGCAAGAAGCATTTGGATATTTACCATATACTACATGTAATAGTTAAACTACTTTTGTAAAAGGAACATCTGCAAATATCATCCTGTTTATTGTAGTTAAGTCTTTTTGAAGAACCGGGTTAATATCCTGTAAATGTCATATAATAAAACAGTTATCGACCTATTTTCAGGTGGATACGGTGAGTTATCAACCTGCGTAAGTGATATATCCCGAGGCCGGTTAAAAAAGGTTAATGTATATTATGAACGGATCTGACATCTCGTCATGACTTCTGAAATGATGACTGAAGGGCTATGAAATATGCTATTTTACCTGTCAACTCCTTATACATGTACACCTTGTGTCGTCTTTGAAACTATGGAGGAAGGTAAATATTCAGAACAATAAATCATATAAAATGTAAACAATAAATATACATTAGATCAGTATTTTATTAAGACTGGTGTATTTGCTACTTTTTTATTCGCCCATGCGTTTCTCAGATGTTTTCATCAAATGCAATGTCAACCTCGAAATCAGCAGCGAAAAGCACGCTGAGTCCAGATACTTAATTGCGAGTCCAGTAGCCTGTGTCAAAATTTGATCGAGGGAATCTCCACTTAGGTGTAACACCATAATCTCTAAAGCGTAAATGGACTTTCCTTCTTCAATGACGTCAGGATAATTAAGCAATGATGTCACTATTTCACCTTCATTGGGGTATGAAAAACATTTTGTTTATAATTAATTTTTGAAACTAAAAGATAAAATAAAATACCTTTAAACGTACAATTCCATTGATTTTCCAATGCATTCGTTTTGTTTAAAATCAATACCCAACGTCGTTATATCTATTGTGACGTCACAATAACGTCAGGTTTTCATGCCAGGACACAAGTTAAAGCTTAGAAATGCGCTCCCCATTAAAATTTTCAACACATATAATACTGTATATATCATATTATGGCTTTTTGTTTTAAATTATATCATAGTTATTTTTATTTAAGCGGAACAGATAAGAGAGTAGAAAGAGGTAGATAGATAAAAAAGAGGGATAGTGGACATAACATCAGTAGTTTACAACTTATTACAATCATTTGATACATGTTTTTATATAAATAATTTAAAACATTTGCGCCATTTGACACGTTAAAAAAACTAACAAAAGTCCAAAATTTTCAACTTTTCTAGAGGTATGAAAAGAATAGACCAATCAGAAATACGGATTTAGTATATGAACACAGAGAAAACTAGAATTTGTCACTAGACAATTTGACCGGCTTTTCACAATAAGGATTTTCTTCCAAGGACATTCATATTAACAAACTTGGTAGCACTTTATCGCAACGTGTTACAGGTCCAATTTCCAGACTCTATGTCTTCAAGATCTTCAGTAAAAGTCGTTTGAAAATTTTAGGATTTTTGGCCCATATGACCTTGAATGAAGGTCAAGGTCAATCATAGTATCAAACTTGGTAGGCATTTATGTCAGCATGCTACAGACCAAATATTAGGTCTCTGAGTCTTCTAGAACTTGAGAAGAAGATTTTTGAATTAATTTTTGGAAAACATTGCACTTTGAAACTTTGACCCTTATTCCAACCGGAAGTTGAGATGCTTTGTATACAAGTTTTTGTCCAGAAGAATAATAAAAAACAGAACAAAAACAACAGGTCTTTTCACCCATAGGTAAAAAGCCCTAAATATGCATGAATAATGAAAACAAAAACAAGAGCTGTTGGAGAACAGCAAAGCTCGCCTATTCAGAAGAAGTTGATGTTCAAGTATTTACTATTTAAACATGAAAATATGACAAATTAACAGACTCAAAAACCCCCTAAAGGGCCCCAAATTGGTTGTATTATCACGTTCTGCATCCATACACATTAGGAAAATAAAATCATAAACATTTATGATGACTTATGCTTAAACAATTGACAAAATAGTTTATCTTTAACATGGAAATATGACAAATTGACAGACTCAAAAACCCCCTAAAGGGCCCCAAATTGGTTGTATTATCACGTTCAGCATCCATACACATCAGGAAAATAAAATCATAAAACATTTATGATGACTTAAGCTTAAACAATTGACGAAACAGAAACTTGCTCAAAAACTTTAACGTGAAATGGGACGCCAAAGTTGACGCCGACGCCGACGCCGGGGTGACAACATTAGCTCCCCCTATTCTTCGAATAGACGAGCTGATAAGTATCATGATTCATGAGACATGAATTAAAACCTTTAAAATATTGTAAATTGCATAAACTGAGGCATGCGAAATCTGACCTAAATCACCGTCACCATTTTTGTAGAGCGTAACTACAGTTACCCACATCCGGTTGGGTACATTGAATATGTCATGTTCAGCATTATATCATAGGTAACATGAGTATCAAATATCTTCTTGGGTTTTTTTTTAACTATGCTGTTAAATAATATCCTCCGATATCTATATCCTTTCTGATTCATGCTATTTCTGTTACTGACTACCTATATACTCTTATACTTATTTCTTCAAGATTATTATTTTTTTCTTTTTTTAATTTTTAACTGACAGATAATATCCACTGATATTCTGATGTCTCCTGTCTGACATTCCACTTACAATGATGATATTCATTGCTGAAACTGACATTCTAAGTACCCATTAATATTTCTTTATTCCCAGATGTATATGAGTTTCAGTTATCTGAAATAACAACTGACAAGTTTGTTTGGTTGTCATGTCACCCGACAGTAAAGAATAAATATATATTCCCTTAGCACCGAAATCTTCAATCTGTCAAACACACTATAAAGGATATCCAGAAGCTGTCATGTTAGTCTGAGGACAAGGAGAAGATGTCCGACAGTATGTGATCAGAAAATAAATAACAGCTTTGTCATCTGAGAGAGTGTACAATTGATGTAGACTGTATTCATTTTTATCAGAAATACACGATTTACATGTCTGTCAGGCTCTCAGATAGCTATAAGTAAAACGGGACATTTTCTTTTGTTCTATATTCAAAAATGTCATATTACCATCAATCATCTTTCCTTTTAGATATATACAATATAATATTTGTTTGAAGTCCTATTCACAACCATGAGTTTCACAGAATATGTCAAAGTTTGTTTGAATTAAGGAAAGTCCCTGGAGAATAAACGATCAACCTACATCCAATGCCTCACAATTGTACCACTATAAAGCTTCTGAGCAAGTTCCTCCAGAATTCATTACCCAGAAATGCTAAACAATACCCAAAAAGCCTTGACAAATTGCAAAATAGCTGTCCTTGACCTTTGCCCTTTGAAATGAGAATCATATGACCAAAGGTAGACTGCTCCTACCTTCATGAACCTACATAATCTGCCCTTCTGCATCTAACCTTTGACCCTTGATAATTATGAACCAGAGCTAGACTACAACCTTAATGAAATTGTGTCTCTTAAAATAACTTGATAATGACCTACATTGACCTTGGTTGACCTTGTTGCATGTCTTATGATGTCTACCCTGATCATATTAGTTTTCCTGATGAATTAGTTTGGAGATTAGAAGCGGAGGACAAGCGAAGTAGATTGTCACTTACTTACCTACAGAGGTCAACATACACAAGGGTCGTTAACTTATTGATTCAATGTCTTCGCTAATAGGGAGCACATTCTAGGTAATAAATAATGTAAATAGGTCTTACTACAGATTTACATTTTCCAATATATCTATTCAGGATAATGCTGTACTAATCCTTGGATATAGATTCCATGTAAATGGACAATTCTCCTACATCAACGACAACAGGTGACTGACTGGTTATCTCCCCCTTAAAATTATTCCAAACTGTGACCACCAGGTGTTTTCAGAAGAATGAACACCGCAACCTCAAATTTACACTCTGGCATCCTGTCATTTTGCTCTCAGTCATTTTCTCTATTTTGAAACTTGAACTTAATTGCAAATGCAGCATACCTTTTTGAAAACATGAAATATGTATATGCCTTTTGTTCTTTTTGTAAGTCAAGATTTCAATATTAATTTCACTTTTGTGTTTAACTCATAACATTTTGCTTAATGACACCAAGTGTTAATGGGTGTATATATGTGTTAACAGAGAGAGAGAAAAAAAAGAAAACATGCATACAAAACAAACAGTTCATGGTTTATTTGTTGTCATGTGCAATGGAAAACATATATCTTTATGTCTTCTATGAATCATGCACCTGTTTACAACTGTGACGGAGTATCATAATGAAAATGAAACTACAGCAATGTGATGCAAAATATATTGAAATGTATTTCTTTCTGTTCTGTTTTATATTGAGACACATATCTTTTGTTTGTTTTGGAGCCTAAAGTTTTGTTACTTTCAATAAAGACAAAAGCTATTCGGATGAGACTGAAGGGATACCTATGTGTAGACTGTTGAAATGGAATCTGTGGAGACTGGGGTTAAAAAATGTCAAATAAAAACAAAGTTATGCATTGGCAATTTTTGGTCTGAACTCCGAACATATATAACACAAGATTGCTCTCCTAGGTAATAACAGTGTAGACCAATCAATGTGGAGGCTTCCTAGCTGATATAATCTGCATCCCTAAAATATTTCACTCCATGTATTGTAATCTAATACTTGGTTGACAGCAAAGTCTGGAACAAACATCTACTCAACTGGTAAATAGAGATATCGTATTGTCTCTAGTGTATGGTCAAGTTCTCAACTTCCTGAAGTATGATAGAGTTCTCTGAGGTCCCAAAAGTAAGATAAAGTTCTTAATTCCCTGAAAAACTTGATGCAGGACTAGACTGGGTCGATCGCTGGCAACCTCACGTGGTGTAATTGGAAGATCTTTCAAGTCTCCAAAAGTCCATTAAAAATGTTGAAGTTTTAAAGCCACCTCATGGATTTCTAAAATCTCTTGAGCATACCAGCTGTTTACTGTCAGTTGGCAATGTTATTCCATTAAGAATGGTGAAGGTTTGAAGCTAGCTCATGGATTTCTAAATCTCTTGAGCATGCCAGCTGTTTGCTGTCAGTTGGCAATGTTATTCCATTAAGAATGGTGAAGGTTTGAAGCTAGCTCATGGATTTCTAAAATCTCTTGAGCATGCCAGCTGTTTACTGTCAGTTGGCAATGTCATTCCATTAAAAATGGTGAAGGTTTGAAGCTAGCTCATGGATTTCTAAAATCTCTTGAGCATGCCAGCTGTTTGCTGTCAGTTGGCAATGTTATTCCATTAAGAATGGTGAAGGTTTGAAGCAAGCTCATAGATTTCTAAAATCTCTTGAGCATACCAGCTGTTTGCTGTCAGTTGGCAATGTTATTCCATTAAGAATGGTGAAGGTTTGAAGCTAGCTCATGGATATCTAAATCTCTTGAGCATACCAGCTGTTTACTGTCAGTTGGCAATGTCATTATATTATTTTTACTTTCTTTGTGCATTGCATAACGAAGATGGTTGAGCTAGTGGTTACAGTGGTCTATCATTGGCCCTCAACCTCTGGTTTTGAGTGTAAATCTCACATGGAGCAGTTATACAGCTACCGTAAAAACTGGTATAATTTGCGCACCAGTGTAATTTGCGCAGGTACTTTTTAGGGCTGAAAATGCTGAAAAAAATCTACTATCAGTATATTTTGCGCATCAAATTTTTTGGGGGGAAAACGATGTCCAGGGAGTCCCAAAATCGATGTATGAAGGTGACAATTTCAATGCAAAATATTCCTCATAAATGCTTGACAAAATGCACAAAGAAGTGTTGTATTAAGAAGAAATAATATATTAAAACCACATTGTGTTTGTTTTCTTTTATTGGCCACCGTAACCTGAAACTAAAATATCTTGCAGATGTCCAAAACATCGGCGGTCCGGTTCGCCGTACTCCGTGCACATGTCAATGTTTTGAGATATTACACATGAATAGTAATCAGGAATATTCAAAAAGATTAGAATTTATTTGTTTAAAATTGTCACAATAAGTAATTAGTGTGTTTGAGATCATTAACAATCAACAGCAATCGGCTAGCGGATACGTTAGCTTGCAACAATCACATTGTGAGTAAACTCACTACCTGTACGGTACCAGATCCAAGCTGATGGCTAATTAAAATTATCAATACGGTTGAATATGTCACTAACCTTGTAGCTTGTTAATTCTGCAGTAATATAATTGCAAACCACTTATTGAAAGTCCTAAATATAGGTCAGTTTAGGCATCTTATAAATCCCACGTGTGTTTTGACTTTTTGCACACGGCCTGCAGCCGGGCCCTACGGAGTTTCATGTACAAAGCTAAAGGCTAATTTTATACAACAATACGATTGAAAATTTCACTAACCTTGTAGCTTGTTAATTCTGCAGTAATGCAATTGCAAACCATTTATTGAAAGTCCTAAATATAGGTCAGTTTAGGCATCTTATAAATCCCATGTGTGTTTTGACTTTTTGCACACGGCCTGCAGCCGGGGTAACTTTTGTGTATACACACACACTCTCTACAGACTCTCTCTACAGCCTCTCTCCCCTAAAAAAATACAGGTAAACTACATTGACCCAGCCGAAGTCACTGATTGTGGCTGTCCCATTATACTACGAGGTGTACACTAGGGTATACCCTCTTGCTGTAAGTAGAAGCCATGGCATGCTCTCAGTCAGTCGCCATTGAAATTATCGGGGCAAATGTAAACAAAACATCGTGGTCATAACTTAACACTTTAATAAGCCATAGATAATCCACTTTAATAGGTGAGGCATTGTTTTTACAATCTTTAATACCTTTTATTATATAAAATGGCTACCATACACGGAGCGGTACCTCAACGTTCATAGATCGTCAGCCCCTCAGAATGGACAGATTTTTTCCCCGTAATTTTTTTAAAACTACTCTATCAATGTAATTTGCGCACCCCCAACTTCAAATTTTATTTTTGCACAGAAAAAGTGCGCAAATTACACAAGTTTTTACGGTATTTCCATACCATATAGGGATTGGATTTCGCTTTTATGTTAACCATGCTTGTATGGAGCAACTCTAAGAATATATTCTATGGGGTAGCGCCCCATATTGAATATATTCTTAGAGGAATTGCTCCATACAAGCATGGTTAACATAAAAGCGAAATAAAATCCCTATATTTACACTCAGACAACTTTTTTTTTATATTTTATGCAATAAAATCGTCATTTGAAAGTGACGTAATAATTCAATAAAAGTTGGTCAAAAGTGGGAGGAGCTTACTCAATTGAACAGCGAATGATGGCTCTTCACGTAAGGTAGAATTATTCATCCGCGACAACAAAAAATTTCATTATTTTATTGTGAAATAAACATGACAAACAAAGTAAATTTCAGAGATAATTTTATCTAATCTGATCAGAACTTTAAATATATATTTAATTTTACTAAAAGTTAATATATAGCGTAATAACAAAGAATTTGTACTCGTACACATGTGTGAAATCGGTGACCGTTTTTGTGCAGCGAGGCGACTAATTACACACTGGAGTTTTCCGTAGTTGTCAAAACACCGATGTTAAAGTAGCTCAATGTATTCGAGATTGTCGTCTGACTTGACGATATTACATCCTTGGGAGCCATGTGATAATTTAGTCTACTCTTAGATCCATTGCCATCGATAGATGAGATGGAACAATTTCACTTGTGTTCAATAGATTCAATGCATTTGAGGTGACGCGTAACTGTCAACATGTGGATTACTAGCTGTGCATGTTTTATAATACCCATGATTAAATTCTCAAAGAACAAAGATAAGAGAATATGTTTACAACTGACCTCTGTCAGTCTGCTCCAAAGACTCGATCATAAAATGAACACAGACACAAAGGTAATGCTTACATTTGACATCAATCATTTTTAACAAAAATGAAAGCACCCCGGTCGGGATATTTTTTCCCGATTCAATTGTTAATTTAAAAAATTTGTATCATATATAAATATAAAACATGTATATATTGTTTACATCTTTCCAAAAATTCTATGAAAAACAACAATATACACGTAATGTTGTGTCAAAATGTACATGTAAACAAAGCCATGTGTTTCTTTAAAAGAAAGTTGCCCCTTTACGTTGCATAGAACATTTTCATAAGCAAGTTCCAAGTTCAATGTAACCATGCAGTTATGGTAAACAAAATCAGCTAGATTTTGTGTATAGTGAACAAGCCTAGCAAGTGTAAATATAGGTAGGTGTTGTTTTTTCCAGGTACTCCTGCTATCCTCCACCTCTAAACCCAACACATCCTTAAATTACCCTTGTTAATAGGATGTGAAACAAAAACATGACACATTTTTGATAGTATTGTCAAACACCATAAAACATTAGCAGGAAAGATTCACAGCCATTTAATTACAGCCTAGCTTCCAATCAACACTGATATTAAACAAGATATAAAGGTTAACATAAAAAAGAAATGGACTTTATTTTCAACAAGGACTCTTTACAGCATTCTAATGAACCTCTATCATCACTGCAACTGAATGTTTCATTATGTCTACATTGACACCAAAGCTTTCTGCAGCATCTTTAAAGATATCCAATCAAGCCTGTAGTCAGTGTGGACTTGGATGATAATTATCTTAATGTGCATGTATTTTCGTTTTCAAAGCCATCAAACATCTCATCTAACTCGTCTAAAACAATGACATTAAACCCTGTAAATGTGTCTTCATTGACATCACACTGTATGACCTTGTTTTCAAAATGAGAAACTTTAAGTCATAAATGTATATAATGCATAGACAATTCATAACTTTGTTCTATAACAGATATTAAGTTTATATGCATCATGATTACTTTAAAACTGAACTTATTTAAATAGTAAACTGATAAATAACCTTGACCTACTTAAATGGTAAATTGATAAATAACCTTGACCTACTTAAATGATAATTAACCTTCATCTATTTTAACAGTAAACTAATAAATAACCTTGACCTACTTGACTGACCTCCAGGTGATCCATTTAAAAAGTAAACTAATAAATTACCTTGACCTACTTGACTGACCTCCATGTGATCCATTTAAAAAGTAAACTAATAAATAACCTTGACCTACTTGACTGACCTCCAGGTGATCCCAGATGGACTCCTCACTGTCGGTCGATGTTTGACTTATCTGTCCCAGGTGTTGGAAGCGTTTCTTCATCGCGTCTAGTGGATTCACCACCATATCATTCACTAAGGTTTCTGAGTTCATTTTGCTCCTAAACGTGTCCTCAAGTCAACTCCTACTGTACCAATGTTAAACCTTTTTCTCAACGCAACTACAATTTATTCATTTGAAAAAGAGGATTGGCTTTCCCTACCACAAGTAAACAATGATTAGATTTTCTATCAATGCACAGAATTAGGTCTAAACAAGCACTGTCTGTGTTGCATCAATATTGTAGTGATTTAAATAGAGAAGCACTTTACTCGAGTTCAATGGTAAGATGGAAGTTCTCTGTACTCCCGTCAGTAAATGTCCTGTTACATACTATATTGATCAGTCAACAAATGTCACATCTTCTATACTCCCATATCTCCTTACATCCAAATGTTCTGATGTCTATTTGGAAATTCTAATGTCTTCTTCTGTATGTGCAATCCAATTCTACTTAAACTCAAAATGTCTTCTTACATTCCAATGTCTCTTGAAATAATGATATCTCTTTTCAAGTTTTAAGTTTCTCCTTAAATTCTGAAGTCTCTTTGACAATATTTCCTTTAATTCCAAAGTCTCCTTATATTCTGATACCTCATAATCTGTATATTTTCTGTTTTTAAGACGTCATATCATTTAAACTCCAGCTGGTAAAATGGTGACCAAACTTTCTGTTCTGTTGTCGTATATGAAACAGACTCCCACAAGTACTCTATGATTAAAACAGTACATTACATTACTGATGTAATTAGGAACCACACGAGGCTGATGTTCACTTCTGTAATCAACTTTGAAGTATCGTCAGCCAATCAAAAGTAATGCTGTACAAATCTAATGGGAGTCTTGCACACATTGCTTCACATGTATCAACAGCAAAATAAGATTGCAATCGATGATGATGGGTTTTTTTTTCTACTATAAAACAAATATATAGGATATTGGATTATAAATCACCAGATATGTGCACTAAGGATACAATCCTCGACAAAGACACAGAAGATACAGCACACACAATGTTCAGTACATTAAACTTGTCTGTATAATGTTCGCAGCAAAGCAGTCACCTGAAAATGGTTGTAATAACTGCGGAAATCAGCTCCGGAGAAATGTCATCGATAGTCTCAGGTTACCAGACATGAAACTCCAATACCACACCTGAGTGTGCCTATCCTAAACTGTTAACGACCACAACACCTTGTCAATCAGGTGCCATGGCAACAGTTTGGAATAATTAGCACCTGTAGTGATTGTTGATGACTGCAGATTCAGGCTATAAATAGACTTGGTGCTTTCCAATTGATCTTAGAAATCCAATCCTATAAATGGATCCAGGTCACTGGGTCACTGCTTTCGAAAGCCTAACGAAGGTGACACACCTGTCTTAGAACAGGTATTGCCAGATCTGTCCTGTAAGTTCATCTAAATGATGACAGGATGAAAACTGTGTAAGTTGACTAGCTATGTCACTGTATCACTGAGCCCATCACCCCTTAGACTGACGCTACATCCAGGGCAGTGTACCGCCAGGCCAGGCCGAGAGTTCTGATCAATGACATGTCCCAGGAAATAGGCTTTATAAACAACAACATTGCTTCCCATCAAGTACTTGATTGTGTACAATATAAGGTACTTAAATATACAATAGGGATGTGTATTATAAGTAACAACAATTATATTCAGCACTACAACCCTATATCACACTCAACTCGTTATAGTCACCATCAAACTTTTTTTTATTATGATGCTAACTATCAAACTTATTGGTAAAAATGAATTCATCTCATGCTTGTAACCCATCTAATTTCACATCTCAACCATAATCATGAGCAAACATCTAACATCTGCTGATAGATCACAAAACATCTAACGATTCCTAACATCTCTGACAGTTCTAACAATTAATAGTAATATAAGATTGTCATAAATAACAATGGGAACATAAGCAGGACAAAAGGACATATTGGATGGTAAAATTGGATAAGGGAGGGCAGACAACTGTGTAACAGACACCTATGTAGGATTAGGAAAGAGGAAACAACTCTTGAAATAGCAACGTTTAAATGGGTATAATTGTATAACACTTTAAGACTTATTATAACAATTAGTATATAAATATTTAGCATTAGGGCTAGCATATAACAAAACTATAAATGCCTGTAAGAATGTTCCACTCTGATTATAGTAAAGTGGGACAGTGGGCATTTTAACAGACATTGAAAGATTTCTTCTTGACAGTACAACTTGATAACTGAAAATGCACCTTTCAATGGTAGTCAGGAAACTAAGGAAAAGGGATAGAACTTGTCATCAAGTTTAGAAGGAGCATGGTTAGGCACACAGGTTACTCAACAATCAAGTAGAATATTGGGTAAAATTCTACAATCTGTCACCGAGTGAATCATGGTCATAAGGACAGGGATTTGAGTAATGGTCAGTGGTCAATAAATATGGACAGCGAAGTCACAGGGTTATAACCCTGTGACTTCGCTTTATAATGAAGGCAGAGCACAAATAAGTTCAGGAAAGGTGTGCCTCAGTGTGGAATCAGTAACAATTAATGATATGTAGTTTAGAAATCCTGCCAAACAGAAAATGATAGATATAGAACTATACATTTTCAGAGAAAGCTTTTTAGAGACTTTCGCTGCCAAATATATAAAACACTGTTTTACTGCCAAACATAAACCCCAGATTCTGACAGGACCATATTCTGTGTTCTCTGACCTACCTCCATGATAAACTCTTAATCAATATGTTATTCAGAAAAACGGAAAGACCAACACCTCTGACAGACAAGCTACCACCACCGACAGACCTCACGAGATACCCAGATCACAGCTAACCTGATTTCTCCTGAGGTTACGTATCTTATCCGTAATACCGCTTCACGCAACCGAGACAAAACAATGGAGAAATCGATGATCCATTCTCTTTTTATGACTTTATAACTACAGACTAGGTCTGATAAACCAATAATTTATTGCATTTTTGATAATGTTTTTCTGTTTTATGTCAAACATGTTATATAAATGATATAATTTTCGAAATCATTTTGACCTTAAAATGGTTACTTTTAGTGCATTTTCCATGGATTGTGTTAGAGATTGTAATTTAAAGTGAGAGACTTTTTTTCCCTGAATAAAACATCCAACAGAATGACTGGTGTCATTTTTAAACTGAACAAAAAAACAAATCAGTCAAAGCTGCGAATAAAGACCATCCATTTCCCTACGCAAACCTAGGATATAAAAATCAATTCTCTCAAGAGCAGATAACTCTGTAATATATAAAGCAGAACTTATCGATGATGAATGGGAACTGCAGCTTCCACCAAAATGATGGATGTTCCTAGAATGTCTCAAATTTCCACAGTTTCCACATTAAAAACTTTATGTTTCTGATTGCCACAAAAGCCTATACAGCCTCACTCTCTCTAATAATCAATCAAACGTCTACTAGGAAATTGATAGCATACTCCACCAAGTTCTGTCTAACCTTATATAGCTACATCCTATTCGCGATAGGAACTCAATGGGAATGCCATTTTCTCCATTAAATCTTGTCTGATGTCAATGTCTGATTATGAGTGGTGGAAATGTGAGCCGTTTTGGTCCAGAACTAGCCATTAATTCTTTGCATTTAGCAGGCCTAGTGAGATTTAAGGCAGTATCCTGATGTGGTATTCTGCATGTACTGCGGACTGAACTATTTGTAAGCATTAGGATGTAATTTGCGAATTACCAGAACTGAATTCTCATTAACAACTCAGGTTATTGGTAGATCTCTTTGCCCTAGCATTAGTAGCTTACACATAGGCAGGTCTTTGAATTTCTTTCTTTTGACCTTGAAATTCCTGATGTATTGGAATTGACAAAAGTCAGATCAAGAACTGATTTTTTTTTGAATTCAATCTAAATTAAAACGATTTATGTTTTTTTTATTTATTTTTTTAAAGTTTTTTTTATAGGTATCTTAATACATTATGTGTTACATTGAAAAATCTGTGAATTTTTAGAAGATAAAGAAGCCAGGAGACAAAGTCACCAGCCTGAATCTTCAAAAGGTGAAATAACCAGTCACTTTTATAGGAGGTGATGTATCAAGCCAGTTTTATAGGAGGTAAAGTAACCTGAGCTACTTTTTAAAACATAATTATCTGGTGACTTCACTTTCAATCACTTTATAGGTGGTAAAGCAACCTGCCAATTTATATAAAATTAAGTCACCACCCACTTTTTATAGTAAGTAAATTAACTTGTCACTTCTACAGGAAGTTAAGTCATCAGCCACTTTTTATAGAAGGTGAAGTCACCAACCACTTTTATAGGAGGTGAAGTCACCAACCACTTTTATAAGAGGTGAAGTCACCAACCATTTTTATAGTAGGTAAAATAACTTGTCACTTTAATAGGAGGTGAAGTCACCAACCTTTTTATAAGAGGTGAAGTCACCAACCATTATTTATTGGGGGATAAAGTCATCGGCCACTTTCATAGGAGGTGAAGTAACCTCTCACTTTTATAGGAGGTAAAGTCACCAACCTTTTTTTTGAGGTGAAATCACCAGCAACTTTTATAGGAGGTAAAGTAGCCTGTCACTTTTATATGTTAGGTCACCAGTTTTTTTTTAAATGCGATAAAGACATCATTCACTTTTATAGGAGGTGAAGTCACCAACCACGTTTTAGGAGGTAAAATCACCAGCCACTTTCTATAAGAGGTGACATCATCAGTCACTTTTTATAGAAGGTGAAGTCACCAGCCACTTTTTATAGGAGGTGAAGTCACCAGCCACTTTTTATCAGAGGTAAAGTCACCAGCCACTTTTTTTAGGAGGTGAAGTCACCAGCCACTTTTTATAGGAGGTGAAATCACCAGCCACTTTTTATAGGAGGTGAAGTAACCTGCCATGTTTATAGAAAATGAAGTCAACACTTTTTTAGGAGGTAGTTAAGTATATAACATGCCACTTTAATAGGAGGTGAAGTAGCCTTCAACATTTTAGGAGGTGTAATAACCTTACAGGAACGACTACGTAGGAGAAGTAGGAGTAATAACAATGTACCTTAATTACTGGGAGGAAGAAGGATAGCTGTGCCAAAGGGTTACAGACAGGTCCATCTATGTGAACATTCCATATAGGGAGGACAAGGCATCTATCAGACTGACTGATGGGGTACTGTATTGGAGATCTATACCTCCTATATATAGGACTCCTAATATGTGGAGACAAACTTACGTAACTCTTACATGGGGTTTTTTTTCCAGAAACATTAAGGTTAGAAAATGATAAATCATAAAATAATTTTGCCATGATATTTTAGCCTTATGCCCAAAAAGGTATATTCTTACTTTGCTTTTGACCTTAGGTTCAGATGAGAGAGGGTTGCTGTGGTAACTG
The DNA here is from genome assembly GCA_004382745.1 of Argopecten irradians irradians. Lineage (NCBI taxonomy): Eukaryota > Metazoa > Mollusca > Bivalvia > Pectinida > Pectinidae > Argopecten > Argopecten irradians. Next base: position 1,012,645 of record SAYR01004239.1, read on the forward strand.
TAGAGTATGTCAAAATGAATCAACTATATATATCTTAATTGAATTTGATCAATAAATTCCACAACCTTAATGATTATTCATAGTTGAATATTTACATTTTCACTGCAGTCCCACTATGTAACCTTACCAAGCGCAGTTGGCAGTCATATAGACAATGAACTTCAAGCGCTTATTATGACGTCATTATCATTGTGACGTCACAATTGTCGTGCCAGCGATCACGGCAGACGGCTGTTCAAATGGCTGTTCCATCCATGACGATAACGAATGATTAATTCATGATATATGCAAAATTCCTTGGGATTTCATCATAAAATTGTAACCAAATGTAAATATAAGCATTGAACGTCTTTAAGTTGGCATTCATAACCAATATGAATGTAAACTGGACAGAGGCAAATTCAACATGAAGCGCTAGCGCGCTTCATGGAATTTGCCTCTGTCCAGTTTGCATTCATATTGGTTATGAATGCCAACTTAAAGACGTTCAATGCTTAAATAATGAAACACATCAATGACAATAAAATGAATAAATATTTCTTATTCAATAACTAAAATATAATTGGATTCAAACCAAATCTACTGTGTGTATGCATTATTGACACCAAAGGTTTGCTTACAATAAGCTAAATTCAATATCATTTTATCTATAGTTCAGTGCCACTAAGCTTCATGTAATTATATGTCCATAACAAAATGTTAACTCTGATAAAGGGATGGAAAATATCTGTTTTTAACTGCAAACGAACACTGTTCTAATCAAAATATTCTTTCTAGATAAAGATTTTATACTGGATGCGTAATCCCTTTTCAGAGCAAGAGTTATAAACATTTATTGATGGATTTATTTGTAAACCACTCACAATTATGTCATGAAGCACAAAGTTTGTTAGTGACAAAAATTTAATCAAATATTGCAGGATAGCATTGAATGTGCATGGCCAGCAGTTGCCCTCAGGTCACGACGACCAGACAATCATGTATTGCCTAAATTGCCTGGCTTCAGACTGTGGTTGACTTAATTACAATCTGTATATCTGGTAGATATAGCTATGGTCACAATACATCAAATCTCTCTTGATTATTAGAATGAAATCAGGTCCAAATCAATCCCATCCAATATTGTTAAAATGATCGCAACACATTTTGTTTGGCAACATGATTTGTCACAATGCTGTCTTGAACTGAGACTTATCCCTAACTCAAGTCTCGAGCGAGACTGGCCCTAACCCTAATAAGGCCTTCGTAGCAGGTGCTCGCTGGCCTAACCAACCTGATTTGTGTGACATTTCAACAACAGTCAAAACCAAATTACTGCAACAGGTCGATGCACCAATTACAAGGTTATTCTCAATGGAGCTGAACTCAGCCTCAAATACACAACATGATGTAATATCTTTCAGGGTCTTAAATTAGTGTCAGCACTCCTAGTGATAAACAAAGTCTCTCGTCCTTGAGGATGTTCAACACATTAATATGGCTGTCTTTGACAGGGGTATTGACCGTCCTTGATAACAAATCTTTTCATCTCACTCTGCATGTTGTGTTAATGCTCTCAAAAACAGCTCTTTCAGTTCCATCGCTGCCTATATGTTCATGTTGTTACAATTATTTAATGTAAAATTTCACATCATGTCATCAAAATTGTTGTCAATGATAGGGGATACAAACTAAGTCTCATGGTTGTGTATGTCCTTGATATTAATTTCCAGGATCCATGACCTTTGACATAAGTTCAGATACACATGATCTTGACATAAGTTTAGATACAAATGACCTTGACACAACGGTCAATACTTGATTATAGAAATTTATAGTCATTTCCCAATTGTTCTAAACTTTTCAATAATCATATCTGCAAATAAAGACTTGATTTGATATACCCTGTCTTGTTACACACTTGACTTACCGTTATGGAGCTATTGGTGTTTTCCACTACAGCTATCCCACTATCCCCCTCGTCCTCACGATCATGTTCTTCACCGTGCATACTCTGATGTGATTCCTCGGAATGATGACCAGGGGTCACACTGGGGTCACTGAGACTACGATCAGGACTAGACATGGAGTCAGCAGGCCCTGAAGATTTATTAGGCGAGTCAAACATTGGGTCGAAATCCTCGCCCATGGATGTGCGTGATAAGTCATTAGAGATATTGGGCTGGCTGGCAGACAGGCCTACTGGTTCTTCACCATCCTTCTGTCGAGCTTTTGTAAGTAGCCTCTTCTTGTTGCGAAAGCTGCTCCAGAACTTCCTCTTTTTGCCTGTAGGAGGAGGTGATGGGGTCTGCTCCCCATTACTACGAAGGTCTATGGAACTCTTCGCTTTCCTTTCCCTGCCCTCTGTTGATCCTATTGAACAAAAAAAGAAATTCACAATTATATTGGAGCAATAAAAGAGTTTGTCAAAAACTCCTAAAAGATAGGAATTCAAATATGACGCAAGTAGTGAACAATTCAGGCGTTGAATTAGTATATCTCAGATATAGCTGCCAATGTGGCACTAGCAGCTGAAGAAAACATAGCTGCAGCTGCTGCCATTTATAGGCATTACCAGCTGAAGAAAACAGCTGCAGCTGCTGCCATTTATAGGTATTACCAGCTGAGGAGTATACAGATGGAGTTGCCTTTTAGGCACTACTAGCTACATGAGGAGTATACAGATGGAGCTGCCATTTAGGTACTACTAGCTACATGAGGAGTATACAGATGGAGCTGCCATTTAGGCACTACTAGCTACATGAGGAGTATACAGATGGAGCTGCCATTTAGGCACGACTAGCTACATGAGGAGTATACAGATGGAGCTGCCATTTAGGCATTACTAGCTACACAAGGAGTATACAGATGGAGTTGCCATTTAGGCACGACTAGCTACATGAGGAGTATACAGATGGAGCTGCCATTTAGGCACTACTAGCTACATGAGGAGTATAGAGATGGAGCTGCCATTTAGGCAATACTAGCTACATGAGGAGTATAGAGATGGAGCTGCCATTTAGGCACGACTAGCTACATGAGGAGTATACAGATGGAGCTGCCATTAAGGCACTACTAGCTACATGAGGAGTATACAGATGGAGCTGCCATTTAGGCACTACTAGCTACATGAGGAGTATCCAGATGGAGCTGCCATTTAGGCACTACTAGCTACATGAGGAGTATAGAGATGGAGCTGCCATTTAGACACGACTAGCTACATGAGGAGTATACAGATGGAGCTGCCATTTAGGCACTACTAGCTACATGAGGAGTATACAGATGGAGCTGCCATTTAGGCACTACTAGCTACATGAGGAGTATACAGATGGAGTTGTCATTTAGGCACTACTAGCTACATGAGGAGTATACAGATGGAGTTGCCATTTAGGCACTACTAGCTACATGAGGAGTATACAGATGGAGCTGCCATTTAGGCACTACTAGCTACATGAGGAGTATACAGATGGAGCTGCCATTTAGGCACTACTAGCTACATGAGGAGTATACAGATGGAGCTGCCATTTAGGCACGACTAGCTACATGAGGAGTATACAGATGGAGCTGCCATTTAGGCACTACTAGCTACATGAGGAGTATACAGATGGAGTTGCCATTTAGGCACTACTAGCTACATGAGGAGTATACAGATGGAGCTGCCATTTAGGCACGACTAGCTACATAAGGAGTATACAGATGGAGTTGCCATTTAGGCACTACTAGCTACATGAGGAGTATACAGATGGAGTTGCCATTTAGGCCCTACTAGCTACATGAGGAGTATACAGATGGAGTTGCCATTTGGGCACTACTAGCTACATGTGGAGTATACAGATGGAATTGCCTGCCATTTAGATACAGATGGAGCTCAAATCTAAAAGATACTCCGGTATGTCTTCTTTATCCTAAGATAAGACTTTTCAAACTTTTTGGAAAAATATCTACTAACTAGCACAAATACACATATAATTCTCTAGATATCTCAAATGATATTAAGAAAAAAAAATGAAATTCAGGACATTACAGTCTCTGAATGTGTGATAGCCACGCACAATCTAGTGCAGGGTATTGATTCTGAGGCAATCATTTCAATATCTTTACATAATAACTCACTGGAATTCGCCAACAACTGTACCAATATATAGGGTTCATATCTCGGATTTCCAAAATCTTAAATGACAGAAAATATTTATCAAGCTGACAAACCAGCATGATTTTAGAAAGATTTTAATCTGTGAGGAACTTGTGGCTAGGAAATTGATTTTCTCTACAAATAAATTCCTTTGGATCGTAGCCCTTTATAAAATTTGCTCTCTTGATTTAAATGATTTTCACATTTCTTGTTAAAATTACTTCTTTGGTAGAGACCATATTTCACTGAATACTGTAATCAGGGATGGAAACCTTCCTGCATCAAAGCAATAACTACTTCATCACGGCACAAAGTTACGAAATGGAACAAAACCTGAAACCAATTGTATCAAGTGCATGCAAATTCTAGTGTATCGATCAGAGGCAAAGTAGCGTCTGTTACATGTTGGACGGTATTACAGCTTCAAATTGGGCAGTTTAATTATCAACAAAAAATAAAATGGATTCTAAACACATTCATCATTGCCGCAGAGTGGCGCTAACATCAGTTCAAGTTATTGTTCTATTACGTCCACGAAACAATTACAGAGATCAAGCTATGGAGACAACTAACTAATCAAAGGGGAGATAAGCCAAAATTCTATAATTTTAATTTTTTTTTTTTTACAATTTTTACTTTAGGATTTTTTTTTTTATTATTATTCATTGCATAACCAAATGTTGTAAATTCCAACTTGTTTTTTATAGATATATTTCAGTGTTTGTGATAAATATAAAAAAAAGTCATAATGATGAAACAAAAGTTGTAACTTTATGCACCAACTTGTGATACCAACACAGACGTAGAATTGATAATTTAAAAAAAAAAAAAAAATATATGTTTTTCTTTTTCTTTTTTTTTAAAACTTTTTTTCTCTGACCTGTTGTAGTTAGTGTAGAAGTGGAGTTTGTTGTTCAGATACAGAATGAAACAAAGACATGCATATAAACATTTTATATTTGCCCGTCAGGCCCTTGAAGTCAGTCAGTGATTTTATAAATGACGAGTATTTGATTCTACAAGTTCCAGAATTTCAGAAGAAGATTTTTGAAGTTTTAGCCTATTTGACCCCTTTTGGCCCCGCCCCTAAGGCCCCTGGGGATCAGTCATGGAAAATTTGGTAATAAGACTCAATCGCCATCACATAGGGATAATTCTGACGACAATTGACTAATTTCCTATTATAATGACTAAATAATGCTCAAAATTGTGTTTTCCCTATATAAACTACAGTAAACTTAACCCCCTCCCCAGGGGGAAACAACCCAAGGGTCATATAATTCACAATTTTCATAAAACACTTTAAGACCTGTCCATCTATCACGAGTATTTGATTCTACCATTTCCAGTATTTAAGAAGAAGATTTTTAAAGTTTTAGCCTATTTGACCCCTTTTGGCCTCGCTCCTCTGCCCCGAGGGGGTTGACCAGGGCCAATATAGTTAAGATATTAAAATGTTATCTCAGGCTAATAATTCTAAACAAGTTTGACTCATTTCCTAAGAAAATTGAGCAAAAAATGCTCATAAATGTGTTTTCCCTATATAAACTATAGTAAACTTGACCCCCTCCCCAGGGGGAAACGTGAGACCCCAGGGTCATATAATTCACAATTTTTGTAAAGGACCTTAGGACCTTTCTATCTATGAAGAGTATTTACTTCCGTCACATCTGTGAGAGGAGAAGAAGATTTTTGAAATTTTAGTCAATTTTACCCCTTTTGGCCCTTCCCATAGCTCCCTGGGGGGTGGGGACCATATAATTCACAATTTTGATTGGCCTTATGCCTTAGAAGGTTTGTGCAAAATTTCATTGAAATTGCTTCAGCAGTTTTGGAGAAGAAGTTGAAAATGTAAATTGTTTACAGACATACGACGGACGACGCACGACGACGGATAAAAGGCGATTAGAATAGGTCACTTGAGACTTCGTCTCAGGTGACCTAAAAAACCGCTCAGAATCAATACCAGCTCAGATGTAGGTTCCATTTTGTCCATATAGTCAACAAATTAAGTCTCATGCAATTTTCAGACACTCTGCTAATACACTATTTTCACAATACAACTACAAATTAACTGTTATATTGATTTTTAAAAACAAATTCCATTAGAATAACTTTTTTGTCAACTGGAGCATTTTTTAAATCAACAAAAAAATTAATCTCATCAAATTTTTTAAATTGCAGCAAATAAATGGAGTTCGATGACCATTTTCACAGGGTTCCTTTGTGGTCATACAATAAATCTGTGGCCTTTTGATACAACCAGGATCAGTGTACACGGAAACAATCAGACGAGATGGAGACACCCTTGTAACACTATCAGAACTAGGAAGAGATCAGTCATGTAATTCACATGCACCGTGCATATCAGATGTCAGAGATTCAATATTGATCTTTTAACCAAGGCAAATGTGGAATAGACGCTGCACACATGTTTTGTTTGAATAAGAAATTCAATTTTATAATCAAATGGCCAGGAAAGATAGTTTTATCATAAACAAAATATTTAAAACAAATAAAATATTAATGACAATTCAAATTTTGAAACCATTACCAGTAAATTCAAAAAATGAAATTCTATCTTTTGATACAACAGATATAAAAATTGTGAATTTGATTAAAATGGAGAGTGTCACTATAAAATAGACAGATAGGACATGAGCATCCTTGTCATCTATAAAAAAAAAATTCCAAAATTATTATAAACCATAACATAAGCATTTTAACTATAAAAATGTCTGCAGTAAATGTCAGCCTCCATCTAAATAACTGAAATACTCTTGGCCTAGCGAAGGTGACCTGTAGTGGACTAGGACAAATCTGGACAGGATGGGACAGGATGGGACATCAATGGCTAACATTATATACCCTCGTTCTATTTCACAGGAGGGACATGAAAAGTACAGAATCCGATTCAATTGATCTCAGAATGTATAAAAGAGTCGGAGCAGTAAATGTTGTGCCATACAAAGGGAGACAACTCCAGCTATCCTGGACAGTGTCTACCTCCTAGTCTATCAACTCGTGATAAAATTGTAACACTAGTTGATGTCAATACTAATTTTATTTTGTGACTTGACAGTTAAACTGCTATGCAAATATTTTTTTATATATCAAATGATTCAACGTCAATGGCAAGCTGTAAATATGTGTTCAACTAATTTTGAATTGGTACGATAGATTTGATCTTACAAACATGATATTTACAGATTAATGACATGAAATAGAGAGATGGAATTTTTCTTAATTCACTCATACAGAACTAATGCAATCATCAGTAGAATCTACAACACAATCATTTAATGTAAATCTTATCTGTGACCTAAGGCAAATCAGATGTCTTGCAGATATAACAATAAGTCATAGGTCTGGTCATCATAAATATTTATTGTTTTTTTAATATTGTTTAGTGTCCTTTCTAAACTTTGACAAGCCTTACATTAAAGACATGCCAGAGATTTATTGATTGGAGAAAACCAGAATACCCAGAGGAAAAATCATCAACCAAAACAAAAGCAAAATGTATAATTAATAAAACTTTATGATGAATGGTATCACCAACATATACCAAATATTTGGGATACCATCAATATTTACACCTGAAAGTTTGAATCTGATACTATTAACTTGGGTAGCGTTTCCTAACACTGGTTTAGCTATTATTAAAGGGTAAAGTTTAGAGGACGTTCTATAGGACATACACACATGGACTAGGTAAGAAGTATGTGTATGTATACCCCCCCCCCCCTATATAACACAGTAAGGATAACATAAAGTTTAATGTTAGATAAGTAAAGTGTAGACAAGGATATATATTGATCAGATCAACATGTGTCCTTCCATGCCAGGAAGCTGTTGCACCATGAGATCCTATGGAAGCTGTCACACATCGAGATCCCGTTGTTGTGAGCTTATTGTCTTCTCGCTATAGAAACAATACATTTCCTGTATACAGGTGGTCCCCGACATGTAAAGCTTCTCAGCAGCCCTAGATTATACACTCCAGTGCTATGGACACAATACTATATGTCAGGTGACATTGCAAATATTGAAATTCAATATCTATGTTCCCATTAAATAGTTCACTGCGGAAACTATTTAATCAATTAATGCTTAAAGACAAAGTAGTAAATGGATGCTGAATACCACTCGCTGTTGTCACTTAAACATACTAATGTACAAATTACACACCAATACACAGTCATAGAGCATCTTCAAATAAGGATCTAATGTTTATATAAACACTTTATGCATTTTTTTTTTTTTTTTTTTTTTTGCAAATAATACAAAGGAGAGGAGACCTACAGCAATATAAAATGATAGAATGTACATCTCTAAACATGTAAAAAAAAATACATGTACATATAATCAATTTATGTAAATATTTAATTCGTAAATAAAAAAAAAAGGATGAGTACATGTGTCCTTTAAATATTACCTGCTTTGGTAGAAAAGCATCTCAAACAAGCGTGAGACAACTGGTGAGAGACTAACTCCAGTGTTTCATCAAGATCTGATTTTAGATTTGTATAATAAGACATTTTAAACAGGGGGAGATAACTAATGATAAATTACCCTTTTTCAATTGCTCTTCAACCATATTATACATTAAGTACATTTTACAAGGCCCAATATAATTAATGATAAACAATGACCCTTGACTTTCTGATTTTATGATAGTGCATTTTATATAATAATACATTTTACACAATTGTACATTTTATAAAAGTGGGATCACTTATAAATGACCCTAGTTTCTTTTCAATATCTGATTTTCACAGAAGGGGAGATAACTGAAGCCAGTTTGAGCACTGATTGTGAATACATGCTAACAAGGGTAACATGTACTATATAAACCCCTTCTCAAATTTCAATTTTAGGGTATATGTATGCATATTTACATGGAGGCATTGGCAAGTACTGCCATAAACCAAACATGCTATTTCACTTAAACTATATGTTATCACCTTATAAACATTCTACCAAGAAACTAAAACATATGCTAATTCTAAATAGATAATGAGTTATTTCCTCCATGAAACATTTTAACTGTGGTATTTTTGTTTACTAGACTAGCAACCAGCGCCAAAATTGTTGATAATAATTTCTCTGCTGAATTCTATTACTAGATTGTCATCCCCTCTAAACCTCTAGAATCAGACATACCTTATAGATGAAAATTATACAACTTATAATTTTACTGAAATTGTATTATAAAAATTACTGATGCCTAGGCATGGTAGTTAATGCTGTTCTACAAAACTAAAACTCTGAAAGGTACTCATTTCAATGAATGAGATATTTTATGGATTTAATTATAAACCAAATTTATCAAAACCATTTATTTTCGAAATACCTGAGAGGTTGGAAATACCTTGCAAATGTATATTGTGGTTATTCCTATGGTTAGTCAGATGACATGACATATGTGCTACACTACCACCCTTCGAAAAATTCTCTTGGTACACCCTTTTCTCGTATGTTACACTTCAAACATGTGGTATGATAATGTTCATTATAACAAATAATAGGTGTATATGCATGTGGGAGCAGTTTCAACTTGCAATTATTTTAAAGTAAATAAAGATATTGTTCAGCAGTTTACCGAATTTCAGCACATAGCCACCAGAAAAACACAAACTGTTCAATTTAAAGACAGTTTTACAACTGCTCCCACATATTGCTATTCATGTTAGTGACTACAGAGTCTATATGTGTTATTGATGTGATCTCTTATATCCAGCAAAAGGGTGCACCGACCCTCTTTACTGGGAGGGAGTTATTGCTGTCCACAGTTTTGGAACTCTCCTGCGTTGTACAATGCACCATAGCAACAGTAACTATAATAAAGCGAAAATAAAACTAATGAGTGTTATATTCTGACTTGATTTTTATCATTTTTATATCACATATAGTATTGTTGAATGTTCTTTTTAAAAGTAATCAACGGACAAAATGTCATATATCCATGTAAATGTAAAACATAATGTGAGCCGGTGCAAATACAATGCGGATCTGTAAACACTGTAACTTCATCGTGACATCATCAGGTGCCATCGTGGTTTCGATATTGCAACAATGTATTACATCCTACAACATTGTATCTTTTGCAAAATGAATGATGATTAAGGAATAGATTTTTATTTTGTTGAGGTTATGAGGGTATAATGATAATGGAGCACGTGTAAATTGTGTAACCCCGGCGAAGCCGGGCTCCATTATCATTATACCCTCATAACCTCAACAAAATAAACATCTATTCCTTATATTGACAGTTTTTCAAGTAAATGAATATTATAATTCCTGCAACAGTTGCATATTTTTTATTAAAATACACATATTTTTTTCTCTCTCGTCATCGTCAACGAATTTGATTGAACAGCTGATTGGAATCGAGTCATTCATATGTTCCCGCCAAAAGTGGGGTCATGATCCCACGTTGCTACGACATCGACTATTCACGTAACAATAGAATCACCGCACATGTTGTGGTAACATTATGCACTAATTAGATAATACTCGAAAGCGTGGTTATTGAGTCCATGTCAGTGCAAACTGTAAATATGCAGTATTAACTCCCATGCATAGTTTATCATGTCTCTAAATATCTAAATCATTTTCACTTCCTTAATCAACCACTTTATAAGAACTGTACTGTTTTTAATATTGATGAAAGTTTTAAAATCTGGTTTGTATATTTCACATTAGATCAAAAGAAAGAAGAAAGCGTTCAAACAAAGGAAATTGGTGGTTAGATGATAATCATTCTTGAATGGGACATAGCTTGCAACCTCCTAGATTGAAATTCTGGAACGTTGGCAAGTCCACAAATAAAATACCAATATAGAACCATGTTAAAGCAAGTAATCGACATGAGTAATCTACAATAAAATTGATACATATCAAAGAAGAAGATTTCAGAAGAGAATCTCCTGTATGTAGTGTTTGCCAGGACATTGTGTGGAGATTGAAATCTCACCCACAAACAGTGTATGGGACGCAGCCAACAATATATACAGATCTCAGATACATTTGGGCAGTCAGATCAATGAATGTTGACACATTTAATTATACATAGTGCTATTTTTACTGTGTATAATCCAGGTGCATGTCGCCATGGGAATGGTGCTTAAACCATGTCAATGAAACACTTACAAAAACACACCAATGTTAACGGTGTTTATGATGGCAGGCAGCATATGTAAAACATTGGGTGTTGGCACCGTGCACTGTTTAAGTGTAGACTGGTACTAGTATGATAGATAGGACCTGGATATAATGTGTGTGGGAGGCTCTCAGAATCGGAAATCAGCCAAATATTTCTATAGGAATTGTAAATGCTCAGAAAGATAAGGCTATAAACTTCGGCAGCAAATCTCTAATTATGTAAATATCTCAACAAGATTTCTCACTCAGAAATCTTATTTGAGCATAAAGTTGAAAGGTTAACAGGCTGGGCATCCAGTTTAAGACAGTAGAGGCCCTGGTAAAACTCGCTTTTTGGCTTTATCATTTTAACATTCTATTAACAGCCAGGTTCATTTATAGACTCGCCAGGTTTGTTGGTGGAGGAAAGCCATAGTACCCGGAAAAAAACCCTCGATCAACTGTAAGTACCTGGCAACTATACTCCACATGGGATCCATCCACAGATGGGAGGGCTCACAAATTCACAACTTAAAGATTGATTTAGTAAGGTTTGGTAAGTTTAACGTCCTATTAACAGTCAGGGTCATCTAAGGAAGTGCCAGGTTTATTGGTGGAGGAAAGACAGAGTACCCGGAAAAAACACACTGACCAGCAATCAGTACTTGGCAACTGGCCCACATTGGATATGAAAGAAACAAACGCACATGATAAAAGGCTAATGTATCATAACTGCTCTCTATATATATCTTGGCTTGTCAGTGATGTTAGACAAAAAGTTATGGATTATTGGAGGTGAATAAAGCGTTGGAATTTCGGCTTCTTTCTTCAGTTATTGATATTTTGTCTCATCAGTGCCAACAACTGTAAATGCAGAGACTCAGACACTGTTGTGTATACACACCCATGTCTTTTAAAGTTTAAAAGCCACAAATTTCCATAACGACAAAATTAAATACAAAAAAACACAAATCAATGCTACAAATTCCCAGAATATGCATAATTCATAGAAAAACAGTTTTAGGATATACCCTCTATCGAATCTTTTGTGTATATGTGTTCTTTTAAATTTGCAAATCTCACTCCTTTCTTCTTGAGTACAATGGAAATGTTGTATTTGAACTCAATTTTAAAAATCAGCCACTATAATACCTTAGTCTAATGGAAGAACCAATCCTACTTTGTGGCTGTGGTGGCAGAGCAGTTAAGGTGTTCAGTCATTACTAATAGTTCAATCATAACTTGTGGGTATCCCATGTGGGGCAGTAGTAAGGTATACTGACTATAATAGATAAGTGTTTTTCTCCGTGTACTCTGGCTTTTCCCCCCACTTCCTTAAAATCCTGCACATTTTTAAATGAACCTGGATGTTAATAGGATGCAAAAGAAAAACATCCATAGACCAACAAACCGTTCCCCACTGATCCTGTAAGCACTATACTGGTATGGTTTGTATAGATTTTCTGCCAATGTTTACGTTGACTAACGATTCCAGTCCAACGCCCACATTTCACAAGCACCTGTATAGATTACACAATACAATGGAGCAGCGATTCGGAATAAAGTAACCCAAATCAATTCTGATTTAACAAATTTAAATAATTAGCAATAAATGTCTCATTGAGTTGTGTTCATCAATTCATCAATTTGTAAGATCTTAAAACTGTATGGTGTTCATCAATTAATCAATTTGTAAGATCTTAAAACTGTATGGCTTTCTTAAGGTACAATTAATACTTTAATTGAATTGATTTATTTTTGTGGAACTGCATGCTGCCAGCTAACAACTGCTTTGCTTAACAAACTTTGGTTTGTAGTAATGTTAGGATAGTAACGATAGTCTAGACACATTAAAACTGGTTAAGGAACAGATCAATCTTGCTAAGTTATACCCTAAGAAGTCTGCCAGCTGGCCATTTCCCCATTGTTTTTACCTCCTTCTTTACCGTTTCTCTGCAGCGCTAGCCTATGACATTTGACCACCTCAATCTTAGCTAGACACACACCCTATGGCCTTTATTGTACAGTATCACCAGCCTTTGTTTATCGTCCACATCAATGTTAAAGGCATAAATAGTTTTATTTTTAACCTTGAGGGTGAGATTGGGAGTATTGACATTTATACGATAACAAAAGCAGTCCAGGGAGCCTCCATTTTGATATATATTTACCTCACAACTCATTTGAAATGGATCAATACAGAAGATAAACTTTGATTACAATTGTATGTAGACCTTCCTTGAATCTTGTATGAAGTTGAATCATTGATGAGCGCTGGCTGCGCCTCTCTGTAGGTCAACCCAATAGTTCCTGGTACCAACCATTTATCTACTTTGAAGATGTGTTCTTTTGTAAAATACAGCATTCTCAGAGTAGTTCAAACTTATAAAACTAGTTCATAAATGATTATATAAATATCTATGGTTAGTGGACTTTCATTTATTTTATAGTTTCCAAATTCCACAAATAAGATTTAACTGGAGTCACTATAGACACAGTATAGTCAGAGTTGCCTAAGTCAATGCAGTCACAACTAGTATTTAGACAATTCAGCAATAACACCCATTTAGCCAATAATAGCTAGAATAATCATATATACCATAATATAGTCAGACCTGGCATAGAGGCAACATAGCCCTATATAGCTGATAGGGATGTCACGGTTCATGTTTTTTCAGCTCGGTTCGGTTTCAACTTTTTTTGATCGGTTTTCGGTTTTTTCGGTTCGGTTCAGGCAAATCTCAATTACACTTTTTAAGTCTATTTTCTATCAAAAGCAAGTTCTGCTTTAGATTTAAAGATGGTATATCATTTAAACAAATGGGTTTTTTTTCTTTATCAAGATTTCACTTCTAATTAAAAACATATAATTTATTGCGCCCTGAAAAATAATCCACAGCACTATATCCTATATACATTGAAGTTCTAAAAGTGCATGCAGCAAAGAAATTCATTAATTATTCTATATCATTTTGTGTCTTAATTAGACATATGACACGATTAAATACCAATTTTTGTTCAAATATTGAGTATCATTTATGATCTCTCAGCAGTGGAACATCTTTAAAAAACATAATTGAACATTTTCTTATCTTTTTAACTCTTTCAGTACTATTGACACATTAATCAGTCACAGAGAGATATATGTCCTCGTATCCTTTATGATACATTATTTCGTCACTAAAACTTTTCTCGTATCCTTCATGACGCATTATTATGTGATGATTGACATGTGAAAATCGTAAGTTTTACCGCAAATCAATACATCGGTATTATCCCAGAAAAAGTGTTTTTAAAAAGTATTATGCATTTGAATTATAATAGAGATAAACATTATTACGTACCAGGTGCATGTTCAATCGTAAAATGGTTTAATTCACGGAATATTGGCCGACGGAAACGCGATTGTTTACAATCGGCAACACAATGGCGGCTTGATTTAGCTGCCGATATTCTGCGGGATTAATGTTATCGGAAAAATACATAATAAAAAATTATCAATTATAAAATATCAAGCATTTAGTGAAATATATCATTTAGATATTATGTATGTGAAAAATCATGTCCGCAGACAGCAAAAAACGATCTTCTGAATGACTGAACTTGCACACGTGTTACACATATATGTCGGTCAACAGGTGTATTTCTCGGGATTCTTACAAACAACTTCGCCGTACTTTCAATGAAATAATCTGCAATACAGTTTATACACGTAAATTACAGGTATTATAGGACAGTGATTTTTTTAATGAACCGAACCGAAACTTAGAATTATCGTACCGAACCGAACCGTACGGTTGAATTTTTCGGTTAACCGTATTTTCGGTTAACCGTGACACTCCTAATAGCTGACATAAACCATTTTGCAAATTAGGTAATACATCCAGTGCTGCCATTTAAGCAATACAGCCAGAGTTGCCATTCAGGCAATACAGCCAGAGATGCCATTTAGGCAATTATAACAGCCAGAACCTTTGCAGAGCTACCATTTAGACAATACAGCAAGAGCTGCCATTTAGGCAATACAGTCAGAACTGCCTATAAGACAATACAGCCAGAACTGCTATTTAGACAGCTTTTAATACACACATCAGCTTTTCTTACAGATGACTCAATTGAAATTAAGTACTTTTCTCAAGGTTTCATCAGGAATTGCCAATGTCAGTTTCAAACCATAAATACTTTTGTTACCAGAGCCCATTATCCCACCACCAGATCAACATTTTATTCCATTATTCCTCATTATATAATTTATTTTTACGTGTACAGTAATAAAAATTTGTGCTTCTTTAATATTTCATAGCAAATGTATTTCTAATGTTGACACAGCATTGCCTGAATCAGTTACAGAATAAAATCAAGCAGATAATTCTTGGCACCTCAAACATTGTGTGATTTTAATCATTTAATTTTATGGTTCCATGCTCAGTTTAAACATCATTTCTCTCTCTTTATTTCTTATTCTTCTGATAAATTTGTGATCTTTTTAAATGTTGAAAAATAAATTACTGTGCTTGTAAATGTGCTCTCAATACAAATGCTGTTAAACCAAAAGTATAATAAAATATACGTCTTGAATACTACATCATGGAAAATCAAATTATCTTGAAATTATCACCAATAAATCTAATTATTTTTGTGTTCTTAGGGAAATCTTTCTCAAGGCTATAAAACTTGGTTCATTATCACTCTTTCTGATATCTTATCATCCAAATTAAAGACAATTAATTCATATATAAGCTTGTGTAAATCTTCGGCTTTAGCTAGCACGTATCTAATGAACTGGCTTTAAAGTAATTATGCTGCAATAAATGCACGTGAATATTTTCAGGTACCTTTAAACCATATAAATTACACTTTTTAACATCACAAGCTCTCTAAAATAGTCATTTCAATCGAAGAGTTCAGTGCCCCATATTGGTCAATTACCAGGGGCCATAACCCAGCCTAACTTTTTTTTTTTTTTTTTAAAGACATATATGTTTATCATTTGCAATAATTCTATCACTAACAAAATCTGCCAATATTTCTCTCTTTCCAGGGGACGTAACTCCAATATTATCCAAATCTGCCATTACTTTTCCCTTACCAGGGGACTTAACTCCAATATAAGCCATATCCATCATTATTTCAGCTTTATATAGATATACATGAAGCCATAACTACTAACCAAATGTGTTATTCTGAGGAGAAACTGACAGATACTTCATAACAAAAAACGCCAGAACTTGGTTGGTTCCACACCATCGACTCTAGTCAGTGAGATTAATTGAACAGTCCATCATCTTCTGATAACACTACTACACCAAACTGAAGGCTGACATTCATTACTTATTGAGGAGACTCAAACCATTAAGGAAATATCCAATACCTCCCCAGATTTCAATTCCGACATTCATCACTGAAACATGACAAGTAATTTCCTTTCTTCTGTTTGTATGTTATTTGTATTAACTGAATCTTTACATGTAAATCTGTGAGCCATCTTTGATTTAACACATGTATTTTAAACACAATATGCAATACTAGATTTTGTATATGTGAATGAAAAAGTCTGATTTGGTTTCACAAGGGTTTTGAACTCACAACCTAGAGGTGAATGGTGAAATACAATCATTTCAAAGTTATAACTTTCTGAAACAATTCTGCCCCATTCCTTACCCCCATCCTACATACAAAACCAATTGTTATAGTGTCAATATTATAATACATATTATATATACCTACTGTACTAACCACAAAAAATATAAGTTTAGGACCTTGACCTTAAACCTTTGACCTCTGCTTCCTTAACCAACATGAACAGTAATTATCTTGTGCAGTTTTTGTATACATTGTTATATAGACATTACACAAGCTGACAGTGATTATCATACGTATATTAATATCTTACAGGAGAAGTGTATTTACCAGTGTTAAAACAGCCATAGCACAGGCCTTTCTTCATCCTCAGTGCCTTGGGGGGCTCGCCATTAGTCCACAGCCCAGTACACACACAATACCATGGTGACGCTTGTAAACAATATCCACAGCTTCACCATAACACATCTCCACCCTACTAAATCCGAGTAATAATGACGCTCATGTCAGACTATTGGAAAGATAAATCATTAGCTTCCACCCGTGAGATGATCGGGCATTGGTAATAGGTGTTCGGTGTTGTAGACAGCGTCTCTATAAACATGTTTATGTGATTGAGTAATGATTAGGAACCGATCGCCACTGATCAACAGCTATACTGATCAACACCACACATAAATATCCATGGGAACACATGTAATCCTGATTTGTGTACGGCATATACATACAGTGAGGAGTTCTCAAAGTGTTGGGGTCTAGTGGCCAGGCAGCTGTGTCAAACCAAATCTTTTAGCAGAGGAAAAGGTTATCACACTTGATTCTTACTTCATTTCCATATTGAATTTCCATTTGTTACGTTGTGTGTCTCGGCATCTGATGTGCAGCTTGATCACCACACCTAGACCTAAACAGTATTGCACCCACAACCCACAGACATTGGCTGGACAAAGCTTGATGGACGGCTTATACACACACCATCTGACGACCACAAATAATCTGACATTAATTTTCCTGATCTTTGTACAAAAAGTTCACAACTTGGAAAATGGAAACCAGCTGACAGAAGTGAGGGGTTATGGTAATTATACGACATAGACCTGAGGAATACTAAGGAGACTGGTACCATGATAGACGTTGTTTTGTTGGTACCACGATGGACGTTGTTTTGCCTAAACTGTCCCCAGGGTTTCTCAGACTCCTGATCCCATTAAGCTTGTCACGGCTGGACAATCTTATCCTAACCTTTGACATTAACTGACCAATGCCACACAACAAAGGAGGCGACTAGTGGACAAAACCACAAATCCTGATACTACATGATCCTCTAACTTTGTGCGCTTGACCATTGCGTCCCCCACTTGTTCCCTACTCGTTACTTTTAATGGTCAACAAACACCGCTAATGACGACATCAACAGTGGATTAAGTGCCAGATAAGATCGTGTTGGAGTATGAGAGATAACAAGCTATAAATCATACAAGGCCTGACAATGATTGTTGATTGTCAGTCACATGTACCATTATCTCATACCTGTTACTTCTCAATATGGATGAGAATCTTAAACATCTTTTGGGATTTCTAGGGATTCCATTGTAGCTGAATATACATTGCAATTAAGTAGTAGTTCTAGATAATGCAGTATAGCATGAAATCAGGTCAACTAGTTCCATGTTCTATCTGTCTACAGATGTTTATAAAACTTGGAAAGTTGTATTGCTAATGTAAAAGGAGATGAATTAATTTGAAATGCTTTGTCTATATATCCAATTAAAATAATGGTATTGTGGTTATAGCACCTCTGATAAAACTTCTGTAATATACAGTCTACACATAAAGAAGTTTACATGTACAATACCTTACGTGTTTTTGGGACAATTCTTTGTGTTCATGCTAAAAGGATCCCAAAAGGAGACAGGAAAAAACAAAAGCTATATGTTGTATAGAAGTTGCAAAGAAGTTCAATTTAATCCTCTACTGGCGCCGAGAAGGAATCTGAAATGAGTACGGTTTAATGTGCTATCTTCAATTGACTAAGACTGAAGACGTTTCAACCCGTATCATTATAACAACAATTACAGATCCTCCTACGAACCAGTAAAATATATCTGACAATTTTAACAAGAAGAGGCTACCACCCCCAGACGGGCCACAGAATTAGCTGTCGTAGAGTTCTAATAGGACTTCAAGATTGATGCCCTACAGTCAATGTGGGTGGCTCCCTGGCTGATCTTGTGTACACCCCGTCAAAAACATCTGATAAATAGCCACTACTCCACATTCTAAGAAACAAGGAGCCGCAAAGCTTGGCATTATCCCCCGCGCCCAGTTGTGTATGAAAGCTCAAACATAAAATAAATGAAGCTCATTGTAACTCAGAAAGGAAACTTTAATAATATGGTACTTTTAAATAAGTTTCCATAGTAACAGAAAAAGTATCGAAAATGAAAGGTTCCCATTAGCAAAAGTGTTTCGCGGGGGATAATTAGCATTGTCAAGTGGGGTGATATGAAAGCTGACATATTTTTTTATATCTACAGTTCACAAAGATGAGGTTACCATCAGAAAGGTATATTCCATTCTAGTAAAGTCTAGTCTTTTTTTTATCATATGTAAAGCTTCCTGTTGTCTGATGAAAAGGAACGGAATCGTTGACAACCTTAAATAATCCAATGACAGTATACACATTAACCTACTCATCTTCTACCCTTATATAGCATGACTGACTGACCATTAGTGACCAACATTAGAGCATGATCTTAACCTACTCAATCCTTTCCTCCCTCTTGACCTCGAAGCGATGAAACACAACCTATTTTCTGTATCTATCCATGCATTGGAACAATGAAACCTAAATATCTAAAATCTCTTGAGCCTAAAATCAGCATACTTTGGACAATAAAATACAGCCTAAATTGTGACTTCTCCTTGACCTGGTGAAAATATGAAACAGAAGAAATCAGTGCATCTCTTCTCAACCATGGAACTATGAAACAAATAGTCTCATTTTTGCATCTGAACCATGAAATACAACCAACATTTTGCATCTGTCCTTGTCCTTGAAAATGAAAAGCAGTTTGAAATCTGCATCGCTCATTGACCTAAGACCAGGAAAGAAAGTCTAAATTATGTGTTTTCCTTGGGACCTTATAACCATGACAAAACATCTAAATTCTTCATCTCTTCTTGACCTTGAAAACCATGAAATACAGCATAAATTGTTATTTTTGGGAGAAGACAGGTTGCCAATGAATGTTACAGAAATCAGTTAATGATTGGTAACCTTGACCTTGATCTTGGAACTTCGGTGCAATAAATCTTCCAGATATTGTCAGTTCTATACATTTAATGTACATTGTACAATTAATACCATACATGTAGTTAACAGGAAAAACTCTAAAAAATCCTTCTATCAAATTCATTCAACCTTAAAGTCACATTTGGACTCTTCCTAATCTCTGCTTGGAACAATTCATTATTAGATTTCAGAGGTGAATGAGTCGAGAAACTACTGCATTAAATAGCATGCTCTAATACATAACTTTGCTTTAAAATTCAAATAACAAAATTAGAATAACACTGACTACGAGACCTTGAAGTTTAATGTTTTCTATAAAGGAAGACACTGATGAAGATTCAATGTGTACTCATTGCAGATAAAGATGGTATTCAGGACGCATTTTAGCATGATCGATTTGAGTGGGGCTGCATGTGTATAGAAATGGCTTAGTATTATATAGACAGTGGTATGGTAGTATATAAAAGTTTGAATTGTAAGGACTTTTTAAAATCATGATCTTACAAACTACCCAAAATCTAAAGACATATTACAAACACTGACATTATTGATTACTGAATTCTATAGCAGATACATGACTTTTTGATCAGTGTATTCTACTCTCATGGTTATTTCATTACTATAATTTTTGAACATAAAAAGTTGAAGTATCACAGCACACACTGCACATCAATGATAGTCCCTGAACTTTACTGAAAATCATTTACAAAGATCACAGACAAAAGACGGAATCGAGAACTTCTGTTGATTATCAACATCCAGACAAACTTAAAACTTTATTTGAAATCTGAATCAGACAGATCTTTAAAGGTTTACATGTAACAATATTACCAAACGCAATATTGTAGTGCTCAATGGCATAACTGGAACTTCTTTATACTTGTAGTGACCTTTGACCTACCGACATGAAATGGAGTCCAAATAAAGTAATGTGTACAGTGTACTTTTGATGAGATGAAGATAATAAGCTTAAACAACAAAAGGAAACTCAAATGACATGTATGACTTTTTGTCACTCAGGACTTATTATTCTTTTACCCCAGACAGGGATATATGCAATTTAAACAGTGTGAGATTTTTTTATCTCACCTTAGAGTCAAGACAAACAACAAAAAATATTTGTATGTTCTGAACAATTGAATGACATCAGGAAAATTATGCCTTGTGTTTGACAGCTTAAGAATCTAATCCTAAGGGTTGAAATCACATGTCTCACCCCAAAGGGGGTGAAAGATTCTATTACTCCCTTGCTTTGATCGAAAGCCATGCAATAACTTTTGGCTACAGTGACCTTGACCTTATGCGTTTCGATTCCAACTACAAAACCACTCCCAAGCAACAATTTTCACAACAGAGTGCTACAAATACGTGTCACATTTTTGCAGGAGACACAAAAACTACAGAACAACAACTGTCAGATATCATCTCTACATACAAGGCTCAATACCACACAATGGCCAACTCTGTCACTGTCATGTGTTTACAGAACAACAACTGTCAGATATATCATCTCTATAAACAAGGCTAAATACCACACAATGCCCAACTCTGTCACTATCATGTGTTTACAGAACAACAACTGTCAGATATATCATCTCTATATACAAGGCTAAATACCACACAATGCCAAACTCTGTCACTGTCATGTGTTTACAGAACAACAACTGTCAGATATCATCTCTACATACAAAGCTCAATACCACACAATGGCCAACTCTGTCACTGTCATGTGTTTACATAACAACAACTGTCAGATATCATCTCTACATACAAGGCTCAATACCACACAATGGCCAACTCTGTCACTGTCATGTGTTTACAGAACAACAACTGTCAGATATCATCTCTACATACAAGGCTCAATACCACACAATGGCCAACTCTGTCACTGTCATGTGTTTACAGAACAAGAACTGTCAGATATCGTCTCTACATACAAGGCTCAATACCACACAATGGCCAACTCTGTCACTGTCATGTGTTTATAGAACAACAACTGTCAGATATCATTTTTACATACAAGGCTCAATACCACACAATGGCCAACTCTGTCACTGTCATGTGTTTACAGAACAACAACTGTCAGATATATCATCTCTATAAACAAGGCTAAATACCACACAATGCCCAACTCTGTCACTGTCATGTGTTTGCAGAACAACAACTGTCAGATATCATCTCTACCTACAAGACTCAATACCACACAATGCCCAACTCTGTCACTGTCATGTGTTTACAGAACAACAACTGTCAGATATCATCTCTACATACAAGGCTCAATACCACACAATGGCCAACTCTGTCACTGTCATGTGTTTGCAGAACAAGAACTGTCAGATATCATCTCTACATACAAGGCTCAATACCACAGAATGGCCAACTCTGTCACTGTCATGTGTTTACAGAACAACAACTGTCAGATATCATCTCTACCTACAAGGCTCAATACCACACAATGGCCAACTCTGTCACTGTCATGTGTTTACAGAACAACAACTGTCAGATATCATCTCTACATACAAGGCTCAATACCACACAATGGCCAACTCTGTCACTGTCATGTGTTTACAGAACAACAACTGTCAGATATCATATCTACATACAAGGCTCAATACCACACAATGCCCAACTCTGTCACTGTCATGTGTTTACAGAACAACAACTGTCAGATATCAATTCTACATACAAGGCTCAATACCACAGAATGGCCAACTCTGTCACTGTTTTGTGTTTACAGGTTTAGAATGCTTTTCAGACGATCTTGAACTTTGGCTGTAGACAAAATCAGACAGAGTAGGGAACTGATGGTAGACAGACATGCAGGATGGTAGCCCTGACCTCACACAGATTCTGATTAGCGCGGAGCTCTTATGTAAAGTCTGGAGCCTGTTGAACACTCTATTATATAGATATAACCAGTCTACAATCAAACAGTTTGGTGGGCTGCCCTAGTAATTTAATCAAGGACACCACAATTGGTCAGTAACACAGCCTGCAGCCACTCCCTGACCTTTCTAGTTGTGTTATACATGTAGAACAATACAATAAGATATCAATGTTCATCCTGTTTTGCTACCCTTCTGTTTATTTATTGTATGATTTTTTTCACATGATGATTCTTGATTGTTTTAAGGTTAAAATGAAAATCATATAGACCAAAGTACATTGATACCATTAGCCCAAAAAAATCTTTCCTTATACAGTATTACCATTTATCTTCTTAAAGAAAATGAAAATTTCTGAAATACAAAAATGAAAGTGAGTTTTGATACAGAACATACATCATAAATAGGTAAAATTGTTCACTCTCAAAAGCAACTGACCACATATCTCTCACAGCAGTCCAATGACAGACATAACATGATCAGGAATGAGACAGGTATAGAAATGAGCACTCGGTCACCTGGACCTTAATTACCTGTACTCCTCCCAGAATCCTCAGGAATCATCACTATGGAAACTATATATCCCAAGTATTGTATAATGGTCTCAGGTAGGTTTAATTTACCTACATCTTCCTGTTCGTACCCAGGAACACCTGTATCGTGACACTAGAGTTAGCCCGACCCTACCGATTACCTACACGGTATGTATCAATTGGTTAACAGACTAGTTTATCGGGAGACAGGTCTGATTGCGGTTGGCAGCAACACATTAAAGGGCCTTTGTTTGGTCATTTCATTTGTACTATTTGTATGTCAGCCTCCAGAGAATTGGGCCCTAAAATCTATAACCAGTTCCGGACTTCACATCTGATGTGATCAGGTCCTAATAGTTTACCTAATATACCATAGCCAGCGATAAACAAACTCTGCTTTTCACAAATAATGATTACATGTATGACTGGCTCACACAGATTACTGTTGGTCTATGGTGGATTTTTGTTGTGAAATTACATGATCATATCTGAGCCGAAGGGTTGCCAGTATAGATATAGCTTTCTGCACTATAATGCTTTGATATTGAAATCCCTTCTAGCTTACAGATAATATGATGGATGAGAAGGATTATCTGCAATGATGCCCCGAGACTGGAGGATTAAATTGTACTTTTCCTGCCTTGTCAACTTTAACAAAGGTGTGTGACCCTGACCTTCAATACACAAATTTGTCTAACCAATCAGAAAAGTTGACACATCTAGTCTGAGCTTGACCCAATGAATATACAATGATAGTTTAGTGAAATGTTTTGCAATTATCATACCTTCCATAAGTAATTCCAGATTACTTACTGATCTTACTCTCAAACATTCAGTAGTCAGACATGACATGCATTAGTTCATGCTGATACCCACTAGTGACATGTATTAGTTTGTACTGTTACACGGTAGCCAGGCATTACATGCATTAGTCAATGCTGTAACCCAGTAGTCATACATGACATGCATTAGTTAATGCTATCGCCCAGAAGTCACATGCATTAGATCTTGCTGTTACATGGTAGTCACACATGACCTGTATTAGTTCATGCTGTCACCCAGGAGCCACACATGACATGCATTAGTTCATGCTGTCACCCAGGAGCCACACATGACATGCATTAGGTCATGCTGTCACCCAGTAGTCACATATGACATGCATTAGTTCATGCTGTCACCCAGTAGTCATACATGAAATGTATTAGTTCACGCTGTCACCTAGTAGTCACAGATAAATGTATTAGTCCATGCTGTCACCCAGTAGTCACACATAAATGTATTACTTCATGCTGTCACCCAGTAGTCATACATGACATGCATTACAGTCATGCTGTCACCCAGTAGTCACACATGAAATGCATTAGTTCATGCTGTCACCCAGAAGTCACACATGAAATGTATTAGTTCACGCTGTCACCTAGTAGTCACAGATAAATGTATTAGTCCATGCTGTCACCCAGTAGTCATACATGCCCCTGTCAATTGAAGCTATGTAAACCATGGTTGACCATGGTTAAACCATGGTTAACCATTGCCCAGGTACCATGGTTAACCATGGTTTTGACTTCTACGTTAAATGGCCAACCATGGTCAAGCATGGTTAAGCATGGTTGATGTTGGAACCATGGTTATATGTAAACCATGGTCAAACCATGGTTAAGCATGGTAAGTAACCATGGTTGAAAGCCCAGGCGGAATATCTTCCCAAATACCATGGTTAAACCTAGTGGTCCAGGCATGGCCAACCATGGCCCATACACCATGGTTGGCCATGTTCAACCATGGTCATGGTAATTGACCATGGTCAAAACACATGGCTTACCATGGTTGACCATGGTTAAACTATGGTTAACCATGGTCAATTCATTGGTCAAACCATGGTCAAGTCATTGTCAAAACAGGGTCTCATTGTTTTTAAAACATGTTCAGGCCATGGTTACCCTACAGAAACCTTCATTGGATTTACGTGGAATTTCCTTGGAATTTCAGTGGTATATCCAGTGGAACAGAGGTAAAATTTGCCAGAATTTTCACTGGTTAAGTGATATTTCCAATAGAATTCAAGTGGTAAATATCTATGTAATTTTGTATCAATCCAATGGAAATTCTATTGGAATCCTGATATTATTACTCAATTCAATATTTGCTGAAACAAATTGTGATGGCAATAGGTATAATCCATGTATTCATGTATAATAACAGAAGAGTTTAACTTGGAATCACCACCAGTTTACTGTGTTTATATTTTCATACTACCACAGATAAGTGCTAAGAAAATCTGTTATCAGGGATATGCAGCAATTGATTTCATTATACATTCCAAGTAAATTAGTATTTGTCTGAAATAAACCTATAGTTACAAAGCATGATAGTTTATATGGACAATATAACTCAATAACAATTGACAAATACACAAACCTATAAAAAATTCTATATGCATAGGAACACAATATCAGTGTGCAACAATTTCATGTTGATAAAGAATTGCAGACAAATCAAAACTTACTAAAAGTGTTCATCTGTACTTACAGACATTCAGGAAGAAGATAATCCATTCACTAATTGGCCATTAAAACTTCCATTTTAAGAAGAGAGATGTTTCCCCTTCCACACTCCAACAGACACAGCAGCCATTTTGGATGGTGACTGTTTTGGCGGGAAACATATAGAAGTCATGTGACTCATATTGTCGGGAAGTGAAACCATGGTCAACCTTGGTTAACCATGGTCAAACAGGGTTGAAGCATATCAACATCATCTCAACCATGGATGACCATGGTCATAATTTAACCATGGTTAAAATATGAAGTGAAACCATGGTCAACCATGGTTAACCATGGTCAAACATGGTTGAAGGATATCAATATCAGCTCAACCATGGTTGACCATGGTCATAAATTTAACCATGGTTAACCATGGTTACTACCATGGTTAAAATATGCTGAAACCATGTCTAACCATGGTAAAACCATGGTTAAATATGGTTAACCTTACTGACCATGGTTAACCATGGTCACCAATTGACAGGGGTGACATGCATTACAGTCATGCTGTCACCCAGTAGTCACACATGAAATGCATTAGTTCATGCTGTCACCCAGTAGTCACACATGAAATGTATTAGTTCATGCTGTCACCCAGTAGAGTCACACATGAAATGTATTAGTTCATGCTGTTACACGGTAGTCGTCGGGCTTTACATGTATATAAGCATTAGGTTCATGCTATCACCACCAGTATCCAGATGTGACATCATTAGTGCATGTTGTTATACCCCTATAAAATAGTTCCTATATAAACTCTATTGCCAAAAATGCCAATAATTGAACTGTTCCTTCGAGCGGTCCAAAGAACTGTTAAAATCGACTGTTAAAATGTGCTGTTGTTCGGCGTGACGTCACACCTACAATTCGTGACGTCAATGCATTGTTTTGAGTCAATGGGTATAACAAAACAGTTATCGACTGGGTTTTCGGGCAACAGATGATTTGTTAGACCCTCACACAAACTGTTGCCCTCGGCCTTCGGCCAAGGGCAACAGTTTGTCTTCGGGTTCAACAAATCATCTGTTGCCCTCAACCCCAGTCAACAACTGTATATTGTTACCTAGTAACGAGAATACATTAATTGATGCTGTCTGAATTAAGTCCCTCTTTCCAGCCTGTGTCCAGACTTAGCATCATGAGTTCAATCACCATTATTGTGTATAGCTTCGGATGTAACATGAAAGCTCCCGGATCTGCGCTGATTAAATAATCCCTTGGTCTATTTATAGAGTCAATTAGGTAGTTTTACTTTCCTTGGGTCATTCCTAACTGTCATAAACAAGTCACAGACACTCCTGGCCTTAGTGTCCTCTTTAGTCCTTCATTATTGACCTAAGGACACCTCCGGTAAACACCAGTGCCGCTGTCTGATTTCAAGTTTTATTGCCATCTAAACAATAAAACGGACCTATTTGCAATGTTTTTGGCTTACAATTACATAAGCCCTGTATTTATGTATAATTAGATGGCCAGGGATTGTTGTTATCATCGTCCTGGATTGGTCAATATAGATGCAAAACATCATTACTGGCGTACAAATATATCACCATCCGATCGTTAGGCTTATCGCCAGGGACAGCCAAAACAGGTGTAATAGAGATGATAGATTATATTAGGCCCATACTACTCCAGGACACACTAGGAAAACAGGCACACAACACAATTATCATCAAGCATATCTATAATGAACTCTATACTATTAACCAATTTAACCAAAAATAAATTTCAGGTTTTCATTTCTAATAAACCTAGATTAGAGTCATATGGTTTCCATTTTAGTCGTGCTAACAACATTTTCGCAGCAATTAATTTTTATATTTAATCGCTCATGAAAAAAAGTTTGGAGTATCACAGTAAGAATGAAAAATAGAAAATCAAAAAATGCAAATTAAAGGTTAAATTTAATGTTTTATGTGAATTATTTGAATATATCAACATTTTTTTTAATATGAATCTACAGAAGCAATTTTTATCATTCATATAAGAATAAGAATGTTAATTTGAATCTAATGCTATTCAAATGAAGCCAATAAGACACAAAGCTAACACATGAAGTTCAAGGTCATTAATTTGGACAAACTTGTTTTCATACATCAGTCACATGCCAAATATTAGGTCCCTGCCTTTTAATTATTGATAAATAGTTGTTTAAATTAAATTTTGATGTTGGACAAATAGATAGATGACAGATGATCATGAAGACAGACAATGACATGCAGAGGTATCATTATTTCATTAAGGGAGGTAATTCTAGATTATTCAAAAGTAAAATACAATGAATAGTTAAGGTTATATACCTGGCAAAGTATACACATTTGCTATTCCATGTGGAACAAAGAGATGATGAGTCATGAGAAGGTTTGTCACAGATGTCCATCACCTGTAGCTCTAAATGGACGACTATATTGTTTTCTGTAAAACATTGTAGTTTGTTAGCTCTAATGGCTTCCAGGTAATCAATTAAATCAATAACCAAAAAGATGGTACTAACCCCAACGCACTTTTCTCTTACCCCAACGTGCTATCCTTTAACCCCCACGTCCTATCCTCTAACCGCAACGTCCTTTCCTATAACCCCAACGTCCTATCCCCTTACTCCCATGTTCTATCCTCTACCCCCAACGTCCTATCCTCTAACACCCAGGTCCTATCCTCTAACCCCCAGGTCCTATCCTCTAACCCCTACGTTCTATCCTTTAACCCCCACGTCCTATCCTATAACACCCAGGTCCTATCCTCTAACCCCCACGTCCTATCCTCTAACACCCAGGTCCTATCCTCTAACTCCCACACCCTACCCTCTAAATCTCACATCCTATCCCCTAACCCCAACATCCTATCCCCTAACCCCATGTCCTACCTGTAACCCCCACATTCTATCCTTTAACCTTCACATCCTATCCTCTAATTATAACCTCCACGTCCTATCCTCTAACCCCCACGTCCTATCCTCTTACCCCTACGTCCTATCCTCTAACCCCTACGTCCTATCCTCTAACCCCTAATTTCTATCCTCTAACCTCCACGTCCTATCCTCTAACCCCCACGTCCTATCCTCTAACCCCTACGTCCTATCCTCTAACCTCTACGTCCTATCCTCTAACCCCTAAGTTCTATCCTCTAACCTCCACGTCCTATCCCCTAACCCCCATGTCCTATCCTCTAACCTTCATGCCCTGGTTTAGCAGGATTAGACTGGGTTGGCCATGGGTGACCAGGTAGCTCAGCTGGTATATTATATTATATATTATATGTATTATTTCCCCTCCTGTTACACTACTTTGGTTATACATTTGAATTATATTATAATTGACCAGATATGTATATCATTGACCGATATGATAATTACATAGATATTGCTATAGAACCCTATAATTATCTACTATGGATTCCATCCAAGTAAAAGCATATGATAACACAGCAGACATATCAACAATTGCATCATTTCTTCCTGTATTGACACTTTCCTCCAAAAGTGTCACCCAGGTGATTAATACTTAAATTAACTTTACCATGCAGTATTTGATGTTGTACAAAACCAAGAATGCAGCGCTATTTGTACAGAGATCTAACCAAAGATCTAGAGAATCTCGTAACCAAAGTAAGCTGATGTAATTTTAATGTTATAGAAATCATTCCCATTATCATCGAGGCATTGTGCTGTATATACATACATCACAAGGGACAAAGTCTCTATAGCCAACTCACCTGGAGATCAGCTAGCCAATCAATTTGAATCTGATGTCTACCATATCCATATCAATAATTTAGATATCTTTATATGCAAAGAACTTCATGATCAATGAATTCAAACATTGGACAAGTGTCTCTTAAATATGAAAGGATCGTTTTGTGATTTGATTATTTAGAATAACAAGAGGCCCAGAGGGCCTGTATCGCTCACCTGGTCTGTATTGCCAAGTAATGTTCTGAATACAGGTTCATTGTTTCTTTTCTGAAGGAATTTTAATATTTTAATATTAACCTCTAAATCCCCTATTGGGCCCCACCCCTCCTGCTCCAGGGGGTCAGAGCCAAAACTTATACAAGTTCTGTTCCCCTTCCCCCAAGGATGTTTATGGCCAAATTTGGTCACAATCCAAGCAAAGCTCAAGGACAAGTAGCGATTTATAAAATTTACCTCTATTTCCCCTATTGGCCCCCACCCGTCCTGCCCCTGGGGGGCCAGAGCCAAAATTGATACAAGTTCTGTTCCCCTTCCAAAAAGGATGTTTGTGGCCAAATTTGGTTACAATCCATGCAGAACTCTATGACTAGTAGCGATTTAAAGGATTTACCTCTATTTCTCCTATTGCCTGCCCCCCTCCTCCCTCCTGCCCCCGGAGGGTCAGAGCCAAAATTTATACAAGTTCTGTTCCCCTTCCCCCAAGGATGTTTGAGGCCAAATTTGGTTACATTCCATTCAGAACTCTATGACTAGTAGCGATTTAAAGGATTTACCTCTATTTCCCCTATTGGGCCCCGCCGCTCCTGCCCCCGGGGGACCAGAGCCAAAATTTATACAAGTTCTGTTCCCCTTCCAAAAAGGATGTTCGTGGCCAAATTTAGTTACAATTCATGTAGAACTCTATGACTAGTAGCGATTTAAAGGATTTACCTCTATTTCCCCTATTGGGCCCCGCCCCTCCTGCCCCTGGGGTACCAGAGCCAAAATTTATACAAGTTCTGTTCCCCTTCCAAAAAGAATGTTGGTGGCCAAATTTGGTTACATTCCATGCAGAACTCTATGACCAGTAGCGATTTAAAGGATTTACCTCTATTTCCCCTATTGGGCCCCGCCCCTCCTGCCCCTTTGGGATCAGAGCCAAAATTTATACAAGTTCTGTTCCCCTTCCCCCAAGGATGTTTGTGGCTAATTTTGGTTACAATCCATGCAGAACCATAGGACAAGTAGCGATTTAAAGGATTTACCTCTATTTCCCCTATTGGGCCCCGCCCCTCCTGCCCCCAGGGAGTCGGAGCCGAAATTTATACAAGTTCTGTTCCCCCTCCCCCAAGAATGTTTGTGGCCAAATTTGGTCACAATCCTTGCAGAACTCTAGGACAAGTAGCGATTTAAAGGATTTACCTCTATTTCCCCTATTGGGCCCCGCCCCTCCTGCCCCCGCGGGGTCAGAGCCAAAATTTATACAAGTTCTGTTCCCCCTCCCCCAAGGATGTTTGTGGCCAAATTTGGTTACAATCCATGCAGAACTCTATGACTAGTAGCGATTTAAAGGAAATGTTGACGGACAGACGGACGACGGACGTACGACGGACGGACGGACGACGGACGACGGACGACGGACGACGGACGCCGCGCCATGACATAAGCTCACCGGCCCTTCGGGCCAGGTGAGCTAAAAATTCAGGACAGAAAGTACCTTCAAAAATTTGTAGTAATATCTAAATGAAATCATGATCAAATGCAATCATCGATTAGGTTATATATAAAACTATCTTTGATTTGTAAATTTGTTATTATAGATAATGATGATGTGTACACATTTTAGTATTTGATAAAAGAGTAGAAACATTTAGCATCCATAATTTATACAATAATTTCACATTAGTTTTGATATTTGCATATTCTTACCTATATAGCAGCCATAATACATATGAATATCATAAATTGCATCCAGATCTTGTAACTATATCCATATTAGTTATATTGTGATATGTACAATACATGTCTTTGTAGCCATAGCACCCAATATGTGCCATACTGTATTAAGGTCTCAAAAGCCATAGTAACCATTGTGTGCCATACTGTATCAAGGTCTTGTAGCCATAGCAACCATTTTGTGCCATACAGTATCAAGGTCTCATAGCCATAGTAACCATTGTGTGCCATACAGTATCAAGGTCTTGTAGCCATGGTAACCAGTGTGTGCCATACTGTATCAAGTTTTGTAACCATAGCAACATTTGTGTGCCATAAAGTATCAAGGTCTCGTAGCCATAGTAACCATTGTGTGCCATACAGTATCAAGGTCTTGTAGCCATTGTAACCAGTACTAGTGTGTGCCATACTGTATCAAGTTTTGTAACCATAGCAACATTTGTGTGCCATACTGTATTAAGGTCTCATAGCCATAACAACCATTGTGTACTATACTGTATCAAGGTTTTGTAACCAAAGCAACCATTGCATGCCATACTGTATTAAGGCCTTGTAGCCATAGCAACCATTTTGTGCCATACTCTATCAAGGTTTTGTAGCCATATAGCAACCATTGTATGTCATACTGTACTAATTAGGTCTTGTACATATAGCAGCCATTGATATCTTACTTTATGCTTAGATGCTGAAATCATATTTGTGTGCGATTAGATTTTCCATATTTGGTGAAATAGTGAAAATGTTTCAAATACAGGTTCAGTAAAACCATGGAAGTCAAGATCGCAAAATTAAATCACCATGAAAAGTCTTTAGGCACAGAAACACGAAAAATAACAGTATTGCCAACTCACCCGATTTCCCCGGGTTGACCCGTTTTTTTAGACATTTGAGAATGCATAACCTGATTGACCCTTTGGGTCATCAAATAACCCGATTTTCAGCACTTGTACCAAAGTGTTAAAAAACCTACAAAAATAACTTTATATAAAGCCATATGCACAATTTTAATTACATCTCAGGGCTTAAGACTCATATCAAGCCAATGTGTATAATGCAGGTAGCTATGGTTGTGTTTACACAAACTTTAATAAGGGTGTGAAATTGTAGCAATTACTCTATTCAGTCATGCATCACGATGGCCGTGATCAATTTTAGCAAGAGCCAGCTAGCAAAATCAGACATGACCAATTAATACTGTTCAAAATCAGAAATAATATCTTCAAAACTCTTCAAAATTACAAACACTTTCAGACAAAGATTTACTCACATGAATAAACATAGTCAACATGAAAGGTATCCTGTTGCAGTAGGCAGGCAAGCCAATCATAATAGCCGCCATTTTGTTTAATCAAAGATCATAGTGAAACCGGCCGTGTGTAGAACAAAACTCCGGATTTTATTAAATAAATACTTTTAAAAAAATTTAATACATTTTCTTTTAATTAATTTTCAGATATTATTATATCATTACAAAAAAATATCATAAATATTATTGAAAAACAATATGAAGACAATAAATAAATGCATATTTTAGGCTTTAAAAAGTATTTAAAATAACACTCAAATGTGGTTCCGCACATGACCATTCCGTTTTGACCCTTTCACTCGTATTTTCAAGGGTGATCACCCGTATTTTCAAGGGTGATCACCCGATTTGACCTCATCAGAGGTTGGCAATACTGAAATAAGTTGTCACAAAAATAAGTTGGTTTTCATTTTTTTATGCATAGGTCAAGTTAAATTCCTGAAACTCAAATACCTGTGATGAACAACAGGTAAGATAACTCATATAGCATATTATTGTTAGAAATTGAAATGGGCGTGAAGATTTCTCCTCATGACTTAGTATCAAAGAGGATATCACAAAATTTACCCCCTGCGAAAGAAGACAACTATACAGTACAAAACACACGAAGAATATTAATGTCGCCATTTAAACTCTCATGGCTAGGCAATTAATCATCATGCCCATTAGTCCAATAGCATCTATTGATTCAGCATCAATCTAATCGAAATCGGCTAGACTGGCAATCTAATAACTCTAATCAGCTTGCTGTCCAAACTGAAATTCATTTCAAATTTAAAATCCAATTACAAAAACAAATATTACAATTGAAAGCTGTCAAACAAATTAATTGATCTTGCAATTATTAAATGATTTACATATAACTAAATTTTATCAAATAGTTTCCTCATTTCTCTTTGTGCAAAATCGAGTAACTTGCCAAAAGTGACCCTTCGTTTTTTCCTTGGACTCTCTTGTCCTGACATGTCAGCAGATTTCGGTCTCGTGATCCTCATTTTCACCCACGCTGCAACTGACAGCAGGTAGCTGTTTACTCGTTAGATGTTTAAATGACAAGCACCTTGTGTCACCAGCAGCCTTGTTAATGAAACGACAAGGACGGCTGATAATTTAAAAACCAAGACAATAGGAGCCACCTGGTAAACAGATCGACATGATCAGGTATATAGAATTAATAAATATGTGCTAATACACATAAGCAGTCAACTGTCATAATTATATACACAACGATAAACTTACGTCGGTTCTGGCCCAGACCATCCAGAGCCTTCTCGCTCTTCCTTTTCCTTTGAATCCCACACATCATATTTTCAGATCTACGGGTACATTCTCGATCACGATGTGTCAAAATCATCAAAAGAATTCAGTGACATTTTTATCCTAATCAAGTCATGATAACCCCGTGATGGAATATTTAACACTGTCACATGCCTATTTGCCTACCTAACTTATCAGTTCCATAACAATCAGTTCAATATTAGGTGTCCAGCAATTCTTAATAAATTACAACCATTAAGCTAATGTATAGACTACAGCAGCTGAGGTTGTGACCTCCAGGTTCAGTATGGGTGGAAGCTTGATAATTATACACCAGAGCA
This sequence comes from Argopecten irradians irradians, assembly GCA_004382745.1. Lineage (NCBI taxonomy): Eukaryota > Metazoa > Mollusca > Bivalvia > Pectinida > Pectinidae > Argopecten > Argopecten irradians. The sequence goes on from SAYR01004239.1 coordinate 1,047,268, forward strand.
GGAAATTAAACATATACTGCAGTATTTAACATTGTAAGTGGTAGTTGTCACACATACTCCCGTTAACAGCAATGAGGCACATTACTTATTATTACACATATACTGTAGTGAAATGTGTCTAAAACACCACAATGACCATATGCATAGTGGAAACCATACCTTGATTAGACACCTGCTGTGAAATTAACGGACATGTTGTCAAATATAGTTACAGTAAAATCTGTCTATAAAGACCACACAAGGAAAATGGTCTCTCTCTCTCTATCTCTTTCTCTATATATATATATAAGCCATATGGTCTTTAAACACGGGTCAAATTGTGTTGAAAATATCTATTCGGGACTCAAAGAAAGTTTAAAGCAGGAGGACTTTATACAGAGGACTGTACTATGTGATTGTATCATACAGACAAGGCCAGCTATCAAAGCCAATTCCAAAATACAGATCTAGACAGAATACTGAAACAAACAGATACTTAGTACAATGTTAATCCTTACCGTAAAATGTTGCTTCATCCACGCTCTTACGGTGGAACATATGGAGATTTCTCAGAGACCATTTCTTTTTGTCTGTAAAGAAAAACAAGGTCACATGATAAGTATGTCAGAAATGATTACTAGGTACATATTGAACTTTCACAATTTCAATATAATGAGACACATACCTGTTTAGAAAGACCATCCAAGGGAAAAATGGTCTCTCTATATAGCCAGGTGGTATTTATGCACAGGTCAATGGTCTTTCTAGACAGGTATGTATATTGTATGGAGACTCTTGTATTACCATTATGGCCCATGTGCCTCATTATTATTTCCTGAATGGCTACCTCAGAAAGCCGTCCTAAATAGATAGGAGTTATACAGAAGTGGGCGCTATGGCAGGTTTTATATGGTATATTTTTTTTACTTCTTTTTCGAAACCTCTCAAACAACCTGGAAAGTTATTATACCATATAGGTCAGAGCATTTTTAGCAGTGAAAGTTAGTTTTTTCTTTATACCTATAAGCACTTCAAAGATTAGCTTTTCCAAGCAAAACTAACTTGTATATTATTCATCACTTAGCTTTCAATATAATAGCTGCATGTTAACTTCAAATTTTCCAACCCAATTATAGTTAAAAATAAACTTATTTTTTCTTGTTAAAGGAAATCATTCAAACTACTGCATTGCTGTAAGGACTTTTAAGCAAGAAGGATTCGTCACTGTCTCTTTACATTACTAAACACCACCCGAGACGCCTATGAACCGCGAATAAAAAACATAATTCTCAACAAATACTTGTCTTATCGGGTCAAATGAAACACCAAAGTAAAGTTAATTAAATTTCACAACGTTTAGCACTTGCTTTTAGGAGGAAGATTTAGAAAAAAATGCCTTAAATTTTCGTTCAAAAAAATACATCAGCTCATGAAATGACAGCCCGCTTCAGAGAGTAAGACGGTAAGCCTGGCACCCGCTAGCTACATCAAAGCCTGTGCCGGCGGATATCAAAGAAAAATTCAATTTAATTCAAAATATTTTATTGTATATGAAATTATACACAATGAGATTGGATAACAAGCTGTGCCTATTTTAACCCTTTCCTCTTCCAGTTATATATATAACATGTTATAAATACAAATTAAATATCAAATCAATTAATATACACATCAGGTTACACTCTTTCACACACATCCTCATGTTCCTACCCTAAATTATATTAATGAATCAGGGAGCCATTTAATTTGAGTAATGATAGTAAATTATATACGAATTAAGATGCATAAAAAGAAAAAATCAAAGAAAAGAAAAATAAGTCCTTGCCCAACGCCGGTCAGTGCATAAACACAAAAGCTTGCCCAAAACCCAGTGTGACTTATCCTTCTGATATAAGTCCTTGATTGCTGAAAGTTCCACTTCATAAACTTTTGGCTTTCCTGTACATAAAATTAGCTATATATACATATCTGACCTTGTTCCTATTTGAGATATATACAGTTGGTAGTAGACTAAAGGTTACACCCTTGTGCACACGGAGTGCACGAGGTTTAGACTACAGGTAGACACGGAGTGCACAAGATTTAGACTACAGGTAGACACGGAGTGCACTACGTGTGAACACGGTGTCCACTACAGGTGGACATCGTGTCCAGGTACATTGAGACCTAGACAGACAAGGTGATGCGTTACAGTTAGGGATCGGGGAAGAATAAGTTCTTCAATTTGAAATAATACATAATCATAACTTTTAAGTGTTTTTTTTTTTTTAATTACAACTTCTACAATTTAATGTACAGTATACATAACTATATAATACGATGTTTTTTTTAGTATATATGAATAAAACCTTTTCACTGCAAAAGTAATAAAGATTAATTTATATTCATTACACCCGGTCCACCCCAACTGCGAATGATAAATATTATGAAGTTCCTTACCGTCAATCGATTGATTTGTAACACAGCGAGAAATTCTGTACCGTGTAGCGATAAACGCTAACACTCTACCGACACAACGTGGCTATTTTTAGACTCGAGTACTGTCGCCAAATCCACAGGTAAATCGCGGGGCGCTCTGGCTACATCAGCTATACCAAACACAATCGTAAATGTTACAAATACCGTAAAATCTTGTGTTACTTACACACCAGTGTACTTTGCACATGTATTTTTTCTTATGGCTTTAAATACTGAAAAAAATCTACTATCGGTATATTTTGCGCATTCAAATTTTGGGGAAAACGATGTCCGGGGAACCACAAATTCAGTGTTATAAAGGTGGTAATTTCATTGCAAAACATTCACAATAAATGCTTGACAACTTGCACAAAAAGTGTTGTATTTAGAAGAAATAACATAATATAATTGCACTGTGCTTGTTTTCTTTTATTGGCCACCGTAACTGAAACAGTGAAATATATCTTGCAGAACATGTCAAAAACATTGGCAGTCCGCCGTATTCGATCCGTACACATGTCAATGTCTGGAGATATTACACATGAATAGTTATCAGAACTATTTGAAAATATTATAATTTAGTTACTTTAATATTGCCACAATAAGTTTTAAGTGTGTTTGAGATCATTAACAAACTTTAAAGAGCATTCCGATAGCATTTACGTTGGCTTGCAATAATCACATCGTGAGTGAACTCACTATCTGTACGGCACCAGATCCAAGCTGATGGCTAATTATATATAACAGTACGGTTAAAATGCCACTAACCTTCTAGCTTGTCAGTTTTGCTGTAATAATATTACAAACCACTTATTGAAAATCCTAAATATAGGACAGTTTAGGACTCGTCTTATAAATCCCACGTGTGTTTTGACTTTTTGCACACGGCCTGCAGCCGGGACATGTTATGGCGGTTCCCTACGTAATGAGCATAGCTAGATCTATAAGGAGTTTCATATGCAGTTTTACTAGAAATATGAAGATTTGTTAAAATATCTAAAATAAAGAAATACTAGTCAAGTGAATTTTTATGCAATTTGAAGAATATTTGTTTTGTTTTTAAGTAGATACAGACGCATTGTTGATGATATATAGATCGGTTAAGCTAACTAGCCATTCAGTTTCGTTAAGCTGGATGAGAGGCCCGAGCGTAGCATCCAGTACCAGTTTACCTGTGGATTTGGCGACAGTACT